>CM063498.1:208875351-208997851 GCA_032207245.1 Pardosa pseudoannulata | reverse complement strand
TAAAAAACAACACAAAAATTATCTAATTAATTAAATTTATCTAATTTAAATAGCAATTAATAAAAAATATATAAATAATCTTAAAATGTATTTTAATCAAAAGCATGGAAATTGCCAAGGATTTTATAACTAAATTTTTCTACAGTAGTCGTTTTCAAGTGAAAAAAGTTGTAAAATCAATACAATTGAAAGTCAATTTTTAAAAATATAAATGGTTTTTCAAAATAAAATGATATGAATATATCTATACACACACATGTGCACACTGAAGCAAATCTTTTGATTGCATATTTATATATTTATTTTCATTTATGTACATACACTATATAATTACACCTGGAGATTTATGTACATACATATAAGTGTCTGTATGTATAACAAAGAAATATCTGTAACAAGTATATTTCATCAAATCCAACATTTGAAATTTTCAAGAGAAAAGAGCAGTCATCATGGATACTTTATGTAGTTATATAGGTTAGGAGACATGGTGTCAAAAACAGTTTGCAAAAGAAATGAGATTAAAAATATATGAAGCTAAAACCAAAATAATGAAAATTAACAGCCATAGGAATGGGAAAATAATTTTTAAAAACTGAGACTTTATATACCTTGAAGCTAAACTATATCAACCGAAAGGCAGATTGATAAAGATATTAATGCAAGAATTAAATGAGCACAATGTAACTATAAAATGGGAAGTATTCAAATAAATCTTCCAATCAGGGTATCTGCCAAAATAAATTTTTTCAAATCCATGACTTTCCCTGATTTAGCGGATCATTTTCCATGACTTTAAAAAGCCTTAGTTAAAGTATATAAGAATAAAACTTCTGATGTACATACAAATAAAATATATGCTTTTAGAGAAATGACAGGAATTTTATCATAAAATAACCCTATAAACTTACTTTATAAGTGTTAATAAACTCGCATACATAAAAATAAATTGTTGTATCTACATACTTAAGTTTAATCCTATGGCCATTTTTCAATCAAAATGTTTCCGATTTGAATTCAGGGTACTTTGTTATTATCCAGGTGACCAGGAATAATAGACAAATATAACCCTATAATGTTTATATACAATATCCCTAGAGATAAACTTATATTTTATGCAAAATTCTTAACTAATTTTTATTAAAAAATAATTATTATATTAATAAAATTTTAATCTACAATTTAAGAAAAAAAAAAACCAGAATAATATACATTTACCCACCCATTAAGCTTTCTTGCTTTGAGTTTCCTTGGCGAACCAATTTTACTTGGCAATAGGGTCAATACGATAATACATAAATACCAAACTCAGTAACTTCAGCCAAATGACAAGTAAAAATAGAATTAAACAATTCAATGCATTTTTTTAATCGGTAGTTTAGCAGATCCATGATTTTCCATGACTTTCCAAGTGCGCGGATACCATGTCCAATTTTTAGGGCTACAGAGTAGTTTTATTGTATAAATGCAACAAAACAAGCTCCAGAGTAGAAAAATTCTTCAAATCTACTGGTATTAAATATTAAAATATACAAACAATTTACAACAACAGTGAGCAGAACCCAACAGGTCGACCTAAATACATCTGGAGGCAGATGAACTAGGGAAAGTCAGGACTTCTGCACTGAGGATGGAGGGATTTGCTAGCAGCCTTATGCATGTAAGGATAATAAAGCAGAAACGGTTCATTCAGTTCCAAACAAATGATGTGTGGCACCAACTATATAAATGTGGAATTTACCAAGCTTCATAAGCTCCCCCAGGCATAAGAGAAGGTCCATATCGGGCTCCTTCTTCTCCACCACTGACGCCAGAACCAACAAATAAAAGACCTTTTTCTTTCAGATGCTTGCATCTTCTGGTTGAATCTGTGTACTCTGAGTTGCCACCATCGATTATGATATCACCCGGTTCCAGAAGGGGAATCAGTTGATTGATAAAGCTGTCGACAGCATCGCCAGCTACAAAAAAGACAACCAGATACTCATTCATTTTTTTTTCAAAGCATCACAATGAAAATAGAAATTTATAGACAATTATTTAGAAAGTCAATCTCAAGCATAAATGTTTACAATTACAAAAAATTTACTTACAATAAATGTATATTTTTCTATTTTAAAATGCAGATATTACTAATTTTAAAATCTTAGTAACAGACTTTAATCATAAATAATCATTCAAAATAGTTTGGTTCTAATTTCAGATTATACTGGAAAATAAATATTGTACCCAAGAGAAAAGTAAATGAAGGCTTATTCTTAAATTACAGGTACTATTACAGGGTATCCAGGGGAAAACCATTCAGAAATTCCCTGATAAATTCACACTATGTAATACAAGATTTCTTTCTCACCTTTTATAAAACTAGTTTTACATTTAAATAAAGTTATAAATTGTTATATAAACAAACAAAACTCAAATGCATTTAGAATTTAAGAAATATTCTATTCTATATTTGGAGTGTTCGGAATAACCCGCATGATTCACAGAAAATTAATTGTTAAAATAATCATGAAAATAACTGACAACTCTCGCAGTTCTGGTTTTTCACAATTTATTTACATTTAAATAATGCATGCTGATATATTAATTAAAAATTGTGCATTATTTTGAGGATTTCAGTTGCTCCACAATAGCATTCCAATTGCTTTTTAAATCAATTTTGATTTTTTCTTTTGATATTCCATTTCTTCTTTTTCTAAAGATTTCTTTTTTACATTTCTCCATATTCTCATTTACCAGCTAATAAGCATTTTTGAAAAAAATGCACAAGATCTTCAATTGGAGATTTTTCCTTTTTCTTCCTCTTTAAAAAAAAATAATTAATAATTGATAGAATTTGCTATTTTTAAAATTTTTTTGGCAGAAAAATACCTGATTTTTACAAAACTTTACCCAATTACTCTGATTTTTTGAGAATAGCTAATTTTTTTTTATCATTCCCAGTTTTTTTAGTTTAATAGTTGCTGTATTAACTAAAGGAAAATATCCCCAATTTCAAAAGTTTAAAGATTTTACTCTTTAAATTAAAAATTTGTTCATTAAAAACCTTGTTATTACAATTTAACGAGGAAGTACACTTCTCCTGGAACCATTTATGGTCATGCACAAAAGTCAACTTAATGGCAATTATTTGCCACGAAAAGACAAAAACCAAATTACAATGGCCAAGATACATCATATTCTGCACACATGTACCAAAACATTTTTTGTTGAGTCTTTGTGCTACATTTCTTTATGTAAATGTTTTTTTATTCAGAGTAAAATATAGTTTTTAGAGTAAATATGTTTTATTGAGAGTGAATAAACAATGTTTTCTATACAATTTACCTATAAAAACATTAGAATCTGAACCATACTGTTTAAATAATGTTTTTTTCTATAGAGATATGTTTTTTTTCTTTAGAAATATATAAAATTTTTCAATTTAATACAAAACCATATCAAATTTAGAATTTAAACAACAAATTTATAAAATTTCAAATACTTTTACAAAATGAGATCAACTCAATAAATTGTTAAAATTTTTCTCCAATTGCTGAAAAAATAAACAAATAATATAAAATTTAAAAGTACCACTAGTTTTCAAATTTGCTTGAATATAAGTTT
Source organism: Pardosa pseudoannulata (assembly GCA_032207245.1). NCBI lineage: Eukaryota > Metazoa > Arthropoda > Arachnida > Araneae > Lycosidae > Pardosa > Pardosa pseudoannulata. The sequence continues at coordinate 208,994,242 of CM063498.1, read as the reverse complement.
CTAGTAGGTTTAAAAGCAACTACAGTTGGAAACCAACTTTGACACATGAATTCTCACACTGGCTTTGCAGAACAAAACACTTCTTTGTTTGGAAGCTAGCAGATGCTTTTCCCTTTTTCTTGAAGAATATCACTAGATTAGCTGACGATCTTTAGTGGGTTTTACATTTCTCACAGACGTATTTTATAAGGGCATGTAGGTAGGAAATAATCTTTTCAAGGCCAACAAAAAGGTTAGTAGAATGTTGTTGTTGTTACTCATTCTCCTGATGTAAGAAAGCCTATAACCAAGTGCCTACCCAATTACAATTTATGACTGATCCATAACGAAGCAATATATGTAGCTTTACTTGAGCAAGGAATCATGAGGGTTACAGAATGACTAAACCTCAAGCCAGGGTGCACCTTTTGTTGGATGAGGGTATAGAAATGATTTTGCTCAGGTACATCCTTGTCATTTAGAAGCAGGAAATAAGCGGAAGATCCCTAGAGGTATTGTTTGGGAACTTTGAGTACAATGTGAGCATACACCTATTTTATACAGTCTGTATCAGTTGTATGGTCAGCTCAGAGGTCTAGAAAAATCAGACCCTATAAGCGGGATGACCATATATACGGAACGATACAACCCTATTGTGCATATACCGTTCATTTTTAATCCATAACAGAACAGCCTTATCCACATTCCCATAAGGTGACAAGCACTGAAGTTTTCTTTCTTCATCACCGATTTCAACTCTTGAGGACTAAAATTTGGCAGCTAAAATGTTGTTTAATGTCGTCCAGGTAATCGAATTCGCTTTGGTAGAAGCAGCCTTTGAAAGATTAGATTTTTTTTAATTTTTCAATCAATTCATTTTTGGTAGCAAATAATAAATTCTTCCTTTTCGAAGCCATTATTAAAAAATGAACATTCTTATTCGTGACATATGATCCAAATGAACAAAATTTTCTTGTTTAGTCTCAATTTCAACTTAAGCAGGGAGAGATTACTTTAACCAATAAACAGACAGATAGATGTCCACCTCTTGTCAAGGGGCAAGAGAACTAAGAGAGGTGAGAAACTTCGATGAAGAGTCTACACTAACAAGAAAGGGGAAAAGGTCATCTCCTATTTTGTACTAACTTCTTATAAAAAAAAGAAAACTAGTTGAAAACATGAAACTGACCATATAACCGGTAACAAGAAAAAGAAAATGATTGTATAAGCAGTGTGCTTTAAAACATGTTCCCTATTAAGTTAGACAGACCATATAAGTGGGTGACTATATAGCCGGTACTGACTGTATGTCCATTTATGAAGATATTTGGCCAGCTTCCTCCTTGATCCAGTTATGAGGTTACTACATTTACTACCATGGCTTCAGTTAATAGAATACATTATCTATAAAGCTTTCCACTGGGATATTTAATTCTATTTATATAACCACTTCCAATATATAAATCATACCCTTAACAAGCATCATTACTCTACGAGGACGTTTCAGCTTGGCAACCATTTCTTCTAAAGATTTGGCTCCAATTACTTTGGTGCCTTTGGCTTCATTGTTCAAGAATTTTTCTACTTTGTCAACAGTTCTATTATAAGCACACACCTACAATTAGAAAAAATAAATTTCAATTTATAGTACAGACCATTCATTTAAATGATTTTTGTAAATCAGTTCAAAGGCTTACCACAAATCCATGATCATTCATGTTCAGGATGAGATTCTGGCCCATTACCGCAAGACCAATCAAAGCAATGTCGGCCCTATAAAGGAACAAAATAAATGGAATCAGAAAATAAATGTTAAAAATAATAACACTATTAGCATTATAAAAAATTGTGATTATTTGTGTGAATAATGCTTAATTGGAAAATGGGTTGTTAGGTTTCAAACAAGTGATTGTAGTGGGTACAATTACTTCCCTCTCCTTTTATGATAGGTGGCGCTAAGAGAGCCCTCTAGTTTGCTTTTCTGTAGTGCCAGTGATCTCCCTCAGTTTGTGTGTTGTATATTTTTTTTTTTTTTTTTGTACTGTGTTGTAGAACATAGAGAATGAAATAAAAATGGATCCTAAAAATGGACTAATTATTTCACAACGCTTTTTGGAATAAACGAGTTTCGTCCTTCTACATGATGATTTTACCCGCCATGTCAAAAAACAAACTGGTAAAATTTGTCTTAAATTAAGTAACAGCAAAACATCCACTGTTGTATTTTAGTTATTGTTAATTAATTACACATTTTTCTAGAATACTGTTTTACTATGAACAATTTACTATTTAATTATCAAATTATTATATTATTTATTAGCTAACAGTTCTCAAGTATTTATTACAGACAAATCAGTATATCAGAGCAAGCATTTTTATCACTACATAGTCTAAGAACATGTTAGATTTTTAAACTTTTGAAATTTTATCTTCATGTATCATTTTAATAAAGGGTTTTTAAAAATTTTAAAAAGGGTGAAAACATTATTTATAAAAAAATTATTTCATATTCATTCCGCCATCACATTGTGGTGATATTTTCTAAGTTGAGTTATTATATAACACCGTGGAAAAATATTTTTAATTTTAAAGTACTTAAAAATAACAGCCATGATTTTGAGATTGTAAATTTGACTATTCGTTTTCTTTCTTGTTCAGCTTCTAGTGAAGAAATTTTTTGATAAATAATATACTGTAATACTAGACGTAATATGACCCAAGATGCGGGTTTGTGCGACGTGGACACCTGCATTTTTTTTACACTGGCCTAAGACGGTTTCATTGAGAGAGGGTAGAAAAGCTACTAGTCCAGGGGGGGGAGGATGCCACTAGCGTTGTGAGCAGTAGGATAAACCCGAGAAAAAACAAGTTTTGGGGGAAGAAAATTTTGAAAATTTCCAAAACATGGGAATTTTGAAGTATTTTGAATTCCTATGACACAATGAGAACCACCGTTTTTTTCTGTCTTTGTTGTAGACCTCAAAAGTGGATATTTTCACAAAACTTAACTATTATATGCTATGAAAAAAATTGAATAATTGGGATTAACTAACTATATTTCGCAAGGTATCATGTTTAGCATGATAGTATATTTTTCCTTTGAGAAATATCCAATATTTTATTATTACATAAATATTAGGCAATAATCTGTAGCATCACAAAACCCATAAATCATTATTTTTTTTGAATAACATCTCTATGTATGTATAAGTATATATATATATGTATATATATATATATATATATATATATATATATATATATATATATATACATAAAATGTGTGTGTGTGTAGGAATTGGACACAAAATGCAACAGTGTCATTGGATGACACCTTTAAATGATATAGGCATTAAAAAAATAATAAACTTATTTTAAAGATATTAATTTTTATATTATAAAAGGAGGGGAAAAAGTTTAGCATAAAGCAATTTACATAATAAATAATGATCAAAAATAATGTAAATAATTATTATATTAGCCATTAAAATGGAAGCAACCAGTTACGTGTTTGATAAGACTGACAGGGTAAGTAATTACATAAGTGCTACTATTAAATCATTTAAATGCTCATTGCTATTATTTCTTGAATATATAGATGTATATGGCCAAAAGTAAAAATCTCTTAGAAATAATATGCTAGTTTTTAAATAGCCACTGTTGAAAAAATAAATGTAGACGTTAAAACGATATCTTCCCAAAGTTCCCCAAATTCCGGATTTTTTACATCTCTAGATGCCACCCCCGCTCGCACCAGCTGCAGAGGAGAAGGACATTTTCCTATGGAGGCGAAAGCCTGACCAAGAGGGGGGAGGGATTCCACCCTGGCCCTTGCCAACAGCAGAGGAGGAGAGGCCCGCTTGGAACGAGCTAGAACGGACATTCGTAGAAGAAAGCGGAAACTGAGTGAAAGAGTTGCAGGCCGCTCGGCACTATCTAGTTATACTCGGTGTTTATAGCCATGTTTATGGTTAACAATGTTCAATGTACATATGTTCAATAATTGTAAAATAATGAATATTTAGTCTATGATTTAATCGCTGAAGTACTTAAATGTCGGCAAGATAGGCTTTCAGCGAACCCACAATACCTGCTCCAGTAACCATAGGCGAGCAGGTACAGAAAAGAGAAAAACAGCAAGGGACACACACAATATTTATATTTACATTCAAAATTATTGTGTAGTTGAATCTTACATGTAGAGTTGTGAGCAGTGGAAAAAACCCGGGTTTTTGGGGAAGGGAGTTTTTATAATTTCCAAAACATGGGAATTTTGAAGTATTTTGAAGTTGTTAATTCCTATGACACAATGAGAACCACCACTTTTTTTTGTCTCTGTTGAGACCTCAAAAGTGGATATTTTCACAAAATTTAACTATTATATGCTATGAAAAAAAAAAATTGAATAATTGGGATGAACTAACTCTATTTGGCAAGGTATCATGTTTAGCATGAAAGTAGGAGTCTATTTTTCCTTTGAGAAATATCCAATATTTTTATTATTACATAAATATCAGGCAATAATCTGTAGTGTCACAAAACCCATAAATCATTTTTCTTGAATAACATCTCTCTGTCTCTCAATATTATATATATATATATATATATATATATATATATATATATATATATATACATATATATATATACACATATATATATACATATATATATATATACATATACACACATATATATATACATATACACACACTATATATATATATATATATATATATATATATATATATATATATATATATATATATATATATATATATATATATATAAATGTGTGTGTTTGAAGGAATTGGACACAAAATGCAACAGTGTCATTTCATTACACCATTAAATGATGTATGTATTACAAAAAATAATAAACTTTTACTTTAAAGATATTTATTGTTACATTTTAAAAGGGGAAAAAGTTTGACATAAAGCAATTTACATAATAAATAATGATCAAAAATAATGTATATAATTTTTATATTAGCAATTTAAATGGAAGCAACCAGTTATGCGTTTGATAAGACTAACGGGGTCATTAATGACATAAGTACTACTATAAAATCATTTGAATGCTCATTGCTATTATTTCTTGAATATATATATATATATATATATATATATATTGCCAAAAGTAAAAAAAGAAATCTCCTAAAAATATTATGCTAGTTCTTAAATAGCCACAGTTGAAAAAATAAATGTAAACATTGTTAAAATGATTTCTTCCCAAAGTTCCCAAAATTCCGGGTTTATTCTCACCTCTTCAAAATTCCGGGTTTTTTACATCTCTAGTTACATGGTTATTTGAATCTTGACTACGAAAAGATTATAAATGTAGTAACAGTTTATATTTATGTTGACGGATGATCATTTATCTTTAATAATAAAAAAAAAGATCCAATTTTACCTGGTTTTTAAAGTCTAATCAAAGACCTAATATGGTACTAAACAAATATTATAAAATATTATATACAGTAGAAGATGGAAGTGGGTCAGTCATGTACTGCGAATGTCTTTTGACATATCATCAGTTGCACTTATTTAGGGATAGAAATCATGTGGAAGATCCTGAATGACAGAGTGTGAGAGAGGAGAGGTGAGTGGGCAAGCAAGATCCCTCACTTAAGACCACATAAAAGGGCAACACAGACTGAAGGCCTTATGTGCCATTAGTCATGAAGTAGAATGATGATGAAATTATTCCTACACCCTGATTATGGCATTACACACAAATAAAATTGTTTAATTAATTTTGTTATCTAAAAATAGAAAGTCTTGTTTAAAAAACTGAAATAATTTTAATTCCTTTTAATTGTACAGAGATGTACTATTAATTGCATTCTATGTTTAAATTCCAATTAATACTGATACAATGAAAAGTAATTCATCTTTATTGCATAGAATAAATTGAAAAACTCGACTACTTTTAATTGTATTGTATATTTAAAATAACATAGCTAAGATTTTTCGTTTTTGACGCTTTAATAAACGTTTTAAACACATTTTAAGTCTAATACTGAATCTATCTAATAAAGAAGAGTGTCTTTTTGTAAGGTTCGAAACTTCGTCTTGTTCCGATCTCGATGAAATTTTGCACAATATACCTTCTTGGGCCGTCACTGTCTAACAATTGTTCTAAGACGCAAAAACAGAAATGATTTTTTTTCACTCAATATGATCAGTTAAAAAAAATAAAAAAATAAAAAAAAACCTCCTCAGAAATTTGGCCTCTTATACCTTTGTTAGTTTTGTATTTGGAATATCAGATACTACAAGGGCTAACGAGACTGAGTCCACTTGGGACCTATTGTGCCAAACAAAAATTAAACCGAGAATTTACAGGAGTAGATTAATCAGTATTTAGTGCACACAGAAAAACGAGCAAGCAGCGAATCTGACAAAATTATTCACTAAAAAAGATATCCACAAATATTGTGCCTTAAAATATATAATGTAGGTTAATTGTTATACAAGAAATCAATTTCCCTATTTTTAATGGATAGAATCCGAGAATCCAGTTAAATGGAGACGAAAGGTATTATTCAATACTTTTCGATATCTCAGTATTTGCTTAAATGTCAGACTTCACGTGTGACAGTTTGGACCGTAATTTCATCTGCAGTACGACGTTATCTTGATGGGTTTTTCCTGTTTCCTAGATAAAGAAATAGATTTTGTTTTTCTTTTCAAGGTCGAAATGTTCACGGATCGAGAAAGGTGCCTTTCTTTTCCTCCTGCGCCAAAATGACGTCTCCTTCACCGATTCCTTTTTAAAGAATTGAAATCGCTCTGTTTTGAGAACAATTTCATTTCTACAAAAAACTGAAACCATTCCTTTTTAGTCCATACAATTGAAATGTACAAAACGGCTGCTCTATTCTTTAAAAACTAGTCTTTGGGAGAGCTTTTTAGTATTCAAAAATAATACATTCGACATCAACAACAACCCTTTTATTTTTCTTTCCATCTCTTTCCGCGTTGCCACCGGCGATAAACCAAAAACAGCCGTGCTCGCGACAACGGCAAACTATATGCTTAATTGATGACAAGTGATAAATGACTTTTGGGGAGAGAATAAAAAAAACTATACTGCCCTCCCCCAACATCAAGCAATTTACATCCACTGAGAACAATATTAAAAGAATAAACTCATCTGCAAGACTAGCAACCATCAAAGAAACGAGTAAGAACAGAAGCGTTTAGTAGAACAGAAGGGGAACTCTGTTGGTTTTCAGCTTTTTCAGGAGAGGATATAATATAACTCGGTTAAAAATACTTGGATAAAAAATAGAATACGCTCATATATTTCTTACATGTTTTATTTTCACTCTCTCTAACCATACTCTAGTTTAGTTTTCAAAAATCTAACAACACTGATAGGTGTTGCCAAAGTACAAAAAGGAAAAGTTTTAGAAGCACAAAATAATAATTTACAAAAATAATATCTACAGTTAATGATTAATTCTAAATTAAATATACCGTTACAACTCCACCGTCGAAGTCCCGGACTTTTTCTTCGTGACTGCGACGAGTTATACAGAGAGACAAACTACAATGAAATATTTGGGTATTTTATACATTTAAAAGGATGATGATATACAACAAAACGGATGTTTCGAGATATGGCAAAACGATTTTTTGTGCGAACGAGAGCACCGACGAACGCTATCGTCTCCATTATTCGTTTAGACAGTTTAATTTTCTAAGTATAACAGTCTAAAAAGAGTGACAAGGTGAAAGGCTTCTATACCATAAAAACTCAATTTTTAAGTAAACGTCACTTAAAACCTTTATAAATAGAGCAGCACAGTGTGACAAGGAATAATTAAAAAAATATATAATAGGTGGCACGCTGGACAATCGAAAATAATAAACCGTCATTTAACTGGCACGATCATCGAAGATTTTCCGTCCTTGTTCTATCCGGTGAAAGATTCATAGTTGTGTATCTTCCCGGAGAACCAAAATAATTCCTGTACTCCAATCATATGGAGGGATGGGTGGGAAACCTGCTATTGTTTTTAAGCAACCAATGATTTTCATGAAGTTATAATTATTCTCAAAATGAATAAATCAATTACGCAGCCTTAGAGAAAAAAAATGTTCAAAATTGATTTTTACAGAGAAAGAGGCAGGTCGGTTCGCTTCGGAAACGTCGAAAGTCGAAAAAAAAAAAAAACTCGATAAGCGACCGTCGGGGAACGAATTCGCGCCTCATTTGGCAGCTTTTAAGAAGTGGCGACGTCGTAATGCGAGTGACACAACAGTAAAGTAGTGCTACGAAAAGGTCAATGTCGTAACGTCACAGAGGCCTACTACAAATTCATTTTCCTCTTTCGGACACCGTCTCACTCCACAGTTGATTCCGTTTGTGCTATTGCAGAATGTGGTCGTCCATTTCTATCTCTTTTTGAAACTTGCGCGTTGTCGTTACTTGTCCTGGAGTAGCAGGTCGAATAGAACCCGTTGAAACACGTCCACGGTTAAGGGATGAACACTGACTAAACCTCAAGTAGGTTCTCGTCATTTAAAAGCAGATGTATCGTTTGGACCCTACCTCTATCCAGCCCTTAAGGAGTGTTTGAGATAAATAAAATGGGTGCGTCATATATTACTCCTGTTCTCGGACATTTTAGGAATTTACTTCTCAGATTCCGGCGAATTATCACCAGCTACGATAAGCGGCAAGAGTTGGTTCAACTGGTTCAGCAAAATTTTGTTGCTGATTCTACTATTTGACTCTCTAAATCAGGACTGTAGCCAGAAATTATTTTTCGGGTGGGGGGGGGCAAAGAGTAAAATAGTTGTTATTTGCGAATGATATTTCAGTAAAACAAAATTAAGCCATAAAGGCATGGATGAGGTATGACAATTATCCATTTTTAAATCAATTAAAAAGATTTGATGACAAACGAGAAAAGGCAAGTATAGCAGAATATAGAAAAAACGTTCCATTTTCGGAAAACTTTATAGCTGAAGCAATTTTTTTTTTTTTAAGAATATGTTCTTATACAGCGAGGCACCTAAACACGTGGAACATTTTCTTTTGGCGAAATGGTCTTCTAGAATTTCGGGAAGGGACCGGTTCCCCAAATCCTTTCTTTGCCTACGGCTTTGCTCTAAATTATATAGCAATCATGAGTGGGTCCGGACGTCCAAAACCAGCTTTTGATGCGACATATGTTTAAATCGTATTTTTTAACCTAAAACGTCAAAATCGAAAAATCTTAGGTGTGATATTTTGAATATATAATACAATTGAAAGTAATAATAATTCCGGTAATTGATTACTTTTAATTGTATCAGTGAGCAGTAATTGGATTTCAAACAAAAAAAAAATACAATTAATAGTGCATCTCATAGTCGAATTAAAGAAATTAAAATTAATTCAATTTTGTGGACAGGGCTTTCTACTTATAACAAGAATTAAACAGTTGTATTTGTGTTAAGTACCAGATTAAATATTTTGAATGGAGAGTAAAAACTGGGCAAATTTGGATCAGAGAAAATGATCATCCACCAACATAATGATAATCTTTTAGACCAACACCTTTCCAACACGTTACAAGATAGCTCACCATTCGCAAAATTACTAAAACAGATGTAAAAGATCGATTTTGTATATAAAAATATTAAAAAAATTTAGTGACAAGAATATATTCATGTGTCGATGAAATGGAATGGTTTCACCTTACATTATAAGGCGATTTCACGCAGTTGGGTACATCTCAACTTATGCCAATTCTGGCTTTAGTTTCATACGGAAGGGCAGTTTATTGTTTGTGTATTGGCTGTTGTAAACATGAAAACGAATGGGAAGGGCATTATAGTAGTTCGTGACGTTACGACAAATTGCTCTATTCTGTGTGACATGTCGTTGGTTGTCAATCTGCAGTAGAGGGGTCGAGACGTGTTGATGGATTGACCAGTACCGGCTACAATATGGATGGCTCAATGTAACACCTGTAAGATTTCTGACTGCCGGGAAATCCTCTACTAGGCGGTCTAAAGAATAAAGCCTTAAATTTCCAAAAGTGGTTTGTGAACAACACGGACATTTTCCTATGATTGTAAATTTTTGCATTGTACCTTTCAGGTGTGGCATGACACAAGGCACATATTACATAATTGCGAAGGAAACCCTAAAATTTGGAAAGGGTTTTCCAACATAATTTCAACATGCTCCATTTTTCTCATGACTGGGTTCCTTAACGCGACATATATAAATTGTGTGGAAAGATAATAAATATGCAGGCTTAGGTCTGCCTTGACCATAAGCGTGCTACATTCGGGAGGCGTTTCTTTTTCGAATATCGTGCATTACCGCCTCGTTCAAGCAGTTCAAAATTCTACCGCTACATCTACGCAAGATGAAGTCAGAATGATGAACTGGATGCTTTCCTTTGAGAGGCGGCAAAACCTTTATGTCGGAATTAATATTAAAATATGCACAATTTTTTGAAAATTTTATGCTAAAAATGATTTGAAAAGGTTGAAGAAAATGTTTATTAATATTGTCCGTCAGTAGTTTTTAAATAGTTATTATAATTTTCTTCGGGTAATAAAACTTCTTTTACATAATAATGAATGTTAGATGTCAAAACACGTATTCGTCACTCAATCTTGTCTTCTAGTTAAACTCTTAACTTTAAATTCTGGAGAGAAAAAAATCTATTTAGAGCTTAATATATTCCTCGCTCTATAAAATTCTACCTCTATCTTGCAATATGGAAGGGCGGCCTATTGCCCCACTGGTTCGGAACAGCTTCGGTGTTTTTTATACGATTCGTGACAAATATTCAAAAGACGTCATTACGTTTATTTCCTTCTACTGATACCAGCTGCTGCCACCCGTTAATTACGATTTTTACGAAAGTAGGGCGTTGACAGCATCGTCAGGAGATTCATTTCGCGAGAAAATCGAGCAATAAAGAACATAGGAATTACGCAGGTTGAAGGCGACGGCCGTGACCCAACAAAAGTCGGCCTCTGATCAGTTCATGGTCCGAATGTAGGACCCTTTCGATAATGGTAAATTTGCCACCAAACCGGAATGAACGGTTATTGTAAAAGATGGCCCTCAAGACTCTTCTCCTTCAAAGAGTTATTACATTGCTACAAACCAACGTCTTGGAAAGGTCGAAAATTGGCTCTTCAACAATCAAATACAAGTGCTTTTCATTTTTACATTAATAAATCAATAACATTGATAAGAATTGTCTTAATACATTGATCCCCAGGGACAAAAATGGAGGTACTTTAAATTTTAAGCGGTTTGGTTTTGAGGCGCTACGGTCTACTTTTTGCAACACGAGCGCTAATAAGACCGGGACCTACTACTTTAGGCCCATTCCGAACGGCTACGAACATACATGACATAGTGGGAACCCACGAACTCCGATTCCGAAGGCCAGCACCCTAACCCATTCGACCATCGTTCGACTAAATTTTAAGCGAAAAAACATTTAAGTACAGGCTATAATAAATATGACACATTTGCAAATAAGATTTTTTTTTTCAGTTATGTATAATACAAACTACATGCGAGTTCTATCTCTTCTTTTTTTAAAATTTTCTGCTTGAATTGGAAGTGGACTCTATTAAAAAAACTTGGGCCTTATGAAATCATCACCCCATTTTTCAATTTCTTTTCTGTAAGTCTTTTTCTAGGGTTAGTTTTGATTCTCTTCAATAAAAGCTTCGTCGACGGAAAAGAAAACTTGTTTTCTTTTCTCCGAAATTGTAAAGTTGTTCCCCCTTTCCCCTCACGAGGCTATGGAGCGTCAACGCGAACCATGGACTCTCGAAATAACTGTTGGCAAACGAAATTTTAAAATTCTCTTACAACATCTATGAAGATACAATTTATTCAATGTCTTAACTTTAATTATGGATATATTTGATAGTGACTGTTCACCGAATGTTATAAGCAAACTTAACAGTTAATTGCACTATTTAAGCATGTGACTGCTCAGCACTGCTGTTTCTATGCTCTTGTGCCACTTTTCCTCGATAGCCACCTTTTGTATGACTAACATTTTATTGTAACCTTTGTTTTATACTGCCGAATGCATCAGTAAGTGTATATTTTATTTATTTAATAATTTTAAAATAAAATATTAGAAAAAGTTGAAGTTGTTATTTTACATCATCCTTTTTTGTGGAAGACATTTAGGATGTTACCATGTTGCAGACGACATATACAGGCTATCTGCCAAAATAAAATTTTTCAAATCCATGACTTTCCCTGATTTAGAAGATCATTTTCCATGACTTTAAAAAGCTTTCGTTAAAAGTATATATGAATAAAACTTATGATGTACATACAAATAAAATATATGCTTTTAGAGAAATTACAGGAATTTTATCCTACAAAAAACTATAAACTTACTTTATAAGTGTTAATAAACTCGCATAAAAATAAATTGTATCTACATACCTAAGTTTAATCATATTGCAATTTTTCAATTCAAATGTTTCCAATTTGAATTCAGGGTACTTTGGTATTATCCAGGTGACCATGAATAATAGCCACATATAACCCTATAATGTTTATATACAATATCCCTAGAGATAAACTTATATTTTATGCAAAATTCTTAACTAATTTTTATTAAAAAATAATTATTATATTAATAAAATTTTAATCTACAATTTTAAAAAAAAACAGAATAATATACATTTATCCACCCATTAAGCTTTCTCGCTTTGAGTTTCCTTAGCGAACAAAGTTTACTTGGCAATAGGGTCAATAGGATAATACATAAATACCAAACTCAGTAATACAGTCAAATGACAAGTAAAAATGGAATTAAACAATTCAATGCATTTTCTTAATCGGTAGTTTAGCGGATCCATGACTTTTACTCATTTTGCTTGAAAAATCAAGACTTTCCATGACAAAATTAATCATTGTCTAAATCCATGATTTTCCATGACTTTCCAGGTACGCGGAAACTATGCATATATCACGGGCGACTTCTGCACCATAATGACGTAAGAAGTCTCCAAAGATGGGAATTTATGGTACTAAAATCCGATCTCTAGCGACTTATGACGTCATTATAATGAGGAAGTCGCCTGTGACATATCTAGACGGCTATATGGTAAAAACCTTTTTCATTCGTCTACTGCACTGTCTTGTACTAACTTAATGTATTTTCACTTATTATTTCTCTCATCAACATTCACCTATATCTTCACTGTCTTGTACAGTAATTTAGTAATAAAAATAAATAAATAAATAAAAATTGCTTGCTATTCTTAAACTTTCTTCTTTTTATTTTAAATGTATTTCATCTTAATTTATTTAACTTGTTAAGTAAGGGCCTAGCAATTTATCTCATCCCATCATTAAGACCTGCATTTTTATACTTATTGTTTTTCATCTTAAAAGTCTGGACATCTGATTTTGAATTCTTAACTTGCAACAGGGGATAAGGCACCCCAGTCAACTCTTCAATAGCTCTACTGCACTGCTATTAAATATCGGTGAGTTGGTTCGACCAATTTTCCCACCCATGAAAACATTTATTTAAGTTTTATTCCCAAATTACGAAAGGCGGTGGACTTCAATTTGAGCGAAACGGGGTCAAGAATTGGCCGTTTCAAAACTTTAATTGAGAAAGGGCGTGATGGACCGTAAACTTCGACGGCTTGCTCTCAACGAAAAAACTCAGTTCATTCGCGAATTCTACAGAATACGAAACCCACGATAGATGGTTCTTTGAGGACGGTTAATCGAAATAACTCAGTCATCGCTCATACAAAAGAGTGTCTATGACAGCGATTATTTAATGCCATACTCTTGAACGTTCCATACATTGGCGTCTTTTCAAGAAGCCAATAGAATATTGTATAATAGTCAATAACGAATATTTTTCATTAAATGCGATACTTATTTACTTAACACTGAATTTATAAAGAGAAATAATTATTTAATATTACTCTATACTTTTGGAGGGAGTAGTAAAATTTAAGATTTGTAACAGTCTTTGATAGAAAAATGGAAGCTCTTAAATTATTATATTAATGGCATTATTTTTTTTTTATCAGGCTATTTGTTAACCCATTCTGGACAGTATGAAGAAAGTTTATATAGGCAAAAATTAATTTAAAATAAGAAAGATAACAAAAAATTGACAGTTATGACAAAAAATAACAAGAGAGGTTATATTATTAATGATTTAATATATGATAAACTTTAATATTATTCTTTACATTAATATTTTAAAGATTATTTTTAAAAAATTATCCCCAACGTAAATAAATTTATATAGAAATGGTGTGAAAACGGCTGAAGCTTCTACACGATTAACTCAATAGTTTCATTTTACATATGAATTTTTAATATATATATTTATCATTAAGAGAAGGCGTCAACGCATTAAAAAATTCCTTCCTGAAACCTTGTGGGCGATCCATTCACTGTACGAATCACCATTTGTAAATACTTGGATAGGTAGTTATTCAAAATCATTCTGTAAATAAACGAATAACATTATTTATGTTAAGTAGCCGTCCTATTTCTCACACTCCATGAAAGTTCGTTCCAGTGACGAGACAAACTAGCTCTTGTTCTGGCGTTACCATCGTTTCCAAGCGAATGATTGATTTCGAATAGCCGATTTTATTACTATTACTATCTTGCTTTGCCTGCTAGGTGACTTATAAAAATAAATAAAATCTGACGATTAGAACATGCATAAAATGTAACCAGTAAAATTTAGCCGTTAAACAATTTAAATGTGACGTCATAACTAATTTTACAGTTTTTTCATCCACAAGTTGAAATTAAAATCGTTTGCGTATTTAGACCAAAAGAATTAACCTTTTCGGTAGTTTTTCATTAATATATCTTAACTATGGTCCTACAATGATGAGACTTAGCAAATAGAATTCTCCAGAATGTTTGGAATTCGTGGATACCGGTTTCGACCCTAAAACTCCCGGCCAAATAAAAGGTATCAGGTAAAATTCCTATTTCCAATTATTTATGACGTCATAACAGCTGAAACTTATTTCGGTAATCGTTTGTTAACCAAAACACAAATCTATATTAATAGAATAAACGTTTTTCGTGGTTTTTGATTGAAATCTCCGTTAATTTGGGTCATACGAAGATGAAACTTGCCGAGATGTATTTATTCTTTAGAGTTTTTCGAATCTGATAATACCTCACTCGACACCTCAGCCGTTTCTAGAGAGTTACGGTTAGTACAGACAGACGTGAGCAGGTTTTACTATAAGGCAATTTGTCGCAACGTCACGACCTACTATAATGCCATTCCCATTCATTTTCTTGTTTACAACAGCCAATAGACAAACAATAAACTGCCCTTCCGTTTGAAACTAAAGCCAGAATTGTCATAACTTGAGAATTTGCCCTACTGCGTGAAATCGCCTTATATGTAAGATTATTATTACAATTTTTTTTTTCGAAAATTTGCTACTCACGTTCGAAATATCAAACGTGAAAAATTGTTATGTGTGTGAGGCGTTGAAAAATGTTTGTCTTATAAAGTAAACAACCGGGAACTTTTTGTTCTCCACGTGCAGTCGCCAAATGCGGCAAAATAGCTCGTCTCTAATGTACGTTATGCGTATGTGATTTGTTCAGGTAATCAGGATGTGAGACTTCCTTCCTTCCGTGTAAAGAGAAGCGAGTTACGTCATCCTCGGAGAATGAATGGAGGAAGTGTCAAGGTAAAAAACCGGTCATTCTTTC
The DNA here is from genome assembly GCA_032207245.1 of Pardosa pseudoannulata. Classification (NCBI taxonomy): domain Eukaryota; kingdom Metazoa; phylum Arthropoda; class Arachnida; order Araneae; family Lycosidae; genus Pardosa; species Pardosa pseudoannulata. Next base: position 208,978,530 of record CM063498.1, on the reverse strand, counting down.
GCAGAGAAAGTTTCAAGGCTGGGTTGGGGTCGAACAGAGATTGGGAAATGAAAGTCAGCTGCACTGCAGTTGTTCTATTCCGACGCTCTATTCCAGAACCGGCATGCGACAGGTACCTATTGAATTATTGGTAGACTGCACTGAGAACAACATTAAAAATATAACCAAGACTAGCAGCCATTAAAAGGTGAATTCAGAAAGAAACAAGCACGAGCGCTATTAGTAAACCTCCCCCCCCCCTCTCCAAAGGGCAATGACGGTTTCTTGGAAAAGTACGTGAGTTACAGAGGGAGAATCCAAACTGAATTGTAAGTTATGGTTTGCGTTTCTTCTACTTGAATAGGCAGGTGGTATGCAACAAAACGGAGAATGATTTTTAGAGAATTTAGACAGTTTGAATTTCAAAGCGCAACAGTGACAAGATTCTATACCACACAAAAACGGAATTTTTAAATAAATGTTCCTTAAATCTTTATATTAGAGCAGTGATTGTGACAAGTTTAAAACGGCAACATTTTTATGCGGATTAGAGGGCTTATAGATGATTTTTAAAAGAATATAATAAACCGTCATTTAACTCATCGAAAAAGGTTCGTCATCCTTGATCGTCGTTACTACTTCTCTTACAAATGTGTGTTGGACGGCGGCCGTCTCTTACATCCAGTACAAAACAATCCTGAGTATGGACTTAAACCTTGCCTTGAAAACCTCTCCCAAAGCCGAATTGGTTTGGTTTGGTTTGGTTTGTTTTTTAGAGTGCTACGGTCTACTTTTTGCAACACGAGGGCTAATGAGACCACAAAGCCGAATTGATTTTCAAACTATTTACTTTATTTCCACGCTTCAATTCTGTTTTCAAAAATTCTTAAATCTTTCTTTAATTAGGCTGGCATCGAGAGAGGCGGGTACTGCGGTAGAAAAGGCAGCGAGCGATCTTGGTCACGCCAAAATTAGTTTCGTGGTCGCCCCTCTAGGGATCCCCTGCTTCAGCAAAGTCGTTCTTTTCCCTATCATCCAGACACAGCCCTTCTTGGGGTCTCGGCAGTCGTTAAAGTGGATATATTGCAAGGAGGACCAGTAATAACAAGTTGATTGTGGCAACCTTTTGGTTTGGTGTGGATCTACTGTTTTGCTAATGAGATCCTTTACTGTTAACAGTGGGATTCGAACCCACCGAAAAGATCTCAAACATAATTGGGTGGAATGGCTGCCCAACTATATCACCTTTCTCATCAAAGACAACAGAGTAAAACAGCTTTAAAATAAAGCACATTAAAATGATGCATTCTATCTAGTCAGTCAACAAAACCATCTTGTTAAAGCTCGTCGTGTCCATTTTGGGTAATGTTGCCACACTGAGAGTACAGAGAGCTCTATACTTCTCTGGTATACAAGAGAGACAAAAGACGATCGGTTCTCATACATACTCCCACAAGGGTCACGTTTTTCACCTGTTCGATCCTTGCATTTCCATCGACACGTTTAGGGCGGGGCAAAGGAAGCAGTTGCCGCGGGCGCATCCATCACAGTGGGGCGCTCCGTGATCCGAATCCACCCCGCACAGGAATAACGAAAAGTTGAAAAACTACTTCCCTCATTCTAGTTAAAAGGTAAGGTTAGAATTTTAAGAGAAGTACGTGTGGAAATTTACAGTTATGCCTATCAGAATAGATGTAAAATTTGTAACTGCAGCGGAAATCTGTGCATGCAACGGCAATCCTGTGCATCGAAAGAGAAACCTCGACTTATTCGCGGAAAGAAATAGCTTTCCTTCTGATGCAATACAAATAGTGGAGAGAGAGAATTCGTGTTTATTTTCCCTGGTGCCAATTTACGCCTTTCATTCCACTGTCAGGAAAAAAGATGGCAGTGTCATTCCACCAAACGATCTTTTTCCCTTATAAAAAAAAAGGATCAGACTCAAAATTATTTTTATATTACAATACAAACATCTTAATGGAGTGTCTCTTAAAATAGGAATAACAAACAATATATTAAATGAATAAAAAGAATTTTTTTTTTTCAATGACTTGGCCGCGATCCAGGTCTGGAATAATCTGCTTCTCCATTTGTTTTAGTCGCATACATACAAATGAGATTCCTGCAACCCAAGGGATCGGATAGTCGAATAGGTGACGTATCGATTAATGCATTTGAAGCCCCTGACTTTGACGAAATTCCAGGGTACGGTCTTATTTCAGTCGAGGAAAGTTACAGACGACATCCGTCTCAGAATGACGTCAGATGTCGTCATCAACATGTGACACTGGAGAATATATGGTATCAAATTCCCATCTCTGTCGACCTCTGAAGTCATTATGACGCGAAAGTCGTCTGTGACATATCTCGACCGCCATAGGGTAGCACCCTGAGATTTATCATAATTTACCAGTAAACTTTTCATTTTTACAGCCAGATAGCCTTTAAAAATTCAATCTTTAATAAAAATGGCAATTTTACTAAACTTTTGACTACGCAAATAGTGACCACATGCAGAAGTATCAGGGTCGCGAAGCGGTCAGCCTGTGTCAGAAGTGTGTGCGGGAAATGGGTCATTATTCCAAATGTAAACGGCATGACGATGTTAAGGAATTTTATGGATTAGCCCCTCCTTTCGAGGCAAGTAAATGATGTCAGAGAGACAAGTCTAGGTCAGAGATGGCGAACATTTTATTTTTATTGACCCCAAATAACATTGAACATCAAGAGAGGACGGCGTTGAGTGGAACAGCACCATGGGGTCTCTTTATGGAGAGAACATAAACGAAATTGTGACAGAGTTTCTCGTATTTCAATAGAAAGGCGATTTGGGGAGAATGAAGAGTACGATTGGATTTTTAGAGTACAACAGTAAAAAGAGTGAATTAAAAGTACAAAAACGGAATTTTTGAATAAATGTGACTTCAAACCTCTCTACTATAACAGTGATTCTCACAGTGACAAGGAATAATTTTAAGAAAGTGAACACAATGTACGCAGCGCCATATTATCAGCAGGGCACGCGGGGCACGTACCGAGGGCCTACTGATTTCAGGGGCCCAAAATTTTTAGGTCCAGAGGTCATTTTGAAACAAATAAATTTTGTATACTTAAAAAATTTCATATTTTTATTCTATATGCAAATTATATGAGCTAAAATTTTGTAAGTTTTTCATTATTTCAGAGTACCCGCAAGTATAAATACCCACACATTTGTCAGTCATGGATTTACACTTAAAAACTAAAAGGCAAGAATGCAGGTCATTTTGCAGATGAAATCCACCCATCAGATGGCTAGATTTTGAGAACGTTTCTCAAAAATGTTCGCAATCGCAAAATTGAGCTTTTTGATTGGTGGATTCCGTTTGCGAAATTATTGGTATATGAACTGCGTAATAGCATATCTTTTGAACCATTTACTGTCTTAAATTTAATTTTAGCATAAAATTTCATTCTCCATTAATAATAATATCAACATTTTTTTTATTATCTATGAATGAAAAGATACGCTTTAATCATAATAAGAGTTTATACAGTTGACTCCGCTCAATGGGATCGCGGTTCATGTTATCCATCGCTTATTGTTATCGAAATCACTGGGTCCCGATTTTCTCTTTTCATTTGGATGTTGAAATGATCGCTTTATGGGATTGTGACATCGGCATTTTAACTGGCAAAGGAATATTTACAATACATTATTTCCTGTATTTACAATACAGGAAACCATTTTTTTCTCGGAAACTTCGTTCTTTTTTAAATTTCCGAGAATTCTACCTAACTCTTCCTAAGGAAATGGGGAATGATCAATGGAGTGGGAAATGACACGTTCCTGGAATTTTTCAGAAATACGCACACCCTGCTGGTGGCCAAGGGCTGTCAGATAAGCCGAAGGCAACACATTCTTATCGGAACTGAGACTGGACATATTCCCATTTTATGCCTTGCTCGCTTACGTGCAGCTCGTCGATAGGGGAGTCAGAAAGCGAAATGATTCAACATTAAAACAAAAGATCGAAATTTTAAATCGTTATGACAGGTTACCGAAAATGAGTCAGCGCAGTTAAACATTTCTCAGCTTCTGAATGGCATCGAAAGTGTCGAAACGTGGAGTATAACACCGCTCCGATGACTTTAAAATACATTATGATTACGAACAATTTATCAATGAGCTTCACAGAAAAAATTGTAGACAGTCAACTATGGATCCATTATTTTAAATTATGTATACAATTCTTATGTTTTAAAGGATAATATGCAATACATAAATATAAGGTGAGTTTTTTCGTTTTATTTTGAAATTTAGTACGTGTGAATTAAAGGAGGGGGAGTAAATTTATCTCATTTTGCATATCGTTTATTGTTATCAAAATCACGGAGTCTCAAACGGATTACATTAAGCGGAGTCCACTGTATTTGCAAGTTATTTTTTTAAATGGAAAACAACGAAAGCTAATGGTATTTCTTCGTTACAGATCTTTTTTAATTAGCACATTGAAAAGTACGAGGTATTTCTGAAATCGATAAAAAATAAATAAAATTGTAGAGCTTGGTCATGTAGATGAGCGAATCACGTGACACTAAACGGTGAATAACACCTCACTTTGCAATCTTTTCCAGAATCGTCAAGCTATTTTTCTTTCTCCGTGAATTTGAAACCACTATTAGATAAAGCCCCGTTCTCGACTGATGCTGACCAGTTCTCATCATACGATGGAACACGCGTGAAATCGAAATCCTTTCGCTGATAGACACATCTCTTCGGATGCAAGTCTCACATTTTTGACATGAGCCGAAAATTGTGTTATCTGCTAATGCAATAAAATGTGGTAACAGCAAACCGTAATATTATTTTTAATTACTTAAACATTTTTTTCTGAGTACTATTTCACTATGAACAATTTCGATTTAATTATTATTTTACTACTCATTAACTACGATTTACTAACTATTCACTGTAGACAAATCAGTTCATAGAGCCAGTATTTTTATCATCACTTTAGAGCCTAGAAACATGCTTGATTTAAAAAATTTATTTTTAAGTTCATGTAAAATTTCATTAATTGGTTTTAATAATTAAAAACACGAAACTGTCTTATTTTATAGTACAAATATTTCATATTCGTTTTACCATACTATTTTAATGATTTTGTAAAGTTGAGTAATTTTGCAACACTGCGGAAAAATATTGTTAATTATGAAAGGTTTAAAAATATTCATGCGTCTGCGTTTATTTCTTCCTTCTTGTCTACCCAGTTCAGCTTTAAAATAACATACCTGAGATTTTTGGGGTGACAATTTAATCCGGTTAATATTAGGTTTAAACAAACGCCAACTGGTTTTAGGCGCCAAAAACGACATTTCTATTTATCAAATTCCAATTTAATAATAACTTCTATCGTGCAGGAAACTGCATTTTATTATTTTTGATAATTAACGCTGAAATTGCCTTCATGTGGATAAAGAATCAATGCCGAAGATTCAGAATTGGACAAAATTTATAAGAGAAAAAGATATCGTATTCGCCGAGTAGGAGCAGTTAGGTAAAAGCAGACTTTTTTTTTTTTTTTTTTTAAAAAAAAGACAAAACGAAATACAGTTGAACGAAAAGTGTTGTCCTGAAATATGTTGTTTTTACGTAAAATATGAAAATGGTGTTAAGAAATAACGAAAAAAATTGTGAACTACATCGAAAGTCTGTTGTAGTTTCTCAGTGGGAACAACACTAAAAGAAACATGTAAAAACTAATTTAACGATACTTAAAAATAAAACCACGAAATCAAACACAATATATTTTTAATTTTTGTAACTTTTTTTCTGGTTTGGTTTAGAAACTGTTGCCAAAAACAAAACAGAAAAATCTTTAGAATAGTTCTCAAAATATCATTTACAATTATTAAAATATTTCTGAGTCACTTAAATTATTTACATTTAAATTAATTATGTGTTTGAATTTAATAGGCTATTACAGTCTTTAGTAATTATTTTAAAGAAAATAATTCTTAGCAATTTTAGTAAACACTGGTAATTGAAATAAATCGTACTTACACAGGTTCTGGTTGCCATTTTCTAGTTTTCTGACACGCATTCCCCATATTGGTTTCCGAACACACAACGGCACAACACAGAAATAAACACAATTCTTGTTTTCTGCCAAAGCAGACGATTATTACGAAACCGTTCGCTTAGCATATTGAGAAATACCTTTCACTTTCTTCTCGCCGTGTGACCCCAATTGGCAAATTAACGGTGGGGAACCAGTTTCGGGTTCTGGTTTGCAGATCGAGAACGGGCAACGGTTATTGATCTTGCATGCTATGGCAACCACTCAAAACCTCTAACACTTCAATCCATATTTTACAATATTACGAATTACGAGGCACAGCGTGCAGAGAATGTGTGTATGTAAACAAATCCGGATGCGAACAGTAACTCGACTCTGTGTCTATTTATGCGAAAAATGTGTTCTCTTCATTTCGCCGAATAATAGTAATAGTACTATTGATGATCCATATGTTATTACGGATTGGAAAATCGCCATGTCAGTAGTCACTATGGCTGATGTCGGAGAATTTTAAGTAATTTTTATGACGTCATAAAATGCTAATTCTTGCGATCGTCTGCTCATCCAAACACAAATTTAGACTAAAAGAATTAGCCATTTGGCTGGTTTCTAAGTAATATATACTACGGTAATTATGGTCCTACGAAAATGAGACTTGCCGAAAAGAGTTACTTTGAATTTTCTGAAACCGTAGATATCTATCTTGACCATTAACTCTCAGTCGTTTGGATGAGGAGAGGAGGTTAAGTAGACATCGAACAGATTTTAATATATGTAAGAAGATATTAAACATGCAGGGTGCTTAGTCCCGGCTAAATGCAAGGCAGGGTGCAAGCCCTTTTTTCTTCGTAATTGCTTGTCATAGACACATACTTTCAATTATAAAAATATTTCAAATAAGGTAAGCATTCCTTCTATGCTATTTTGAAATTTAAAAATTACCCAACCTAGATTTTTATTCCAGTATCCTATCATTAAATCTAGTAAAAATTGAAACTAGTTCTATGAACTGTAACAAAAAGTTTTACTTCTGAGACAAAAATGTACAGATATGTTTAAAGTTAATGAAAAGGTAAAGCTCTCTGCTCCATCTTTGAGGGTCGGTTAAAAAATTAATTATACTTGTCTTGTTATTAATTTGAGGTTGAAATTCAGTTGCAACTTCTCTTTTAAAGAATACTGTGCATCTACTTTATAGTGGATACCCCTCTGTCTCTCATATATATATATATATATATGTGTGTGTGTGTGTGTATGTGTATACATATATGTATATATATGCACATATAAGTTAAAAATTAAGAGAATTTACATATTTTGTAAAATTTCATGAATAGAGGTGTAAAATTACTGCTTCGAGACAAAGATGCAATCGTCGAATACGTAAGCGTACATGTGTGTGTATCCCTACGAACAATAGTTGGAGAAAAAGGTCTGGTTTGGTTTGGAGCGCTATAGTCTACTATTTTGCTTCACGAAACCGGGACCTACTGCTTAAATTCGATTCCAAACGGCTACAAACATCCATGTTTGCAACGGGATTCGCGAAGTCCGTACCGAAGAGCAGCGCTCTACAATTCGGCCATGGTGTTCGGCGTTGGAGGAAGAGTTATTTCTATCTTTGATTGTTTATTTGATGTGAATACAAACGGCGATAATTAAGAATAGAGTACTCCTCGGCAAATTTGGCGAAGTTATTGGCGGTGTTTACTAATTTAACAAGTTTATTTAAGCTGTAAATTCTTTTAGCTGAACAAAAGAATTTTGCATAAAATAGAAATTCTTCCGTAAGTTCATTTCCTTTAATATTATACCCCAGTTTTCATTAATATCATGTACCTATGCATTCTCACAGTCACCATAAGGTCTATTTGTGCAATCTGGAAATCCCAGTATCTTAATATAAAATGACTAGTATTAATCTTGATATAATAAAAGATATCTACATACTGAAATTTTTGTCCTCACAACTTATATTTGTACGTCTTTGAACTTTCCTCAGAAAAAACATAAAACTTGTGATTACCATGTAAATTAAATTTCACATTTAAAATTAAGACTTTTCTTCATCCATTACTGAAATATATAGATAACAGCAGTTCACATGTCAATGATATTTTTTCGAATAATTAAAATTTCACTTGTCTTGTCCATGAAAAACAAAATAATTGTGTTCGTCTGCTAAAACCATAAAAGAAAAATTCTCTGCTGTAATCCAAACTACAGATCTGTTAAATTAAGCCAGTAAATATTTGACGAATATTTATTACCTAATGATAAAAAGTAAGGTCCTAAGTAAGATCAAAAGTAAAGAGCAAGTAAGAACTGCCTTTTTTTATCCTGTGTATGTGTTTATAGATGCTTAAATGTATTGAGGTATGGATAAAGCATGACAAATAAGTCAAAAGTTTAGCGACAATTTCCTTACATGAAAAGCCAAATTTAAAAAAAAAATAACACATAATTTACTAACTTTATAATTTAAATATATTTTACTCATACATTTTTCAATTATGGCTCTAACATATTACTGTTGATTGGAAAAATTTATTTATAGATTTCTTGGTAAAAAATAGCATATGCAGTTTTTTTAAAAGGAATTTTTAATTTTATTTATTTATTTTTTGCAAGATACATAAATGTTTATATTTTTTTGTCTTGTATGTTAGCAAAAAGAAAGATATATTTCCTGAATACCATTTACTTATCTGATAATTTAATATTTTCAAATTTTTCCTCTATCTTCAGTTTAATATTAAATAATGTAAATATTTGGTTATTAGAGATAACTTGACATTGTATAAATTTCATATGATTATTTACATTTATATCAAAACTATATCAAAATAATTTATATTGGCATTTTCCATAAAAAAGAAAAAAGTTACTAATTGATATTTCTTATATTTCCTCCCCTTATTTTTTAATATTATACTACATATGCAAAAATATTTTTCCATGAAATATATCACTTATATCAGTAAAACACTGAATCCTGTGCACTTTTATTCAAATAAAATTTGTTCTGATTTAAATATGCACAAAACTATACTTGTATAATGAAGTTGAATCTATTATATAACACAAATTTTCTGTTTTCAGAAACTCATTATAAAGTACCAGAGAAAAATATATACAATACATTACAAAAATTGAGAAGGCCTCGTTTTTGGGGACGAATGACCACAAGAGGTAGATGGGAGGGTAGAGAGAGCAATATATTTACAGCTTGTGGTCCAGCACGACTTATGGTTAAAGCAGTTTTTTTTTTTTTTTTTCCAAAAAATATGGCTGTTCATGCTCATTCATAGATGGGCAGATAACACTCACACAAACATGGGACATTGTATTTCTATTAAACATCTTTTAGAGTTTTTTGGGAGAGAGAAACTGGTTCCCTAAATCCCCCTTGCCTATGGCCTTGCACCAACCTATTGTGGTGATTTTGCAAAGTTGAATAATCCTGTAATATGGTGGAAAAGTATTGATGAGCAAGAAGGATTTCTATGCTTTTGAGTTTGTTAATATGACTATTCTTCTTTTTTATCTACCAAGTTCAGCTTCTATAGAACAAATTTTTTTTAAACTTTGGACACATACATTCAACACTTTGAAATTGATAAATGTTCAATATTGTTATTGTATATTGCTAAGTCATTTTAATCCTGACTGCTGAAAGAATTTACATATAGTAAGAGTTCATCGATATGTTGATGGGTAATCATTATATCTTGAAAAGATGATAAAGAAAATTAAAAGATTTAATAGGGTACTAAACAGCTATTCCTCCACCCTGATGATAGTATTGCACACATATACAATTGTTTAATTGTTTTGGTAGAAAGTCCTGCTTATAAAATGGAAACAATTTTAATTACAGGGTATCTGCCAAAATAAAACTTTTCAAATCCATGACTTTCCCTGATTTAGTAGATCATTTTCCATGACTTTAAAAAGCTTTCGTTAAAGTATATATGAATAAAAATTCTGATGTACATACAAATAAAATATATGCTTTTAGAGAAATGACAGGAATTTTATCATAAAAAACTATAAACTTACTTTATAAGTGTTAATAAACTGACATACATAAAAATAAATTGTATCTACATACCTAAGTTTAATCCTATAGCCATTTTTCAATCAAAATGTTTCCAATTTGAATTCAAGGTACGTTGGTATTATCCAGGTGACCACGAATAATAGCCAAATATAACCCTATAATGCTTATATACAATATCCCTAGAGATAAACTTATATTTTGTGCAAAAATCTTAACACATTTTTATTAAAAAATAATTATTATATTAATAAAATTTTAATCTACAATTTAAGAAAAAACCAGAATAACATACATTTACCCACCCATTAAGCTTTCTTGCTTTGAGTTTCCTTGGTGAACCAATTTTACTTGGCAATAGGGTCAATAGGATAATACATAAATACCAAATTCAGTAACTTCAGCCAAATGACAAGTAAAAATAGAATTAAACAATTCAATGCATTTGTTCTAATCGGTAGTTTAGCAGATCCATGACTTTTACTCATTTTGCTTGAAAAATCAAGACTTTCCAAGACAAAATTAATCCATTGTCTAAATCCATGACTTTCCAGGTGCACGGAAACCATGTAATTACTTTTAATTGTACTCTGAGATCTACCATTAATTGTATTTTATATTTCAAATCCAATTAATACTTATCCATACAATCAAATATTTATTCAATATATATTTTAGTGCTAGGGCTAATATATTAAGATTTAAAATAATTTTTAAGACCATGATAATATCTTTTCACCATATTATGTCAAAATATTGTTATCAGAGACAACACTTCCTAGATACTTGAAGTGGATACATTTTCAAGACTAATCGTAGTAAGTTAAATGTATTATAAGGCAGTATTTAGTGGTATCTTCATTTATAATTACTAGCCCCGGCATCCAACAAATCTATGACATACTTTCTGGATCTACCTTTTAAAGCAATGTCTTTGGTGAATACTAAAACTTGCAGTGTCTGTTGCACACATAACATTAAAAAACTCAAAAAAAATTGTATTTAAAACTCTTATTTTATCTTTGTTTAAATAAAATTTACATTCTGAAATATAAAAAAAATAACTGTAAAACATAATCTTCTAATGATGAAGAAAAATGGAATCTTATTTTTTAAATTGATGTATAACAACTTTTGAAGTATTTTTTAAAATTTGGTATTTTATGCAGTACGCCTGACTTTCAATATGCATGTAATAAGACGGACTTCTCAATGGGTGGTTGCAGTGATAACCATAAAAATGACACCGTTTTAGCTAAAGACTTTTATTAAGATAACATTAGAGGACAGGTTCCCACTTCATCATAGGGACAAAACAAACTGAGGGGTCAGCTAGCATGAGGTTTTATGTAAAAAGGCCCTTAATACCTTTGTCAACATCTGTGGGAAAATATCTGCCTCCAACAGCGTATATCTCCTTTTTATTTGGAAATTTCCTAAATTGACTGCTAGGGCAATGTAGAGTTATAATTGGTCAGGCCCATTCTCAGAGGGCGTAAACTGTAACCCCAGTGGTCCATTTAGGTTAGGGATTAAAAAGGGGAATGCAAAATGACGAGGGAATTTTTAGCCCTTGATTTAAGTTTTGAAAACCCAAGAGAATTTTCCTTATATGCATATATAAATACTTGCCCTTTTAAATAAGGCACTCATAAAAAGATGTATCTAAACATTGTATACATTACATCAGGACTAAATAAATAGACAACAAACCAAAGTAATTATTATTCTCATCCTTTAACTAAATAAAAAAAGTGCAACAATTAAATAGGTTATTATATTAAAGAAAAATAATTTAAACAAGAAAATATTTTCAACTATATATTCAATGCAAAATATTATGCATACCATTTGCTTTGAATACACAAAAACAAATATTACAAGAGTAATAAATAAAAAACAATTTTATTCTAATTAACAAAAGAAACAATTTTGAATATACTAAAAAGAAAAAAAAAGGAGGGTAAATTGTTATCATTGCATGACCTCCAGCATTGGTAACTAACCAACCCATAGCATATAATAGTCTCCCACCATGCATCATTTAACATTGTCATAATCTAGATTAATTTATTATATTAACTTATAACTATTAATGAAAATATTTTTATAATATAAATGATAATTGCACAACACCACCATAATCTGTAGAAATTTTTAAATGTCATAAAATTTACCTAAAAAACATTAAGAAAATTTGTGAAACAGAAAAAAATAAAATTTCAAATGTTTTGCAAGCAATAGAAAGCGAATACATCTATAATATAATACAAATAATATCTATATACATTATAGTATGTATAATATTTACACAGTTCTAACAAGCAATTGCAAAACCAATTATAATTTTAAAAAACTTATGCAGTCATGTATTATGCTTATTTTGGGAAAAATAAACCACAAAAATGTAACTTTTAGCACTGAAGCATAATTCAGTTATTGTTGTATTTTCTGTAATGACAGCAGATAATTCATAGCATTTGGAGTGTGTCATTAGTAGCAAATAAAACAAAAAAAAATCAAATTTAAAAATTAATTTCTCAACTTAAAAAGGCATAATTAATAAAGACACAACTTACTGTTCTTTACTGGATGCCATATTTATTTTCAATACCTTTAATAAAAAAACATAAGAATGTTTACAAATAACTCAAGAAAAAAAATAATATAAATAATATAAGGTACATCTACTAAATATAAAAACATTATAAATATCAAAATACAGAAACTCACAGTACTTAAATATTACTATATTTATTCAACTACCGATATGACTGCTGGCCCTCCAGATTGATAAATGTACATTGTGTGCACAAGTTAACAAATATATATTATTGTAATATATGTTAAGAAATGGATTTATAAGCATATATATATATATATATATATATATATATATATATATATATATATATATATATGTGTGTGTGTGTGTGTGTGTGTGTGTGTGTAAAAAGTTTGTTAATATAAGAAGTTTCAATAATACATTTCATCAATTTTATATTTTTATATATTGAAACTTTATACTTTGGCTTAAAGATTCCAATTTAAAATATAGGCCCAACACGAAATTTAAACAAATAACACTTCTTTCACTTAAAATGTCCCTGATGTGAAAACCTTACCGTTGCAAAAAATTAATTCAAATACTTCCGTCTCAATTTCGAAAAATCGCACTGATCACTACTCAATCAGAAATCAAATGATGGATGCCTCACTCTACACCGGGCCTATTTCAATCAGGATCGTCTGCACTAGTGGCTAGGGACCACAACATCATCAAAGAGGCACCAACCTGAAAATTCGCCAAATGCGTACCACATTTGGCAAACTAGCATCGATTCAACATCTTCTAAAGGGCGCAAGCCGTAGTACGGGTTACTGATATCAAGTATGACACAGGGGTTAGGTAGTCCGAAGAGGAACTACATAGATTTCCATATTCTAAAGGATCCTCCACACTATGGTTCACTGCAAGCCATTACCAATGTCTGAGGGGGTATGGCTTATCGAGGTCGACGATAGCTGTTACATTTTTATTGTCTATATTTTCTGTATTATTTTCATCTATTTTGTTTTCTATATTTTGGCAACACTACTACTTGTTTTATGTTTTGAGATCGATGTTTCTTGATAGGTACGTATCGTAAATGTCAAACATTAAAGTATAGGTTTTTAAATGATTAAATAGAATTATATAGCTATAGGCAATCATTTATGTTATTTATACCGCACGACAAAACCCATCCGTCACAACAGTTTTTGGCGACGAGGAAGAAATATGGAGAGAAACATTTTACTTCTGTTTCCAAATGCCACGAAAAGTGAATCGTAGAATCGTTCCATTGAAAAATAACGAATTTCACTTATTGTCAAAGCTTCTAATATTTTTGAACATTTTACGTTTTAAATCAATTGAGAATTCAAAGTATAAAGATGAACGCAGAACAATTGCAGATATTAATTGATGCTATGAACAAATGCTGATCGAGCACTTATTAACTTCTGGTAATACTGTGACGGCAGACGATAATGAAAGTAAATCAAAACAAACTTTTAATGTTTGTCACGTCCCTCCTTTGAAAATATAACCATAAGAAAGAAAAATTTAAATATTACATTCAGAGTTTCGAAAATTATTTAACTATGAAGGATGTATTAAGGGCCGATCCCACCAAAGTCGTTTAACGGCTAACTACAATTAGCCACGATTAACCCAAGCGCCAACCAATGGGGGAACGCTATTCTCCGTTTAAACAGAGATTAATCGCGCTTAGCGTTAAACGACTTTGGTGGGATCGGCCCTAAAAGATAAAAACAGAAGAGCGCGGATGCTATTGAATTCTATACGTGCAATCAACTATAAAATTTTAGTCGCGCCAAAATGTCTTGGTGAACTGGATTACAATGAGCTTATTAACGTATTAGAAAAGCATTTAGTTCCAAAGAAAAGCACATTAGTTGTGCAACATTATTTTCTCTCAACATATCAAACTCAGAAAAGTTCAGTTGTAGAATAAGGCAATTTGTCGCAACGTCATGAACTACTATAATGCCTTTCCCATTCATTTTCATGTTTACAACAGCCAATAGACAAACAATAAACTGCCCTTCCGTTTAAAACTAAAGCCAACATTGTCATAATTTGAGAATTTGCCCTACTGCGTGAAATCGCCTTATCAGTTGTCGCTTTACGTCAAGATATTGCAGATTGTAAATTCAGTGGGATGTGATTGTTCTAATAACGTTTCCATTACAGATATTTTTCTCCGACCACAGTTTATTCCTGATATTAAAAACAGTTGGATTAAAGAACAGGTATTTCAGTCTGAACTTGTTGAATTTAATGACATTGTAAAAAAAGCAATTGCTCTTGAAGCTTCTAAAATTGACACTCGTGAGTTATCAAAATCTTAGCCTTCTAATATTCTTTTATTTTGCTCAGAGGAAATAATAAATAAAGTATAAACAATATGTAATATAAGAATTTAAACTCCTTTCCGCGAAATCGAAACAGAGAATTTTCAACGGAATCGATCGAAGTCGAGAGGTTGAATTGATTACGAAAACTTGGTTTAAATAATATATGTGTGAGATGTAGGCGTGATAATCATCTATCACACAACTGTAGAATAGAACCTTCAAAGTTGAAGTTCAAATCTTGTAAAGCTTCAGGACACGTTGAAAAAGTTTGTATCAAAACACTTTTAAATTGGAAAAAAAATAACTCAAAAACATCTGCAAATCAAATCAATACATTTGAAAATTTTTGCGTAAGTAAAATTGTAGACATTTGTGACCAATGAAACTCAAAATTTGGCGCAAAGAAATATTTTACTATGGTTATAATTGAGAATCTATACCAAACATTTGAAATAGGTGCAGGAGCAGGATATACATTGATACCAGAAGATCAGTTTGAAAATTTGAATGTTACGAAAAAGCTTTGATCAACTAACATCGCATTTCGCTCGTATACAGAAAATGTATATTTTTACTTTGTAAAAAGTGAGGGTAAAAGTTAAATTCGACAGACGCTCATCATATGAAAACTTATATGTTGTACCTGAAGGGTATGATCGAATTTTAGGAAGAATATGGGTTCACCATTTAAAAATCAAACTTCGAGAGATCAATTGCGAAACTCCAAATCAAATTCCTTCGATTTTAGATATATCTGATACTCAAAAATTGTTTCCGGAGATTTTTGAAGAGAAAATTGGATATGTCCCTAATTTCAACATCAAACTTAGATTAAGGGCAGGTGCTAAACCTGTATATAATCAAAAAAGAATTCCATATGCTCTACGAGAAAAAGTAGAAAAGAGCTTAAAAATCTAGAAGCTGCTGGAATAATTACAGAATTACCATCAAATGAATAGGGTTCACCTTTAGTCATCATTCCAAAAGCAGACAATATAGTTAGACTTTGTGTTGACTACAAAATAGGAGTCGATGTCTTGCTTATAAACACTAATTATCCAATAAAAAATAATCTATGGCGTATTAAACAGCTTAAAAGACTCAAAATATTTTGTTCGTTTAGACTTGTTTAAGCTTATCTTTATTTACGAGCAGATGAAGAAAGCACTATACAAACCATATCAACCCATATCGGATGAATAAATTGAGTTTTGTGATAAAAACGGCACCAGCTGAATTCATCCGAGTTATGAATGAAATTTTGCATGGACTATTAAAAGATATAGCTTTTTTCGACGATATACTGGTACATGGAAAAACTAAAGAAGAATGGAGCAGAATGCTTGCAAAGACTACGTGACTATGATATTCATTTGATCATTAACAAATTTACCTTTTTCCAAACTGAGATCGAGTATTTAGGACACAAAATTTAAAGCAATAAAATTTCAAAGTCGCTATAATAACCACCCCACTCCGGGGACCACGTTGTAATATAACACACTGTTCTAGTGCGTTATGCTTGCGTGTGACCTGCCATCCTACTGTACTGGGGCAGGTATGTTCTTAGATCGCCGTTGGGATGCATAGGCTAAATACATCTTCCGAAAGCTTGACTTACAACACACATTTATTTACAAAACAAAATTGATGAAAGCATTAAATATTTAAAATAAATCAAAATAACATATTGCCGAGTATCTGGGCCTGTATAGATCAGAAATGATTACCTAGCATTTTTAAGTCTAAACATAAAACCGTCGCCTTGTTCTCTCCCATCGAACCAAGAGATCACTCCAAGTCACAGGCCCGAATCCAACTGTTGTCTTCACATTTCTCCCTTTCCTCGGGGCCGGGGGTGTCCGTATTTCTCGCAACTTGATCCCTGCCGAAAAGAGAAGTTCTCTCTTCCAGATGTACTGCTGGCCTGCAAAAACACAACCGAGCGCATCCGAAGAACCTTAGCCGGCCATCTCCAATTTCAAGGAACGCTGAGTGGAAGGGGTTAATGAGGGCGATTTTGCCGAAAACAAGAAAGGCATATACATATGAAACACTGATCGTGGGATCCACATTCCTTACAATCACCATCAAAAGTAGAAGCAATTAGCAACATGCCCTCCCAAAGAATGTATAAGAATTACGTCGTTTTCTAGGCATGGTAACGTAGGTATTATTCGCGTTTCTTACGTACAATAGCATATCCGTTACGTAAATTACTTCATAAAAATCAAAAGTTCTTTTGGTCTGCACAATATGAAGTAGCCTTTATAAAATTGAAAGAAGAAATCTCAAGTGACAGAGTAATTGTACCATACGACCCAAATTTATCCGCTATATTGGCTGCATGTGCGAGTCAAACAGGTATTGCAGCAGTGTTATCACACCTCATCGATGAAGTAAAACAAACACACCATTGAATTTGCCTCTTGTTCTTTAACTGCTGCAGAAATCAGTTACTCGCAACTTGATAGAGAAGCTCTAACAATAGTATTTGGAGTAAACCACTTTTTCGAGTGCATTTACAATCGACATTTCGTTCTAAAAACTGATAACCAGCCTTTGACCAGAATCTTTCACAGCAAATCAAAATTACCAAAAATTACATCAGCTCGACTCTTACGGTATGCCTTATTCTTATCAGGATTTAGTTACACGGTATAATTTAGAAAATGAAATGAAAATTAAAATGTTGATTGTTTATTCAGATCACCAATGAAATAAAAGTATTTTTCAAATAATATGGCTTTAAACGAAGAAGTCCACCAGATATGGACCTGCACGATTTTCGAAATCTAATGAAATCCTAACACCAGAGACAATAAAAGGAGAAATTGAAAAAAAAATTAAGAAGTATCTAAAATAAAACAGGAACTAGAATCTATATCAATAGAGAGTGATTATTATTTTTTAAAAAATGGTATTTTATTAAAAGGAAATAGAGCTGTCATTCCAAAAAAGTCTTCAACCTGAAATATTGAAATAATTCTATTCCACCCATATAGGGGGTCACAAAAATGAAACAACTTGCATAGCGATATTGTGCGTGGTAAAATATTGACCAAGACATAGTGAAGCTCGTCAAATCTTGTACAAAATGTTCATTAGTAAAACATAACCCATCAAAAGCACCTATTCATCATTAAATTCCAGTAAATAACTGGAATGTGATTCATATAGATTACGCAGGACCATTCCAAGGATATTATTTCTTATTAGTCATTGATGCAAAATCTCGATGGGCAGAGATAAAACTAACCCACAGGACGCTAACAGCAGAAAGTACACTAACATTGTTAGATGAAAATTTCTCAACTCATGGATTTCCTTATGTAATGGTGTCTGACAATGCCTTAACTTTCAAAGAAGAAAATTTTCAAAATTTCTGCCATATGAATGGAATTAAACAAAAATTCACTGCATCGGGGCACAAATGGCAACAACAAATGGGCTACAAATGGGCTAATAGAATGCAATGTCCAAATATTAAAAGATCGACTCAAAGCGATGACAACCAAAAATCTACCAATGTAATAAAAAATTCAGAAAATTATTTTTCGATATAGAGGAACCGATACTGCCACTCTAGCTTACGGGAAATCGCCCGCTGAACTCTATCTAAATCGTTATTTTGATATAAAATTTGATTCGATAAAACCATTTTACAAAAATAAATCCCCTTAAAGTATTCTTCCACGCACTTAATCTAAAAGTAGGAAAGAGAATAACGGCCAAATTCTTCATTAACAACAAGCCTGTATGGAAGCCAGGATTTATCGAGAAAAAACTTGGACATCTGCATTACCTTGTTAAACTGGATGAAGGAAGGTCTATTAAGCGTCACATCAACAAACTTCGGAAATCTAAGATTCCCAAAAGAAGATAAGCTTCAACTTGTCATCAAATCAAGAGTACCCTGTATCAACCCAAGAAAATATATTGTAATAGGACCTTCTTTAATATAGACTTCAATATCCAACAACAACAACTCAAGATTCATCAACAGATCCTGAGGAGAAGAGAACCTGATGCATCTTTACATGCCCAACCAGTTTTAATATGATCTGTAAGACCAAAACGACTACTCAGTTATCTCCCGGACTGTGAACTAACCTGAGATCCATAAACGTAAAAAAACACCCCAGGGCCTAACTAAGGCGTGGTAAAAGTGGCATTTGTCACGGGTGCATCGGTCTTTGTGGCGCCGCAACGTAAAGAAAATGGGGCCCGAAAGAGGACCCAAATAGAAATAAGGGAAAGTTGAAAAGAAAACTTTTCTTATTATAAAATGTGTTTTCTTATTTTTGAACATGCTTCTAGAGACTAAACCTATTATAGATTCGAACAAAATGTTTACTAATATCCCTTAATAGAATTCGTTTTAAATTTTGAATTTATTAAAGTTATTAAAACTATATTCATTTATATTCAGAAATTTGCCACTTTTTTAAGAAAATTTAACGTCTAAATAAAAAATAATCCCCTCAAATAAATTATTCAGTTTATCAGCAAAATACCCCCAAAGTGTTCAAAAATATTTTAAAGTAAAAAATAGAAAAAAAATTAAAATTAATATGCTAGGAATATTTTGAGAATTAATAAAATATTTTGTAAGTTCATTTTGAATATATATATATATATATATATATATATATATATATATATATATATATATATATATATATAACATTTTTATATATTTTCTCACTATATCTGGTGGCAGGGGCTCGGACCACTTTCTTGCCACGGGCACTAGAGGACCTAGTTACGGCCCTGAGGCACCCTTACATTTAAGTGGGGGAGAATTATATTTTTATTATCTATATTTTCAGTATTATTTTTATCTCTATTGTTCTTTATGTTTTGGTAACACTGCTACTTGTTTTATGTTTTGAGATCGATGCTTTCCGATACGTACGTAGCGTAAACATCAAAGTATTAAAGTAAAGGTTTCAAAATGAATAGAATTATATAGCTATAAGCAATCACGTATGTTCTTTATACTACACGACAAAACCACTCCGTCACAACAATGGCAGACGATAAAATGGCCTTGGCGAAAGATGGCATCGGAAGCGATTTTTATCCTGCAGCCTCCACACTATGGCCAATTGTTCAGCACTTTAGTACTGGTCCTGATAACGATCTTGAATCATAGTTCACGGGTTGCTAATCTATTAATTAGCAGTGAACTTCATTTATTCATTTAATCATTTATCTTCACTAGGTATGTGAGCTCCATACTACTAAAGACGATATAAGACGCACAACAGAATTTTTTTTTGAAAAAAGGGGAAACAGGACAATAATACAGTTGGAATAGTCAAAATTACACAACAGAGCTATTCCTATTGTCTTTGAAGGATGTCCGGAGTACTTATCTACATATAAAGTTTCTGGAGAAGATCCCCTTGTAATGAAGATTTTTCATGCCCCTTCATTACATATTTCCCTTGTGGGGTAGATATATTTTAACCTACATTTTGTGCCTTTTCTTCGCATATTGCCTCTTGCAGGTGCAGCTCTAGCTGTGTTCTCACGATAGCAGCCTATCGCTTCAAACAGAGCCGCCCTCGATCTAGGATTAAGTTTTGGACCGAGCGTCCCATTCTGGCCACCTGCATCCGCAGCCTTTAAACCTTTCGACCATAATTTGCGCACATCGGTTCATATTCTACGGATTCTGAAGTCATAAGTTTCACTTCGAGCTGACAGCCGCTCTTATGCAAAGTGCCGCTTTGCGAGGTGTTGCTAAGCTCCGCTTCGCATCATCTTTGGCGAATTTTCACCAAGATTGGGTTTTTGTTTTCCGCGCTCTTTGTCTCGACGTTTCATTGGTCAGAGCCGCGAGAACCCTACTCTCCGCGGGGTTTTCTTGGCGCCTGGCAACCCTCTTGCTGGCTGTGTTTCGGCTCTTTTGGCGTGAGCGCAGCCTAGAAGTTCTTGTAATTTTTGAGACGAAGAGATGAAGTTTTAACACCCTTGTCGACGCGTTTTTTTTTGGTCGGAAAAATGTTTCCGTTGGAGCCACCTCGATCTTTGGCTAGCCTAAGCACTCTATCCTTGTCCTGTTTTACTGCGACGTTCCTGGCGTTATTTTTACTTAAAGCAACGAATTAATCTCCATTATATTTTATATAACGCAACAAATTAGTCTCCATCATATTTTTTATATAAAGGATCAATTTAATCTCCATAATACTTTTAAACAACGCAACTGAATGAATCTGAGTTACCCAGTATTAGATCAAGGCAGAAGTGGACGATGTTATTTGTAGAGTATAAAGTGAAGAAAATTATTTGATCTCATGCTGAATAAAAAGAGCTTTCTCCTTTAAGTCAGTGTCTGATCTTTATCTACCTGAGGTGACTCTTAAAATAAAGCCTCCGACTCTTCATCACTTAATCTGCATACAGCTCCCTTCCTCTACATGGAGTCCGACTCTTCAGTATACCCCCCCCCCCAAAAAAAAAAGAAGAATTGAATATTCACAATTACATTTAATTTTAGAACAAAGCAAAAAGTCTTAGAATGGTTATCTTCAGAAATAGTGTTTCTGACTTGGAACGTAATTGTAATTTGATTGATATATCAGATGGCTTTAAATCTGTAAGTAACTCGAAAAATGGAAATATTTGTTTTGTTAAAATAACTGTAATATTCCTTAATAATATTCCTCAATATTTAATGTTAGTTATTGATGAAAATCTATGTGTAAATATTTTTAAAGATAGTTTAAAGTTAACAAAAGTTGGAAAATTTTGCTTTCCAGTGAATAATAAAAATGTACAAGAAATTTCAAATAACTTAAATACTTTAAATCAGTATTGTGGTTGTAAATTAAATGAAAAAGGAAATGTAATTATTTCCTTAAAATCCCTTTTAAATAAGTTAGAAAAAGTTTGTTCACCAAATAAAGCATTTATGCCTATTCCATACTGTGCTTATTGTTCACCACTGCAGTACTGGCCCTGATGATGACCTTGGACGATGGTTCAAGGGTTTCATCGGGGCCATCGTGATCACGATGGCCCCGGTTTCATCCACACAGTGGGCCACTCAATGAGCCGAGGATGTGTCCACGGAGTCTACTGCGCACTTTAGCAGCGCATCTGGCTGTCTTTGATGTTTGGAGAAAAACCGCTCCCAAAGCCATCCTCTGCCAAGGCCATTTTATCGTCTGCCATCATCGATCTCGATAAGCCATACCTTTTTCACATAGTGGTAATGGCTTGCAGTGGACCATAGTGTGTAAGGCCCTTACACTCTATGGTCCACGTCAAGCCATTACCACCTATAAGCCATTTAGCTTTTTCAAAGAGCAAATATCTCTAATTATCACCCCAAAAAAAAATAGGTATAATTCTTATTTGCTCACAAAAGTTACTTTCTTTACCTCACAAAATTTATCAAAATTACTAACATTATAAATACCTGAATAAAATTAACAATGAAGGTAATTAATGAGAAACCAATAGATAAACAATGTTTTTATTACATTCCTTGTATTATTCCTCATTTCTAGTAAGGTGAAACGATGACTGAATGGTAGAGCGCTGCTCTTTCATCGAGTCCCGCTGCTTGCATGAATGCTCGAAGCCTCTCATAGACCGTAGCGCTCCAAACCAAATATTTTCCAGTAAGGAATCTAGTTTCTAGAACCATAGCTGGGTTTAGTTCTTTTTTGGGGTGAGGGGATATCTCAAACTAGCCTAATCTCTCACCCCGATATATCATTATATTTTTTTTTACTTAAAAACATTAAAAATTTATTACTGTAAATATTTAAAAGATCATATACAATCTTGTGCAACATGTTTATTCTCTGTACCGGTAATGTATAAAAACATTTGGAGCAAAAATACTAAAATTAAAAAAAAATGATAAAAATTTAAAAGAAAAATAAAATTTTCATTAAATATGTAGCTTAAAAAATAATAACTGAAAACGTTCTTTTTCAGTGTTAAAATGTAATACAGTATACTCTAGATGTGTTTTTTTTTTGGGGGGGGGGGTGCAGGGGAGGGGTACATCTTTATGCCCATAAAGATGCACTTTATCCTTATGTGTACATAGTAAGATGCATTTTGTCCTGAATATGACGTTTTTTCTTCAGTTCTAGGCACCATAGGTAATTCTGAAGAATTATTTTCAAAAGTGCTTGGCTCTGAAAAGGCTTATCACTAAACAAAATCTCTAAGCTATAGTAAGGACTTTAAAGTAAAGACACTTTATAGTTAAGAAGTAAACGTACATTAAACTGTAGAGTAACCAGAAAGTGTGTTCTCTCTTTGATTAACTACATAGTTATAACTCTATCTACATAAACTTGATAAGTCTAATTTTGGGTGTTACAATACTGCATAAGATATTGAGATAATTTACAAGTGACCTTCGGGTCCAAACGTCAGAAGTCTCAGAGAGGAGAATTTATCTTATCAAAGTCTCATTTCTGGCCACTTTCTGTGACATATCTCGACCTGTCTCTAGAGTTGTGAGCAGTGAAAAAAAACCGGGTTTTTTGAAGATTTCCAAAACATGGGAATTTTGAAGTCGCCAATTCCTATGACACAACGAGAACCACCATTTTTTTCTCTCTTTGTTGTAGACCTCAAAAGTTGATATTTTCACAAAATTTAACTATTATATGCTATGAAAAAAAAATTGAATAATTGGGATGAACTAACTCTATTTGGCAAGGTATCATGTTTAGCATGAAAGTAGGAGTATATTTTTTCTTTGAGAAATATCCAATATTTTTATTATTACGTAAATATTAGGCAATAATCTGTAGTGTCACATAACCCATAAATCATTATTTTTCTTGGTTAACATCTCTCTCTCTCTCTCTCTCTTTATATATATATATATATATATATATATATATATATATATATATATATATATATATATATATATATATATATATATATATATATATATATATATTATATATATAAAGTGTGTGTGTAGGAATTGGTCACAAAATGCAACAGTGTCATTGGATGACACCTTTAAAGGATATAAGCACTACAAAAAATAATAAACTGTTATTTTAAATTTAAAGATATTTATTTTTATATTATAAAGTTTTATATTATAAGTAAGGGAAAAAATTTAGCATAAAACAATTTACATAATAAATAATTATAAAAAATAATGCATATAATTATTATATTAGCCATTAAAATGGAAGCAACCAGTTATGTGTTTGATAAGACTAACAGGGTCATTAATGACATAAGTACTATATATATATATATATATATATATATATATATATATATATATATATATATATATATATATATATATTGCCAAAATAAAAAAAAATCTCTTAGAAATAATATGCTAGTTCTTAAATAGCCAGTGTTGAAAAAATAAATGTAAACATTGTTAAAATGATTTCTTCCCAAAGTTCACAAAATTCCGGGTTTTTTACATCTCTACCTGTCTCCGGTTTCCCGGACTTCGTGCTCGCCAAATTTTCCTTCTCCAAAGCTCCAGAAGCAACTGCGCAGGCGCTATACAGCCGGTTCATTTATGATGCCTAGTCCACACAACATCCTGTTGTCAATGTCAACAACCGTTGAAATTGCTCTGGAGAGTGGGCTTTAAAACCAGATCTAAATTCATTCATGCGTAATTTATCTTATTTGCAGATGAAAACATCTTCTACAGATCGTAGATTCCTTTAAGCTTTCTCTCACACGTAATGTAATATCTGTATTATACTGTAGAGATGCTGAGCTTATTTACACCGGCAAATTTTTATTTTTTATAGTTCTGTGTCTATTTCTATATAAGCTTTATTTATAGCCTAAAATGTAAGTAAAGATTATTTTTTTTTCAGTTTTGCATTTTTCATATTTTTAAAATTTATACTACTTTTTTTTTTCGCAGGAAGTTTCCTTTTTTATGTATTTTTAATGCATCAAGTTTGCTGTTTATTCTCATACAAGTTTTGTGTGAAAGAAATGAACATGATCTCAATTTGCCGCCTGAACACATGGCTTATTATTTTTCAAGCCACCCAAACGCTTCAGAAGCTTGTAGAAAGTCGCCAGTTTGCTTATATAAGGTATTTGTTATTGATACCATCCATTTTACGTTCTACCCAGTTTGTTGTTTTCATATAAGGAGTAGATGAATAGTAACTAATAGAAATAAATGAATTTTTATCAATGTGTTTCACATAAGATATATATATATATATATATATGTGTGTGTGTGTGTGTGAATATTTGTTATATAGTGAATTTTTTAAATTCACCCTTACAAT
Organism: Pardosa pseudoannulata; assembly: GCA_032207245.1. Taxonomy (NCBI): domain Eukaryota; kingdom Metazoa; phylum Arthropoda; class Arachnida; order Araneae; family Lycosidae; genus Pardosa; species Pardosa pseudoannulata. Next base: position 208,953,223 of record CM063498.1, on the reverse strand, counting down.
TTGAATTATAATCAAGCCATTGTGTAGAGACAGAATTCGAAATTTGATTAAATTATTCCCAAATTCCTTCACAGTTCATTGAACGGAAAACATCAGTGAAGTATATACGGATATATTTAATTTTAAATTTATACATTGTGGTCACAAACCTATTTATTATATTTTAAAGAGACTTGTAAAATGTAGATGTCAATCAGGAATAAAAAGAAGCTTCTTTGTCAGGAATTACAAATCTGGCATTTTTTTCCAACTTAACAATTTACTTCTTTGTATTTCAGTACTTTTTTTAAATGATATGTATTCTAATATTATTTTGTTTAATTTTTTTTAACCTAGATGTTTTTAGATCTGAATTATTGTTGGGGTTATGAGCCAAACTGCTCTCTGCATCAAAGGTATTCCAAGCCAATTTGTAAAAAAAGCAGCAAAGGATGGTTAGTTTTAAATTTATGGTTCTATTAAATTTAAAGTTATTAATATAACATTATTGTCTAGTTCTGTATAACAAAGGCAAATAGATATTTAGGACTATGTACTTAATTCATACTTAGTTTCCAATTTTTATGTACTAATTTCAGTAGGCAACTTTTATTTTCCTGTGTTATAGTTTATTAAAAGACAAAAATTAGGTGATTACTTTAGATTCATTAAAACAAAATTTATCTAAATCAAAATGTAATGGTGATAAAAATAATTAGATAAAAGGATGTTTCTACATCACTGCTATTAATATTAAAAAATAATTTTTATGATGTTTTACATTTTAAAGTTTTAATTAAACCTATGAAAGAAAGTTTGGTAAATCTTTCCATTATCAAATTATGAAATGTTCTTCATTGTTTTATATGGTTAAATTTTTAAAGTTAAGTAGTGTAGCCAAAGCTTTAATACATATAATGAATTTCTATAGGCTACATTTTTAACTGATATTAACTGACATCTTTAACTGTAACAGATATATAGTTAACATCTTATATAGTTATATAATATAGTTACATATAGTTATAGTTAACATCTTTAACTATATAAGCTTTAACTGATATTTTTCAGAATATTATCAATAGAATAAAATGTATGAATAATTAATTTGTTAAATAAAGTTAAGATTCTGGTTAATCTCTCATTATTGGTTAGATGTACTACATTCTGTTATGATATGCACTTATACATCATTTATTACCAAGCTTTAAAGATAGGAATATATTTAAAACAAAAAAATGAGGCATTATCTATTACTGTTTATAAATTCATTAAATTATAAAATATTCTCCAATATATATATATATATATATATATATATATATATATATAGTTCTGTTAAATAACTTGATCATTTTACAGTTACTCCAGATTTAGAGAGATTTCATATATGAGGCTGAAACACCTGAACAAATGACTTTTTATAGAATGTCTACTATTTCTTTTTAGCACTCATATATTTTGTGAATTGCTTGCCATGTGTTAGAATTTTTATCCTTAGTATAATATTATTTTCTAAATAAATCCTGACAAGTAAACCTTTTCTTTTTAAATGTGGGGTGCTTGCCTGTTAAGCATTTGTCCTTATATACTGTCTACCAATAAGTATTTGGACACCTATGCAAATGACAATATCTGCGGTCCTGAGGTCTGTCATGGCCTCCACCGGTATACATTGTGTAGGAAACAGTATTGGTATGAGTCGCATGCAAGATGCTGCACAGTTTGGAGCTCTCTGATTTCAAGGAAGGTATAATTATTGGGTATCACCAATGTGGTTGATCCTTAATGGACATATCTAGTGATCTGAAGTACCCAAAAGCGATAGTGGCCTATGTGATTAAGTGGAAGGTGAGCAATGATTGTCAGAATGTGCCCTGAGACGGCAGACCAACGAAACTGGGAGATAGAGCGCTGTCCAGAGAAATCTGGAAGAACCGTCCCCAACCAATGGCCCTCATCCGTGAGGAGTTTCAACAGGCATCCGGGAGTATTGTTTGAATGAATACCATCCGTAAGGCAGCCCATCTGCTTGGTTTTCATGGTTGTACTGCAGCCCATAAGCCTTTGATCACAAAGTCCAACCGTGCTGCTCAATTAATGTGGTGCAAAACACATCAAAATTGGACCGTAGATCAGTGGAAACAGGTTCTTTGGAGCGATGAATCAAAGTTCATCCTTTACCATTTGGATGGCAGGGTCTGGCATCTGCCTAGAGAACGTCTCCTGCCAGAATGCATTGTGCCAACAGTCAAGTTCGGCGGAAGTGGAATTATGGTCTGGGGGTGTTTCTCCTGGGATGGACTGGGACCCTTGGTCCCTATTCATGGTAAGCTCAATGCCAATGCCTACTGCACTATTTTGGATAACAATGTGCTTCCTACGTCGTGGCAATTTTACGGGTTGGACCCCTGTTACTTTCAGGACAACAATGCCAGTTGTCTTGTTTTGAGCTTAACCAAGGCTCATATGGTGCCATGGTTGGTATGGTGCCAGCGGAGTTCATCGAATAGACTAGCCTGCCCAGATCTGAACCCTATCGAAAACTTCTGGAACTTGTATGTCTACTCCAAGCCGAGTGGGAGACAATACCACTAGCTGTAGTACAAAGACTTGTGGAAAGTATGCCCCGGAGGGTTCATGCTGTCATTGCCTCTCGTGGAGGCTCTACCAACTATTGATTTTGAATAAAGTTAGTTTATCTTTTCTATCACAGGTGTCTAATAATACTTATTGGTAGTCAGTGTATGCCTTCAGATATTGTTGACCATTTAATTACGGAAGCACTCTATAGGAAGTCAACATTACTCACGTGGGTGGCACAAAGTGAGTTCTTATCAGAGGTATCATTTGGAGGACATTGCTATCACAAATGCATTTTACATGCCACCATTAATGAACATTTCATATCTTTGGCATAAACAACCCTCTATTATGAGTGATTATTTATTAATCTTATCTGAATTATGAGATTGACATCTTTGCTACTGCAGCTCTCGAAGCAAGCTCTAAATCCTTTTAAGCTGTAGGCCCCAGTCTTATTAGCTCTTGTGTTCCAAAAAGTAGACCATAGCACTCCAAACCAAAACCCCCCAAAAAAAATCTCCAAGTTAAAGCTAAAAGTCTAAATTATTTTGTTATTCTGATGTTTAGAAGAAAGGGAATTCCTCTCTCTTGATTTCTAAATTTAATAATGTATGGTTTTGAATTGACAACTTCTAATTATTGAACAAGTACTGAAATGTAAATTTTCTTTTTACTCTGTTTGATGAGAATGTGTGAATTGTAGGGCTAAATCAAAGGAAGAGCAGATGGATACATTCTTTAGACAGGGAGATTTCGGATACATACGTGAAAGAAGAGATGAACTGGTTGTTCTTTGTGATTCTCAAAAACAGGTAGCTTTCCTTTGAAATTGATTGATTGTAATTTGGTTTAAAATTGTTATTGCATCAGTTTTGTCCATAAAGTAAAATTTTAATTTTAGGATTCCAGCTTTCTAGAATGTACAAAATATATGAGATTTTGTCGAGGTAGAAATATTATGTTTGACTTTAAGACTTTAGAAAATTTACCAGAACCTATGAGGTAATATAAGATTTAAAACTTACTTTGATTTATATTTTAATTTTATGCACTATACAGACCTGCCAACCATTTGGGTTGAAACTGGGGCCATATGTAAGAATTGCTGGATTTTCAAAGAGGAAAACATTAAACTTTACACTTGTTTGTATGAAAATGAAACAAAAGTTTTCTTGAGCTCTGCTAAATTGGTACTATTATCACCAATGGGATCAGAAATCTGTAGTGCTGATCTTGAAGAAGGATGTGTCGATACTAGTGGCATTTAATTGGACAAATAAAGAACAGGTATTGTTGTTTTAAATATAAGAAACTCTTAGATATTTTGTCATTATTTTTAATGATTTCCCATAGTAATGCAGATGTAAATGGATTTTTAGCTATATCACAATAATAGTCACATTCAGGTTTTTAAACAAGTGAAACAAATGAAAATTTTTTAATTTGTAAATCAAGGATCCTATTTTGAACAAACATTAGATTTTAGTTTTTAAAGAAAGCAAATTCTGCAACAGTAAATGCAATACAAAAAAAAATTCTACAATTTTATATAAATATTTTTTAAAAATACATTTTCTTTGTTTAATGTCATTTTCATTGATTTTTGTCATTGTTTTAGCATTCTTATTTCAAAATTGAACCATGTATAGAAATTGAATATTATATAATTTGTCGGTCTTTTATACAATTTTTGGTAAATTCCAAATTCCAGGGGCCCCGCCGCCATGTTTTTGGCACTATTCTTGTACAAGTGATCTCCAAATTGTCGCCAAGTGATGTTTACAATTTGTGTATTAAGTTTATACCCGATTTCAAAGCATATTTTGAACAAAAAAAAAGGTTTTGAAATTTTGTTAAGATGAATACAAATTTAAATTTGAGTTTTTAATGTATTTAAAGGCACTTTTGTACTGTTTATTAAACTAAACAGCGCAGAATTTTTGCAGTAAGTGCAAATTAAGCAAAATATAAGCATTAGTTGGTTATATTTAGGCAATTATGCTTATAAAATATTTAGTTATATTTATAAAATACTGTTGCTATTTAATGAAATTATTTTAAAACTATCAAACGATTAAAAAGTTAAAAAGTATGGTACAAATTACTTCTAGAAATTATTAACTTAAAATGAAAATATAAGAACGGAGTAAATGTTTTAAGTAATAAATTTTTAGCTTAAAATTCTGAAGATAGTAAGAGAGTGAAATAATTTTTCTTATCTAAGTGAGGTAAAGCTCCCCTTGATCTTCCGTAACAATAGCGGTAGAGGGTCGTAATAAAATTACTTTTATTACTTAGCGTATCACTTTTAACAATGTAGTACACTATAAAATAATATAGTTTAAAAATACTTCTTCATTTTGTATTAAATTAAGACACAATTTTGAATAAAGTTTAAAAAAGCAGTAAATAAAAAAATATAAATGTGAATTATAACATCACTTGTTACTCTTCAAAAATGAAGCATAAAATATAAAATAAATAAAGTGCTAACCTAATTTAAGTATCCTGAGTTGTTGGTGGATATACACGTTTGATCTGATTTAAAAAATCCCGAAAAGCATCTTTTGGATTTTCTTTTATTTTCCTCCACATAAATTCACAAAAGTACTAAACAAATTGATTTTTACACTTGTGAACTGTGCGGAGGAATCTCTTAATTGAGCTCCACAAGCCCTCAATGTGTGAGCTCCAGTATTAAATTTAAAAAACAAAAAAAGTACTACAAGAGCTCAGGCAAAATGGACAAACCTCCAGAGCACAGCTGAAATGGACGCTAGAAAATCCAAATTCAGCGGTCTTGGAGTATTGTTAGTTACAGGAACCAATAAAGGTCAGATATTCAAATCACGTACGTTTCCCCCAATACCCTAAAATAAAGGTGCCGACTGACACCCCCACCTTTTTTAGGGGGTGGTGGAAGAGTCCGAAAAGAAGAGCAAGGTTTGCCAGAAAATAGGGTTCTAGAATTTGGCGATATCTCCCACGCTTGGCGTCCCCACCAAACTGGGTTCTGGGGGCCCCCGAACTGGGAAACAACCAAATTTTTTGTCTATTAGTATAGCATAAAGTCGTTACATCGATCAATAAACATGATACATTTATTATTTCAGGATTTTGGACTTTTTGGGGTTGGCAGGTCTGAATATATTTGTTTATAATTATCCTGTTTCATGTTATGATGGGGATCAGTAATGGTTTGTTTATTGCATTGATCATTATCAAGTATTCACTTAGGAGACAATACCCTATTTTCATTATTGCAGATGATTTGATTCATTCAATTGGATATTTAAAGTTTGTTTTAAAATTAGAAAAAAAAAATTGTTTCATTACTGTATTAGTATTTTAGCATTTAACAATGAATGTTGAAGCTGAAAAGTTCCAAATATTATAGATTTAAAATATAACAAATTACCTAAAAATGGACTGTAAACTATAAAAAGTTAAATAACTTAGAAGAACTTTTGCATTTAAGTGTAAATACATGAATTACTGAAGTGTTGGTAGTGTATAATTAGATAGAGCCTGAACTAGGTCTTTTGATGTCTAAAAAACTGGCTTATGCCCCTCTCACCAAATATAATTCTAAAAATATATAAACATGTTTTTCTTTCTATGTCATATTCAGAACGAATTGACAAATAAAAAACTAATAAACTTACGTATTATATAAAAAGAAAAGGTATGTATAACATTACTTTCCTTGATCTAGTCTGCAAATAGGTCAATGACTTTATTGTAATTCTAATAGTTTCCCGTAATGCTCAGTACAGGCCTATTTCCAATTCATTCCAGTCCCTACCAATAGGTACATATGAGTTTATCAATTTTGGCAGGCTGAAAATCTGTTTACAAAAATACTATCATTGCAAGCACACAAACGAAGAATCTTAGTGCAGATAGTAAATCTGAGATATATTCTTTAGTTCTAGTGGATGAATTCCTTCGAAAACTTCCTTAGAGATTTTCTAATTTTAATCCATTCTGATATATATAACTGAAAACTTTCTTGCATAATTACTTTTAATAATTCTAAATTGTCTTATCACACTACCCTTTAACTAGAATTTTTTTATTTTGAAAAAATATTTTTTAAACTTTTGTTTATTCCTACTGGGTGGGGAAGCAAATTGTCCTCATCCAGATTGTATTCTCCTCACAGAGTACCTTTGATCAATCATTTGTGCATGGCTTCTATGACTGATATACTTGTGGCCTCTTTTAGCATAATTTTGGCCCTGTAAATAGCACAACCATTTCAATGTTATTCTAGAGCAGTGGTGCGCAAACTTTTTTCGACTGTGACCCCTTTTGTAGAGAGAAAATTTTTGGCGACCCCTAGAGATAAATGTTCACAAATATGATTATATTTCGCACATTTCTTTCATTTCATCGAATAAAAACATCATTATATTTGACTCATATTAATTTATTTATAATTTTAAGAAAATACTTTTTGTATAACACAAAAATCAGTAAATTGCCCTTTAATGAGATGTATGTGGTTGCAAGTTTCTAATTATCTCATCGATGTTTGGATGTATATTGCTAATTGCAATTCACATATCATCTTCAGGGTTTAAACGCGAGCGGTATTTAGTTTTTATTGAAATTTGTTTGCTAAATCCAGTTTCACATAAATACGTTGATACAAATTGTATTAACACTCTGATGGCATTCTTGTATAAAACAGGATATTGTTTTTCCACGGATAGCCAAAATTTTTGGCAAGGCTGAGTCTTCAATTGATTTTGAAGAGTATAATCACTAATTAGATCTACCAATTGCTCTTTTTCACTAATTTGAAGAGTTGAACTGCATATGTCAAAGGAAAATGGATCACGAATCCAACCAAGATCGTTTTCAGGAAAATCCTCGAATCTTCTCGAAAAATTTTTCTTTAACTTTTCAGTGATGGCCCTTCACTCTTTATGTGTACACTGTATGGTATGCAGCATGCAGGGATAATGCATTTCACAAAAATTTGATGATCTCCAAAAAACTTCTGGTGACCCCTAGTTTGCACACCACTGTTCTAGAGGAAATATGGGCAAACTTTTTCTGTCGCGAGCCAAAATTCAAAAGAAAATAAATGTGGCAGGCCAAGATAAATTTTTCTAAAATTTTAAAAACAATATACAAGTATAACGGTTTGTTGTTGTTGTTGTTGTCTTATGCCACTTGGTCAAACCAAGCCCGATATGAGCTGGAGGCTACTCAATTTAAGGAGAAGGGGTGCGACTTTCGTTTCAACGAGCACCAAATGGGTGAAAGTACAACTTATACTATATTTGCAAATAAGAAAAGATTTAATTTATTTTCAATTATGTATATGCAAATTCTTCTTTTTCAAAATTTTCTGTTTTAATTGGAAATGTCCTCACTCATCCCTTTTTAAATTTGGCCATTGTCATGAAATCTCTATTAAAATTTTCAGTTTTTTCTTCTGTAAGGCTTCAGTAATGCTTTATGTACATTTGATAGGAATAATTTTGCTTGAATGTGTATTTAATATATGCATGAATTTAATAAAACTTTGATATTTTGCTGCTGTGTATTAAAAATTTTTCTGTAAAGAGGTAGATTTTGTTTTCTAAATGGCGCACCTATTTGCATGTTTATATATATTATTTTTTCCTTATTGTAATTTTCCTTATTGAATTTTATTACAATGCTGTATGTAGGATTTTTAAAATTTTATTTTGTTTAAAGAATTAAAATGAAAATTTATTTGATGAATAAGTTGTTGTTTTTCATACAAACACGTCATCTATCATTGATTAATCAGCTAATACCAGATTTTCAACCTTTTTCTGACTTTCCACAGCAAATGTACAAATTGCCAGATTTTTGAAGGGGAAAACCTTAAACTTTCTGTTTGGGCTCATTTTTGCAACAACAAAACAAATTTTTACTTCCTATGCCAAATTGGTACTATTATAGTCAATGCAATAAGAATTTTGATGACTGCGACAAGAAGAAATCCTTGATGCAATTCTTGAAGAAAATCATGGTGGCATTGGATGCAATTAAAGAGCAGTGATAGATATTTTAAATATAAAAAACTCTTGGATTTCATGTTATTAGTTTTAATGATATGACATAGGTAATTCAGAATATGAATGGATTTTTACTAAGTCACAAAAATAGCCATAGATTTTCATACATCAATAACAAATAAAGCAATTAAAAATGTGTTGATCTGCAAATCAAGGCAAGAGGAGATTTATTTAGAACAAACATATGATTTTAATTTTTTAAAGAAAGCAAAATCTGCAACAATAAATGAAGTACAAAAACAAAAAAACAGTTATAAATGTTTTTAAAATAAGTAATATTATCATTAAATAAGTTTTCTTTGTTTAAAAACTTTTTATGCATTTTTCTCATTGTCTTATTATTGTGATTTCTTGGACCATGTACACAAATTGAATAGTGTATGATTTGACTTTCTTTTATACATTTTTTGAAGGTCATTACATTAATCAATAAACATAAGTTAAGTTTTCAGGTTGTCAGGTGTTCTTGTACAGTGTCAACTCTCATTTGAGTATTCTTATTAAAGTTGTTTTGTTAATGACTCAGGTATCGAGACGATGTTATAAGAGAGGGACAAGTAGGAGGCTTCTGTCAACTGAACAAAAGGCTTTTAAAACAACAAGGCCAGCATAAAAGTCCACTACAGTCTTGGTAAGTAGTCCAATTTGTTATGAGAGCTAATTTTATCCATAGAAGATGCCTAGTAAAGGCAAGTTGTTTTGAATTCATTGTTTTATTCCGAAAAATAAATTTAAATTTTATAATGAAGTAATATATAGTTTCTGCATACCCACCAAATTATTTAGTCGTAAACTGTATGGATCGGAGTTACATTGTAATACTGTACAGTTTGGAGTTAATTTAATAGAAAACGATTTTCAATAAGGTGAAATTCTCTGATTGCAATCCAGATTATTCTCTCTGCATCACAGAAATATAGTCTCCTGTTGTTGTCATGTGGTGTGCGGTAGGTTTTCATGCAGAGAACAGGATTTTCCAGTAATTCTTTAATTGAGACATCTGAGTTCTCCATTCTGAAATGGGTTATTTATTATGAATAGAAATTTAAAGAATACAATAAATAAAATATTTACCTACCAGTAGTCGAGCTATAACTATAAAAACAGCTAAACTTATGAGAATTCTACTAGCATTGAAGCAAAAATCATGTCTTTTGTTGTATGGTGTCATATCGGCATCGAAAAAGCAATGCTTCGGCTTTCCACAAAAAACTTATATGATCAGCAAACAGAGCACCACATGGCGCCCGCCGCTGCAGTGTCTCATCCAGATGCTCATTGATGCAGACAAACCAAGCGTCTATTCCACGTGCAGAGGATTTCGCTGCACGCTGGCACAATATAGCAAACTGTTTCTTGTTAAATGGATTAAATTTTATTTATTAATTGTTTTTAACATTTGGAAATCATATATTCTGCGAGAAGCATCTTGAAAATTTTTAAAAACGAAACCAGGGATATGGTGTTACATAATATAACTTATATACTGTCTGTAAGACACAATGAATGGTAAAATATGGACTGTTTTGTTAAAATTCATTTCTTTAAAACAAAACAACATTATTTTTCAGCTAATTATTTCAATAAATAGAATCACCAAAATTAATTTACCACACTAAAACATTTCATTTTATATTGATGAAATACTTCTTTAATATTTCCATGAAAACAAAATCTTACAATATATAAATTTAAACATTAACCGTCTGCAAAATCGTATGGCCAGTTAATCAGTTAAAAAACCAAAAGAGCTTCAACATTAATACAATGCTTAATAAACCATACCTTCGGATGATTTGAATGCCAAGTGCAGGAAAAATAGCTGCACTTACCTCAGTGCCATAGTATGCTGTTCTTCTACAGTAGCCCATACATATAAAGAGTGATTTTCAATTTAGTGTGCAGTGTGTACACATCAGGACTTCCTATGTTCGTTTGCTTTTGAATGCGCTACGTGGTGCAGCACTTAGTACCGCAAGCACTGCAGGAATACAAGCAAGAAAATCAACATATTTGAATATATTATAAATAATATTTGTTATATACTATATAAAGATAGGTAGACATATTTGCAGAAAATTTTCCCTCATAATTTTGCCAGGTGCAAAGTGCAGGGTGTGCAGTGCACACCCTGCACTTATGGACCGCACGCCACTGGTCAGATGGTACTTTAAAATATGACAGAATTTCAAAAGCTATGCTGTCTGTTCTAACAATACCACATAGCAATGCAGGATGGGAGAGGATATGAGAGTTCAAGACAAGAATTGAATGAAAAAGTTCCATCTTTGATAAAAATTTAAAAGATATATTAATGGCTAAAGTAATGAAGCATAACTATTGTTTTAAACAGCCTCTTAACAAAGAGGCTCTATCCAAGGCAAAAATATCAGCTACATACAATCATTTGAAATCATTTTTGAGCAATGCTCTTCTAGATCTTTTATACATGCAGATTTTTGTCTCTTGCTTATTTGATTAAATTAAAAAAATTTTCTTGAGTACTGTTGACTATGGCACAAAGTTGTTTATTAACTGATGTGAAAATTTAATCCCGTAAAAGATAAAAATAATGTGCAAATAAATTTCTTCTTCTTCTTCTTTTTTTTTTTCTTTCTGGGAAAAAGAGAATGGTAAAAATGTAATAATATAACTAATTACATAAAAATAAAAAATTTGTTTGTTTTGCATATAATTCTTAAGCAGTTAATTTTGTATTGTATTTATTGAATTAGGAGTAATATAATTCTAATTACTAATTCTGATAAAATGAATTTATGAGAGTCGCTTTAAACTTATTTTTCTAAATGTATTCTGGGAGAAAGTATATAATCTTAAATAGCAAAAACAAATTATGACAAATGATTGTTTTTAATGTATTTTATAGTTTTAATCTTCATTATATATATATATATATATATATATACACATATATATATCCCCTATATAATAATAGCCTAAGTTGTCTATCTACGAATATCTGAAGCGGTTGTACCTGGAATGGATACAGGCATCCATATTGGATTTTTCATGAGTGAGGGTGAGCAAAATTGAAAGCGAGTTCGAAATCCACCCATCCCCCCTTTTCGAGCGTTTAATGCTATTATTTCAAGCCTTATCCTTCCTCTTATTCTATACAAAATTCATTCTTGATAGGATGGCAAAGGCGGAGAGTAATATTTAAATTTCTGGACTGTTTCTACTTAAACCTTCATATACTCTAATTAGTTTTCTTACAATGTGCAGGCGTTGTGCGTTTGGTAGAATGTCCGCCCACTTGATCGTCGTACTTCTCGGGTTGACGGTTCTATCCCCGACGCAGCTGATATTTTTTAATGTTTAATAAATTTAATATTTTCTCCTTTTTCTTTTAAATTCTTATTCCGAAAGTTTTATTATTTTAAAAATAAATTTTTACTATTTTTTCACCTTTTTATAATTTTTATAATTTTTATTTTATTAAATTCATGTATTGCTTTACGGATGTTCCTGGCCACATAAACATTTCATGTTGTGTATCCTTAAACTTTCTTCTCATAATGTAATAATAGCCTAAGTTATTTGCCCGTCTGTCCTCGAAGTTATGAAGCTACTGGACCTGGAATGGATAGAGCATCCATATTGGATTTTTGATGAGTTGGGGTTTGCAAAATTTACAGCGAGTCAAGTTTATCTTTTCCTAAACTATAAATCCAATTCTGAAGTAAATTGCTATGAATAAGCTTTGTATCACAGCGAAAAATACTGTCATCTTTAAAACGTTCGAAATCCAGCCCGTTCCATTTTCGAGCGTCTAATGCCATTATATCAAGCCCCATTTTAAGAGAAAGCGATTAAATTTATCTATTTATCACATAATAAATAGGTAAAAACAACAATTTTTTCTAGCATTATGACTTCATTCCTTTAACCATCTCATTTAATCATTTCTTATTTTAAATTATTTAAATATTTTCTGCATTATTTTCATACGTTTTATCACTAAACTTAGATATTACATAAATAATTTTCTGTTTTATTTGACTTAAATAATAGATTAAGTACATATGTGATAATTTTAATCGATTATTTTTATTGAAAGGTAATTCTCAGCCAAAAATAAAACAAACCATTTTTTTTTACCTGCCTCATAGGGTTCTTTACAATTCTGGAAAATTAAAAATTTTACCAATCCATTATCTGACAGGCTATATGCTAGTATATATATATAATATATATTCTAATCCTGTATCTTTTAGGTATGCTGAATTGGAGCATTTTACGGAATTGTCACAACCTCTGAATACCCGTTACTGTGATGTTATCATTGATCATCCCACTTTCATCATGAAACTTGATGCCAGTAATTCCCTTTCTTGCTAATTTGAACCTTTCAATTGGAGTAATTATTTCAGTTTAGATTGTACCTTCAGTGCTTCTATTCAACTATCCCCAACCTAAGTCCTGCAGGGAAAAAAAAGGGTCCTTTAATTTTCAAGTGAAAAACTATATTTATTTAAATGATGAATCTAATATAACATGTCCTAAACAGACTAATATTTTCAACATTAATAGTATTAGAGATATGTGACTCTGTTGTGTGCTAGAGTATTTGATTTTTCATGAAAAGCATAAAATTATGCCTTTTATGAAAAATATTTTTGACCACCTTAATACTTGGAAACTTATTCACTTTGTCTTTTTACAGGAGCTCTACTGGTTCAGAAATATATATATTTGTTTGCCCTGGAATTCTACACATTTTTTGCATTTTATCTTTGTAGCATGCATTTAAAAAAGTAACCAATATTCTTGGAGATACTACTAAATATTTTCAGCAACAATTTTGTGTGTTCCTCTCATTTTTATTTTTTTTCCCTGAGACATTAACAGGTTTTTGTAAAATTGATTACAATATCTACCCATCAGAAATGTTATGTAATGAGAAAAAAATTCCTGTAATTTTTTATTTCTTTAGATTTTTTAAATTCTAAAGTAGTGTTTAGGGTTGACATTTATGCATTATAGTGGAGTTTTTATGCAGAATTGTAATTAAAGGAGAAAACTTTGACAAAATATTGGATTCCTCCATTGACCTAAAAAATTTGTATTGGAAGATGACATTCAAGGTTTGATGGACTGAAGAGCCAATCCTATGGAAATATGTGGGAAAATTTTACAATTTCAGAGCTATGCTCCTTCGACTCCTTTTGGATTTCATGAACACAAAAAAAATTTTGGTAAAGCAAAGAAGATTTCTTTTCCGGTAAAGTTTTTCTTGTATGAAGGGAATCCAAACTACTCTTAGAAATAGACTTACAGAAAAGAAGCTGAGAAATTGAATGAGGCCCAACTTTGAAAGAAGCCAATGAGGTTCTTTCTGAAGCAAACAGAAAATTTTTCAAAAATATTAATAGTTAGAATTTACAAGTTATTTTGTATGTACATAATATATATATTTAAATGAATTTGTGTCTGTTTGTACTCGATAGACTCAAAAACTATACATCCAATCGCTGTGAAAATTTGGGAAATTATTAGGTATATCCCTAGGAATGTTTTTAAAAATTTTTAAACTTTCAAAATTCATTCCTTCCCCCTTTTTTGAGCATTTTATGTCATTATTCCAAGCATTATTTTCCCCGGTTAAATGCAAATGATTAACTTTTTAATTTATCGCATCATAACTATGTGAAAGAAGCAATATTTCTAGCAATGGGACGTCATCCCAAGTAATTGTTTTAAACGCAGTTTTCCTCAGTTAAAAGCAGGAGATTAAAATTTTCAATGTATCACATAATAAATAGGTGAAAATGATATATTTTTTTTATCATTATGACATCATTCCTTTAAATATTTCATTTATTCATTTCTTATTTTATATTATTTAAACATCATCTGTGTAGTATCCATTCGATTTGACCTGGAAATTGAGATATAAAGGGATTCACTTTCATTTCTATGTGTCGCAAATTATAGAATTTTTATGTAAGAACTAATTTTAAATTTTATTCTTGGTTAATTTTTACGTTACAGTGAAATGTTTATCAAAAATATTCTAACAACAAAAAGTACAAATTTCAATGACTCTCATAGGCAAATAAAAGCCTATCATTTTATATAGTTATCTTTATATTCATATGGTTGTCAATATGAATGTGTGTTTCTGTTTCATACAAAACTATGTGGTTTGTCATAAATTTCCTTAATTTTGGAAAACATTTATTAATACCAACAAAATTAGCACTGCTGCTGTCAAAACCTCTGTTTCCTATTCTACCACGTAATATGGCCAAATCTATTAACGTTGCTAATCAACATACAGTAGTAATACAGTAATGTAATTTATGGTTAATCTTATATTTTACCATAAAAAAGTTGGAGCAAATTTGATATAAGACACAAATTCGAGGCAGATTTAATTGCTAGCATGTAAACATATATTTTGTTATTTTTATTTATTGATATTAAGAACAGTTTTCATTTGTATGGTTTTTTTAAATACAAATCTACCCGATAAGTCATAGAGTAACTAACTTTGGACAGAAATCCTTGATACTGCCAAATGAACATATTCCATATTCTGTCCACCTTAGCATGTGATTAGATAATATAACAAAAAAGATTTTTCATATAGTTGGCTGTTATTGTATATTTAGAGTACCTCAAAATAATTTATTGGCATCAAAAGATATAAAGAAGTATTCTCACCAATATACATTTTCAACCAAAGCAAATTTATGACGGGGAAATTAGAAATAGGGTAATAGAAATATATAACTATGCCAATGACTCGAACTGCACTGTGAGGAATTTAGAGTTATGCGTTGAAAAAAATGTTTGTTTAAAAATAATAAATTAAGTTCACCGTAGCGAAGCACGGACACACTTGCTAGTTACAAATAATATAGATTTCTTATTTGTAAATATGTGTTATATTTATTATATTTATTACTTAAATCAATATGGTTTTTCACTTGAAATTTAAGAAACTCACTTTTTTTGCTGCATTTTTCTCATGACTGGACTCAGGTCAGGGATAGTTCAGCATAAATACTGTTGTTTATGTTATTTATTAGGAATTCATCCTCTCATTTCTGCTAATCATTTAAGTTTAGTATTTTTGCTATTTTTCTGTTGAAATACTGTGATATTTGTCCAAATTTTACTTTTCATTAACTATAAAACTGTACTTTAGTATACTTTAAATAATTTGGAATGTAAATGGGTTTTCTGTAAAATTGTAATCAAGTTTTGTATATTTTAAAATGAAGTTCTGCAATTCAATTTGTAGCTAATGTTATGACTAACATAAAGTAATTTTATTACAATATGTATGGATCTTGTTTGAGTCAGTTGATTAGAAAAAAATTCAGAATTAATTACTGTGACATTGAAGCAACTGTGAATTTTAAAATTTCTTTTAAAGTATTTTTTTAGTTGACATAGCTAATGTTTTGTATTTCAGCTGTAAATATGTATCATCATTTCTGTGATTTTTTGAATTTATACGCTACTTTGCATTTGAATGACACATTTACAACTGATATTGAAGTGCTCATTTGGGATACAGTAAGTAAAAGCTTTTTTTTTTTTAAAGTCCTTGAAGTTTTTGATGAATGCCTCAAGTTGAATTTGTTTTCTAGATACCTTATGGTAGTAATTTTGCTGCGACATGGGGTGCATTTACTAAACATCCAGTTAAGAATCTTGGAGGATTCAAAGGAAAAAAAGTAATTTCTTTTCTTTAAATTTATGTACCACTCTTTCTTTTATGCTTATTTTGTGACTACTTTTCATAACATATTCATAACAAATTCATTCTTGATATGAATTTAGTATAGATTAAGAGGGAGCAGCGAGAGTGGAGTGTAATATTTAAACTGGACTGTGTTTACTCAAGGCTCATATACTCTAATTAGTTCCTTCGCCATATGTAGGTCTAGCACGTTCGATAGAGGGTCTGCCCATTTCATCATCGTACTTCTCGGGTTGACGGTTCTATCCCCAACGCAGACAAACTTTTCTAAATGTCTAATTAATTTAATATTTTCTTCTTTTTCTTTTAAATTCTTATTCCTAAAGTTGTTTTATTATTTTCAAAATTGTTTTATTATTTTTAAAATAAATTTTACTATTTTTTCACCTTTTTATGACTTAAACTTTCTTCTCGTAATGTAATAATAGTCTAAGTTATCTGTCTGTCTGTCCTCGAATTTATGAAGAGGTTAAACCTGGTAGGGATAGAGCATCCATATTGGATTTTTGATGAGTTAGGGTTAGCAAAATTCAAAACGAGTCAAGTTTATCTTTTCCTAAACTATAGATCCGATTCTAAAATAAATTGGTATGAATAAGCGTCGAATCACAGCAAAAAATACTGTCATATTTAAAACGTTCGAAACCCACCTCGTCCCCCTTTTTGAGCGCTTAATGCCATTATATCAAGCCCTATTTTAGGAGCAGGCGATTAAATTTATCAATTTATCACATAATAAATAGGTAAAAATAACATTTTTTCTACCATTATGACATCATTCCTTTAACCATCTCATTGAATCATTTCTTATTTTAAATTATTTAAATAATTATTTTCGTACTGAATTATTTTCATACGTTTTATCCTTAAACTTAGATATTACCTAAATAATTTTCTTATATATTTGGCTTAAATAATAGATTAGGTACATATGTGATAATTTTAATCGATTATTTTTGTAGAAAGATAATTCTCAGCCAAAAAACAAGCCATTTTTTTACCTGCCTCATAGGGTACCTTTACAATTCTGGAAAATTAAAAATTTTATTGATCCCGTCATATGATGGGCTATGTGCTAGTATAAAATAATCAGTTTATATATATTAATACTTCTTAGTAGTTTCAAGTTTGAGGCTTTTAATTTTTTTTAAATTTTATAATTAAAATTTTCAATAACATTTATTATCAGTATAATCATATGTAATTTAAAATTATTTTTTATTTCTGTTAGTAAATCTTATTGTTCATTTGTGTTTTTTTATGTGTTATATCTTAATTTATAAAGTAATTGTCAAATGTGATGCTGATTTAAATTTGTGCAAGTCAAAATAATTTCATTTACATAGTTTGCTTTCTTTTTCTTTTATTATATTTTATTTATAATTCATTAGCCTTCAGTTTTGCCAATTCAGGTTCTCAAATCCTTACATTTATTTCAAAATTCAAATTACTTTTGAGATACTAACAATCGAAGCAAACAATGCATTGTCATGACCAAAATACTGACAATTTATTTCTTGTCTTATAAATAGAAGTCATTGTATGTATGTATATTCCACATCTCCTCCTTTAGTTGGAGTTAGCCTATTGTAAAATAAATTGGTATAAATGTTTTATATCACAGCAGAAAATACTGTTAATTTCAAAACATTCAAAATCCATCCCTTCCCACTTTTTTGAGCATTTTATGGCATTATTTCAAGCACTATTTTCCCGAGTTAAACACAGGTGAAAACTTTTCAATTTATCACATCATAAATAGGTGAAGATAAGTCCTGGGTAGTTTTGGTAACTTGATTCTCTTTAATAAATAATGCAAGAAAGGAAGTTACATTTTCTTTAACCAAGTAAAAAGGTTAATCAGCAAATAAATTTATAATTTAAGTTAAGTTTAAAAACTAATTTAAATTTTGAGGTAAACACAACCTTAGAGTAAACCAGTTGCAAAGTGGCTAGTTCTATTAGATTTTTAATATGAAAGCAGTTTCACTTTGACACAGTTTTAAATAAGATTTCAAATGATTTTAGATAACACAGTATCGTTAATTAAATTATGATTTTACTGAAAAAGGAATTATTAGTGTTTATTGAACTGTAAATAGAGGAATTATATAAGACAATTACTATAAATTAAAATGAATGGAAACTGTAAGTTTAAATAAAGTGAGAATATGAAGCATTCAAATAATTTTGCAGCATGTACAATAAAAAGGAATAAATAAGATATTTTAGGGAATCATGTTGAAATAATATTAAAACCATGTAGGTAAAGTGACATTAAGGTGAATGATGACTGACTCCATTTGACTTTACAAACATTTATTCATTCACACTTAAATAGAAGTAGACATAGAAGTACGTGCGAGAGTGTTGGTCAAGAGAGTCCTTATGCGACCGATCCAACTCTTTGTCTGTGGTAAGCTTTGCGGCTCACCATGGAGTCACGAAGTCTGGACACCACAACATCATTTGTAATTTTGAAGACACTTTTGTTGTCTGCTTTATTTAAACTAAATTACAACCAATTTATTGTCTGCAACTGTTAGTGAAAGCAATGCTTGCAATCTAAAGATAAACTGCTTAAAAAAATAAATAAAAGTAATACTTTAAATTTAGGAAAAAATTTGTTTTGAAGGATGTCACAATAAACCCTTATACCAATTCTTAACTCACATTTTTCACAATCATGTTTACAGACATATACACCTCTTTATTTATATAGATAGATAATGTATAGATATTACATTTTCATGAACATAAAAAATATACATAAATCGTGAACTGAGTTAGAAATTAATGTTAAATTTCATAACTATATACAAAAATTTGTTTAAGAAAATAAATCATAAAAATGGGATTTTGAATTATTTAAAAGAGAACGGTCAAATTTGATTACCTAGGTACATGGAAAATAGTCTTTCTAGAATTAATAACATAAACTGATACAGTCAAACTTCGATAACTCGACTTCCTATAAGTCGAATATTCTGCTAACTCAAACTTTTAATCAAGTCCCGAATCATTTCTATACTTTTCTTTAAAAAACTGTCTCGATAACTCAAAGTGAACATCTTCTAAGTCAAAGATTTTGTGATAGATTTCCCCAGTAAAAAACTCAATTCAGTTCAAATATTCAAATGCCAGTCCACTCATGACCTTCAAGAACCTTTAAAAGTCACGAGCAATCACAGGATGTTCTTCACATCTTACAACAATACCTGGAGACCGCCGAAAGTACAGTTCAACTGTGTTTAAAAATTAGGTGACTTTGTGAATGCCAACAACCTTAAAAATAACTGCTTTTTTTAAATGAGATTTACATGGTATGTATACTAATTAATATGTAATGAGGCCAAACTTCGTGAGATTTAATAAACTTTTTGGACCCATTTTTCTCTTTGATAACTCGAACTTCGGATAAGTCGAATATTTTGGGGGTCCCCTGGGACTTCGAGTTATCGAAGTTTGACTGTACTTTAATAATTCAAATAATGATTAACTCAAATACTGCCATTTGTAGCAGACCAATAGAATTAATTTTTGTTATATTGTTATTATTTGTTATTTAGAGGATATTATATCATTACTAAAGACAAAATGTCAACAATATGTATGACTTATTATTTATTGAGTTAGATTCAGCAGCACTAATGTATGTTTTATTGAAATTTTTGTTAGATAGAGTGCAATTTTAAAGGAAAATTTACAATTAGGTATTACAACAGCCCTAAATTTAGAATTTTGACATTTCACTTTTAATCATTATTGAGCAAAATACGTATGTATGGTAAAGACTTAAAAAGTCAAAATGCAATGAGGAATGCTAAAACTGGATATTTAAACAGGGTTCCCTTTTTGACATGATGTGTTTAAATCATTTGTTAACCAGATTAAACCTTCAAAAACTCCAAATCTTAGGCATGTTATTTTTAATATACAATACAATTAAAAGTAATTTACTACTCTTGATCATATTCTGCATAATTAAAATATTTATATTTTATGCAATTAAAAGTAATCATCCATTACTTTTAATTGCACCAGTAAGTATTATTTGAATTTTAAACATAGAATCGATTAGTAGTATGTCTCAGAGTTGAATTAAAATAATTAAAATTAGTAAACAGGACTTTCTACTTATAGACAATAAGAATAATTAAATTTGTGTGTAATACCATAATCGGTGTGGAAAAAACTGTATAATGACAAACTAAATCTTTTGATTTGGTTTTAAAAAACAGGCAAAATTGGGTCATCTTTTTAAGAGAAATTATTTATCAAAAATAAATACATAGTTTCCGTGCACCTGGAAAGTCATGGAAAATCAAGGATTGAGACAATGGATTAATTTTGTCATGGAAAGTCATGATTTTTCAAGTAAAATGAGTAAAAGTCATGGATCCGCTAAACTACCGATTAAAAAAAATGCATTGAATTGTTTAATTCTATTTTTACTTGTCATTTGGCTGAAGTTACTGAGTTTGGTATTTATGTATTATCCCATTGACCCTATTGCCAAGCAAAATTGGTTCCCCAAGGAAACTCAAAGCAAGAAAGCTTAATGGGTGGGTAAATGTATATTATTCTGGTTTTTTCTTAAATTGTAGATTAAAATTTAATTAATATAATAATAATTATTTTTTAATAAAAATTAGTTAAGAATTTTGCACAAAATATAAGTTTATCTCTAGGGACATTGTATATAAACAGTATAGGGTTATATTTGTCTATTATTCGTGGTCACCTGGATAATACCAAAGTACCCTGAATTCAAATTGGAAACATTTTGATTGAAAAATTGCTATATGAGTAAACTTAGGTATGCAGATACAACAATTTATTTTTATGTATGTGAGTTTATTAACACTTATAAAGTAAGTTTATAGTTTTATGATAAAATTCCTGTAATTTCTCTAAAAGCATATATTTTATTTGTATGTGCATCAGAAGTTTTATTCATATATACTTTTAACAAAAGCTTTTTAAAGTCATGGAAAATGATCTGCTAATTCAGGGAAAGTCATGAAAAGTCATGGATTTGAAAATTTTTATTTTGGCAGATACCTGTAAATAATCATCCTTCAACATAATAATAAACTGTTACTAAATATATAATTTTTTTATTTTGAAATTCCCATGCATGTATGTAGAGACAGAACACTGCCACTTGTTTGAAATTGTGTGAAAACATCATACAAATAAGTAACAAATAAAGTTCGTAGATTTTGAATAAGCAAAGTGGTTAATTTTTGAAGATATTTTGAATAAGCAGTTGAGTGTTTATTCCATTCATAAATTTTGTCTATCAGAGAGGTTTATACCATTTGAAAGAAGGATAAGAATTGTAATATATATTGTACCATTTATTTTGAATTTATTATGATATCTGTCTTACTAATAGGTTTGTTTCAAGAATGTTGTGTTTCCTTTGCTTCCAAGAATGATTTTTGGAATGTATTACAATATGCCGTTGGTAAGTTCCCCTCTGAAATCTCTCCACTCAGGATAATTGTATTGTGAGCAGGGTTGGCAAAAACCCAGGTTTTTTCAGGAAAAACCCAACCCAGTGGGTTTTTTCAGGGTTTTTGAGTTTTTTTCGGGTTTTTCAGGGTTTTTGGGCTTTTTTCGGGTTTTTGGGGGGGTTTTCTAAACTTTAAAGGGTTTTAGATGCTTTTTTGAGGATTTGAAAAGTATTCAGGTTTTTTGTTATGTAAGAGGACAGGATATATAATTAATTGTATGAGTAAAATAAATTTAAAATGTTAATCACTTTTTAAAATTAAAAATTTTAAAAATCAATTTTAAATTATGCAAAAGAATTTTTTGTCTAAATTAAAGGAAATTTTGAAATCTTAAAATAAATTTTTTTCATATTATAAAATTTTTCTAACATCAAAAAACTAGTTTGGAATGGCGATTATTTTATACAATTGGCTTTGAAATAGTTGCCTTTGAAGTTTTTTCTTTTCAATAAAATATATTAAATTATTGCTCTATATTTATTAGCAGTATTGTGTTATTAAAGCATTCAGAAGATATTTTTTTAGTTAATTTGTAAGTTATATATGATAAGTAGCAGAATTAATTGTATATATTATCCCCATGTTTATTATTTGCAGTTGTTAGACATATTTTTTACCTAATTTTTCTTGTCAATTTTTCGATTGATTTTATCACATGTAATACTTCAATATTCTTATTTTTTTTTCATCATACATTCTTATTAACTTTGTTTAATTTAGATTTTATTGTATTTGTTATACAGATAACTATTTTTGCCTAAAACGTTTTTAAGTTTTTGTTTTTTCTAGCAGTTTAAACCCCCTCAAATTAAAAAAAAAATCTAGGATCATTGTCAAAGATGAAATATGTAATATATATTATAGATTTAATCCAATATACTTATTATTAGTTAAATATGTGGAATTTTAAATAAAGATTTTAAGAATCCAATTTTGAAAAAACCCACTTGGATTTTTTCAAATGGGTTTTTTTGAAAAAAACCCACCTGGGATTTTTCGGGTTGGGCAAATGAAGCCAACCCTGATTGTGAGCCTCTATTTACTTTATTCCCTTTTAGGTACCTGGTTGCCAAGGCAGTGGATTGTTTAAAGCATTTGCTGAACATCTAAAATACAGGTTAAATATAAAAGAAAATTTTCAGGTAACTTTTTCTTATTCCTTTATGTTTTCTGTTAACCCATTCATGACCACTAAAAAAAGGAAATACTTTCCCTCAATTATTTCCATTAAGCCTTATTTTATTTAAAAATCTATGAAAAATCCTAACAGTCATTTAATATGCTGAAATTGGCAGTTTGTAATCTCTGATAGTATCGGTATATGCTGTGACATAAGTTTTGTGATTTTTTTTTTTTTTTAATGACAAATTTAAAAAAAAACTGGTTTTGTTTTAACAAAAAAAAAAGGGTGTGTGTGTCTCATTTTTATAAAATTTATACTTACTGTTGGATAAAACTTTTAATCTTTTAACATCGATAATTATTGGTAAAAGTATATGAAAATGCCAAATAAATTTATAAATTTAATAAGTTGAATAAATAAATATAACTCCAGGAAAATCAGATCGTTGATATCTGTTTACCATTCATTTGCATTTAAATTGTTTTCTGATTTATTCATCAATTAAAAAATGTTGTTCTCACCTAAATATTTAACTGTTCTCACTGAAATGGTTAATATTAAACAAATCCCAAATCTATAAAACAATATCTAGCAAACTCCAGTCAGCTAGTGACAATGTCACTTCCACCACAAAATAATAAAAGATCCAATCCTTTTCCATTCCAATAAAATGTAAACACCCAGAGTTTGATGTATTACAACTTTTCGGGGGATTCAAAAATGTATTGTTGTTTTCCTGTTCAAAATTCCCTGATTCAGAAGAAATACAGTGTAAACTCGCCGAGCAGTTTGCGATGTTTCTATTTCTGATTGTAAGTCATACTCTAGTCATTTGGGTATGATTTCACATGGGTCTTGTATAAGGAGCAGGTATGGAGGTGAAATAATCAGCCGTAGATTATTGAAACATTTATTTATTTAACACTGGTTATTTATTTAACAAAAAAAGAAACGTTTTAACTAAAACAAATCAACTCAGTGTAGATGCAATCTATGGTCCACTAACAGAGAGGAGATCACTCTAGATAACCTGCTCATCTCAAAGTTCAGCCGGGAGTCTTTCTCCCATTTCTTCTTTTCCAAACAGGAAACCTCGGTTTTAGGGGAGATCGACACCTCCCCTTCTTTGACCTTTGTCCTTGGAGTAGCCTTTGGCGTCCAGCCCACACGGTCACACAAAACACAATTTCTATTCTCTGTCGGTGCGTTGACAAAAACGGACACTTGACGCTTCTAATCGTCCATGCGTCAAAAAGACCATTACTGGTACAATACTGCCATTTTCAATTGTTCAAAAGAATAAAAGTTCAGCCGACAGAGACGGACGCGACTCTTACATACAGAACTGAATTATCTATTGAAGGTCATAATTCTGGGGAATATTATTTAAAAATATAACTGCCATCTAAAATTTCCAGTTTTCGATGACTCCCCGAGGGGAGAATTGCATCAGCCTGGTCCTGAATAAGCTGAGGAGTTATACAAACATCTTGACATTTATAAATATTAATACTTTTAATACATTATTTGATTTTGTTATAATCTATGTATCACTTTCAGGCCAATAAAGTGCGAGTTACTCTTATATCACGAAGTACACAATACAGAAAAATATTAAACGAAGATGAGGTAATTATAAGAATTTGTTTTGTTTTTTCAAAAAGCTTCGTGGCATGGAAATCTTAACCTCAATATTATTTTCTTTTATAGCTTATTTCTTCTTTGAAGAACTTTACAGATTTAATTGTAAGAAAAGTCAATTTTAATCGTCAAATGTCTTTTATTCAACAGCTAGAGGTAACTGAAATTTTTGTGCATTCTATTTTGTTTAAAAAGTTTTGTTTTTAAGTAGACTTAATTTTTAAATTCCCGTTCATTTAGATTTTATTTGTAGAGTGTAAGCTTGATTTATCGCTCCTCTGTTATTTGTTTCTCTACTCTTTGCTATTTTTCATTTTCTCACATACGTCATTAAAAACTTTTTCTCCTGTTTCTGCGTGTAGTATAATTTTTGGGGAATAACTGCAAAATTGATTTTCATGCTATTGTGAACTTCAAAAGGATTACTGGTTCATCACGAGATTTTTTTTTTGCCTCCAGAGGCAAAGTAACCACAGTTGGTAAAAGTGGTAATTTTTTTTCTATTTGAAATTATTTAATTCTAAGCTAAATTAAAGACTGTTGAATTGTTGACTAAACTGAAGTTTTCATTATCCTCTTTATTATGTGACTAGCTGCTTCGCACCCAGACTTCGGTCTGGGTAATAAATGTTCCCAAGTAAAGTTTTAGAACCATTATTTTAGATATTCACATTCATAATAATTCTAAACATCATACTCTGCAAGATTGTTGACAAATATGATAGTTTATTAATAATGGGTAATCAGAGTTATAACTATGTATATGTTCTGTGTTGCCTGTAAACCGCTGCGTCATGATGCCAAATACCTCATCTTTTTTTATTGAATGACACAACAGTGTTTTAAATTTTGGCACAGACAGATTCAAATATGTAGATATGTATAATTATAATCATTAAAAATTTTCTTATTTTCCACCACATTGAAATTTTAAATAAAAATTCAGATCTAAATAACAAAACCTATGACAAAACTTTTACTTTAAGAAATGGCAACTTTGAAATAAAGACTTTATATTTTCTTATATTATTTAAGATTATTATATTATTATATCTTCTTTATTTAAGACTTTATATTTTATATTTTCTTACAAATTCCAGGAGGAGGTTACGTCTTCTATTTCTTGTACCCATGATATTTTAGGCTAAAAAGTAATGTACCAAAAAGATTAAAACCTAACTTTTGACACTCCAAAAAATTATTTCTTTTTTGTATACAACATGAATATTAATAATGTAATTGGATACAGCTTGTTTATTTTAAACTAGATGTCTTAATGATTTCTTAAATGAATAATAGTCACTCTTTCTTTGCAATTTTTTAAAATTATCCTTTGTGAAAATACATTGATTGATTAGATGTGATTGTAAAATTATGAAAGTTGTTGGTGAAATTTTCCCACATCTGCACCCCCTGCGGGTGTGCAGGTGGGCTCATTAAAATAGCCCCTTTTGTGAAAGCTGACATTGTTTTCAGCCCCTGCCCCCATAACTCACGGTTACATCTCTGTGCAAGCTCGACCGTTACGCTTGTGCCATTCCACGATCTATAACTTCTCTGCAGGGGTCCTTAAAACTCAAAGTCAACAGCTGCACCAAAATTCTTCTTGGAAATTTCTTCCACGGCTGTGTATGCACATGCTGACTATCGTGGGAAAGTACCTCGGTACAGATACAAATGAACCAAAAACCTCAGTCAAGTGATAAAGTAGAGAACTGTTTTGAAAATAAAAAAAAAGTGTTAGTGTACTTGCACTGGTATTTAAAATAATTTATAATCTTTCCTATTAATCTGTTTGCAATGCCTCCACTTAATCTGTCGAACAACAATTCTCTTAATCTTTTTTTCTTCTCATTTGCAGATAAGTTTCAATACTGACATCCTGATTGGTATTCATGGAGCTGGTTTAACTCATATGCTCTTTATGCCAGAGTGGGGTGCTGTGTTTGAAATGTAAGACACGATTTTGGTAAAGTATTCTTTGTGAAGATGTAATAAAAGGCTCTTTTGGGAGTCATTAAGTTTTATAAATTTATGCACTGTTTCATGGTATTCATTGCTTGTTTTATAAGATTGAAACCTCTTATATATCTAACAAATAAGGTAAATGAAAACTTTGGTTATATTTTTCACATCTCAAACAACAGTACCAGACCTGACGACCCCCCAAAAAACCATAATTCTGCAATAGCTTATCTTGTACTCTTAGCTTATAATAAAAACTAACTTTATTCAAAATTAGTAGTTGTTAGAGCTCCCACGAGAGGCAGTGACAGCTTGAACCCTCCGGGGCATACTTTCCACAAGTTTTTGTATTACAGCTACTGGTATTGTCTTCCACTTGGCTTGAAGTAGACATACAAGTTCCTTCACCAATTTTGGACGGGTTGTGCACCCCTTAACATTCAACTTGTCCCAGAGGTTCTTGATAGGGTTCAGGTCTGGGATCTGGGCAGGCAGTCCATTCGATGATTTTTTTTTATTATGTAGTTATTTACTTTTTCCAAAATGTTATTAAATTTGTAAAAATTACTCTAGTAGCTTTTATGTCTTAGAAAAAAAAAAGGTATATTTTAAATTACTAAGATGTTACTGTTGAGGAAGATCTTTGCTCTTCTACTGCTTGAATTATGTTTTTAAAGAATTATTTAAGGGCATTTCAATTCTGTAAAAAGATTGATCAGATTCTAATTACTATATTTTTAACGAGACAAATTTAAGATTTTTTTACTTATATATTTTAATTCATAATGTATAGAAGAGTAAAATATATGCATACAAAAATATCAAAGTTAAAAGTTTTAAATATGTGATAAAAAATAAAAAATGTGCTAACTGTGAAATTTAAGAATATTCTTGTATATGAGAAACTGCTGTCAAAATATATAAATTAAAAAATGAGAATAAATATTCAAATTTTAACGAAAATGAATAAATTATGTTTACATTTTTCAATTGTAAAAAAATTTTTAAATAATGGATATTTTTTGGTTTTAGCTTTTAGTGTATAAAAAGGCAAATATGTGGTCAAAATTTTAGAGGTGTAACATATGTAGTTTCAAAGTTATAATGTGCATCAATCCTAAAATTAGAAAGTGGAAGAAAATCGAATTTAAAATGTCAGTATTTGTCATATAAAAAGTTTGATAACTCAGCAAATAGTACAAATTTTTAAATGTACAGAAATGTTTACAAATCAAAAATTGAATATTTGAAGGTTTAAAGGAAATCTAAAAGTATTTGAGTTCAAAACTCATATTTTCTATCTGTTGTAATATTTCATTTATGTTGTTATTGTGTGTGTGTGTGACATTACTATACTTATTTATAAACAAGTAAATATTGATGTGCAGACAGAAATTGCTCATTTCTAATAGAAAGAATTTCTTTTTCAGTTTTAATTGTGATGATGAAAGCTGCTATGCAGATTTAGCTCGGTTAAAAGGTTTAAAATATTTTACCTGGGAAAAATTAGAAAAACTTTATCCTGAAGATGAAGTAAGATATGCTTGAGGTTACTACTCTTAAAATAATTGATTAGAAATGTAATTTAACAGATTTTTTTATTTCTATATGTAATTTTAATTATTTAGAGCTTATAATTTGTGAATGTGCTTGAAAATTTTTGTTACTTCTGTAGAATCCTTTAAGCTTTCCAATTTTTCGAGTGGTGATATTTTGGAAATTTGAAATCTTTGTTCGAAGGCCATTTTTTTTCTAGTAATGTTACATTAAAATACTTTCTGAGTTGAGATGATTTAATTTAATTTCATGTTGTTTTGAGTAGGGGAGACCGGGGCACCTTGGGACACTTTTCAGTTAAACAATTTTATGATTTTTTTTTTTTAAAGCTAATTGAAAAAAATAAGTATGCATGCATATATTGTCATCATATGTGCTTCTTATAAACATGAAACTTACTTAATATCTCATTTAGTTAAAGAGTAATAAAAGAAATAAAATACTTTTTCAATGTCCCAACCTGCCCCACTGTATGGGGTAGGTTGGGACACTAAATAAGGCATACAAAATACTGTTCAAATTATTTTTATTAACTGTTATAAAAGAGAAATAGCTGAAAATTGTTCAAGTTAATACATTTTTTAACAAATCTCATATTTGCAGCTGATTCAAGCATATTAGCATTTACTGCAGAATACTTTCTGTTTGTTTTTCTTGTTCTCACCATTTTTTCTGGAAAAAAAAGATTAATAAATTATCATTTTGACATGTTAAATCAATTAAAAATTAGGCACCAAAATATTAATTATTTTGCTTGAATTGATATTTGTTTACACTTTTTAAAATGTCCCAAAGTGCCCCATCTGTGTGCGTCCCAACCTGCCCCATTTTACATAGTATCTTTCGGTAACTACCATACAGTTTGGCTTAACAATACAATTTATTTATTAGCATAGAATTAATAATAAATGAATTTTCTTTCATAACAATACACTTTTTTTTAAAATATTTTTATTTTTTCTTCAAAAAAATTACTTTTTAAAATGCACATTGATGTAATTTTGGGTTATTCAAAACAAAGAAAATGAAATTGTTCCTTACCTATAAGCACTATTTTCATTAAAATTCTTTGAGAAGTGAAGAGGAATGCCATCTATCAATACACATGAGCACTAATTCCTGGCTGCAAATGAAAGCCTGAAAATAAAGGTGTCCCAAGGTCTGTTTTTGAATTTGTATTGAATGAATGATTGGCCTCCCTGACCTTAATTGCTATGAAGGGATCAAACCATTCTCTGTTCTATCTAAAATGGCAGAACTAATGAAAGTGGCTTACATTTTAAAATAGTGCTTAAAATTTTCTAAAACAATTCTGATTTAGTGTTTTTCTTCCAGGGCCATCACCCGACCCTTGGTGCACATGCTAAGTTTACAAACTATTCATTTGATGTCGAAGAGTTTCTTCGCATTTTCCAAAAATGTTTGAATCATGTTAAAAAATATTCTTCATTGTTTCCAAAAGGTTGTGAAGGTGCTAAATGCAATAATACAATAATCCATACTGAACTCTGAAAGTCAGGCCTCATTAAGAAATACCTTGAAAATGAAATTAATAATTTCTCTGCTGTCATCCAAAAAGTGATTTCTAGGTAATTGGCTCAACAGGGAGAGGAGCATGTACATTAATTATATGTGGATAGCACAAAATATACATCAAATGGACCTCCCAAAATCATATCCATGAATATTATTTTTTGTATCTGAACAAGGTTTGTCAATATTTTATTGATATCCTTGTATATCATTTTTTGATATTTAGCAGAGTTTGTCAATATTTACCTCATATCATCATTTTTACTATGCAAACTAATTCATTCACTGCTTGAAGTAAGGCTTTCCATTTCAAACATCTTATACCTGCAATTTTATATCCAAACAAAGATCAATGGTATCATAGTTCTACTTTTCTTCTTTCTGAAGAATTGCAATGAATGCTTGTGGAGAAAGGGCACAATTGATTCACTTCCATTCACATTCAGCTCATGTGTTGCTCTGAATGTCACGAGATATCATTGGATGTCAGAAAGTTGTATTTATTTTTATGAATATTGATAAATATCGCCAAGTATTATTAAATAATGTCATTTTTGTTACATTTTTTACAATATTAAGAAATAAACATTCAAAAAAGTGGATTTTGTAATAAACTACCAAATTATTATTTTTCAATCTATTCTTAAAGAAGAAATTTATTAATTTCCTTTTTTTGAATAATGCAGTAGACTCTGCTGAATGTGATCACAGTTAGTGTTATCAATCCCTTATTGTTATCAAAATCACTGGTTCCCGATTTTCTCTATTCACTTGTATGTTAAAATAATCGCTTTATGGGATCATTACATCGGTTCATGTTGTCATTTTTCGAACCTCACTTTAACTGGTAAATTATTCACAATCTATTCAGAAGGAGCCCATTCTTTTCTTTACCTTCGCTGTTGTTTGAATTTCAGAGAATTCTCCCTCTTTCAGGAAAATGAGGAATGAACAAAGGAATGGAGATTTACACGTTCCTGGAATTTTTCAGAAATATGCACACCCTGCCGGTGGTCAGTCTTGTTAGGTAAGGAGAAGGCAACACATTCTAATCAGAACTGAGAAGGAGCGTATTCCCATTTTATGCAGCTTGTGGATATGGAAGCCAGAAAGCGAAATGATTTAACATTAAAGCAAAGGATCGACAGATTAATTATGATGACAAACAATTTATCAATGAGCTTCTTAGAAAAAATGGTAGACAGTCAACAATGGATCCATTTTTTTAATTATGTGTACAATTCTTATGTTTTAAAGGATAATATACAGTACATAAATATAAGGTGAATTTTTTCATTTTGTTTTGAAATTTAGTTCGTGTGAATTAAAGGGAGGGGGGTAAATGTATCTAATTTTGCATATCGTTTATTGTTATCAAAATCATGGTATCCCAAACGTATCGACGAACAATGGCCAAATGGTTAGGGTGCTGGCCTTCGGAACCGGAGTTCGTGGGTTAGAATCCCACTATGGCATGGGTGTTCGTAGCTGTTCGGAATCGGCTTTAAGCAGTAGGTCTCAGTCTCATTAACCCTTGTGTTATAAAAAGTAGACCGTAGCACTCTAAACCAAACCCAAACAGACCACATTAAGCGGAGTCTACTGTATTTCTTTTATAATCAATACAAATCGCTCTTTAAAATGCTTTCTTTTAAGCAATTTCAAATTTGAATTTTACATTATGTCAGTCAGTCAATATCAGCAGATGTCCAAAATAGGTTGTCCGATATTCAGCGACATTTAAAATTTTGAATAGGAGTCTAGATAACGAAAACAACAAAAAACAACTTTATTTAGACCAACACCACCAGTTACGAGCTAGATGGATCATGCTCTTCCGCTCTTGCATTGCCCTGAGAAAAGAAAAGTTTTTGCTGGAGATTGCTGCTATCTCTCCGCAAGAATTGGAGTTGATCGGTACATAATAGTGATTAACATATGTACAACATAGACTGATATACTTTTACTACCTTTGTAGTAAATAGAATATTATAAGATTGTTTTATATATTATTTTGATATCTGTGTATACTTCATTATTAATTTATGAATAAAAATAATGTGTTATTTTTAATTTTCACATCCATTTATATGTATAATGTGCAATAAAATGGGCTTCCAAAGGGGCCTGTTAAGGGTTTTGGGTTGGTATAGAAGAATAAGAATCTATTAAATGGCATTGTTCAGGTTGGGAAATGAAAACTTTATTAAATATACCTCTGTCGTATACTTTTTAAATGATTTATTGTACTTTCATAAAAGGTATTTTTTAATATTTTTAATTTAAATTTACTTATGTAGAAAGAATTCCAGACAAGCCAAACTCCAAAAAACCAAATTCTGCAATAATTTATCGTATTTACTAATGGATGTAATCACCTTATACCAGGGCTGTCCATCTGCAAAGAGCCCACGGGCCAGAATTCCGGTCACTGATCACCTGGTGGGCTGCAGTTTGAAAAGTTGAACGATAACCTCTTATCTCTTATACAATAACAATTAATAGTTGAATTATTAATTATAAAACAATGGAACAGAAGGATTATGAAACAATTTGCTTCATTTTAATTGGAAAACTGAGGCCGATCAGTCTTCTTTACAAGGGAAGGAATGTCATCATCAATGTTTGTCATTGCCAGCCGAATAAAGTCTAACAGAGAGAGCTCCAAATAATACCTTGATAAACTTCATCGCCAAAAAGCACTTTCGCATAATATATGTGCTCCCAAACATGAAAGTTATTTTCAGTTCTAAGTCATGCACATCTGGAAACCATTCAGTTGGAAACAACTTGAAGAACTCGGGCCCCCCTTTGGTTCTTGTTTGAAAGAACAGCTCAGCCTGGAGATCATGGAGTACTAAATGTAGGTTGGCCGGTTGTTCTTCAATACTTTCTGTGACTGGGTTGCTAAACAGAGTCACATCATTCTCGATGCTCTCAAATTCTGAAAATCTCATGTTGAATTCATCAATAATAGTCTGCAACTCATGAAAAAATTCAGAAAAATCTAGCATTTCCTCACACTCTGACGCCAAACTATTGTAGCTGGCGAAGTGAGATAAGTTATTGTTTCCCAAAGTTTCCTGTAAAATTTTCATCTTGTTTCTAAACACACTGATGTGTACCATTAGGTCAGACACCAGTTGGCCTCTTCCTTGTAGTTTTAAGTTCACATCGTTGAGGTGGACAGTAATATCAGTTAGAAATGCCAGGTGACGTGAAAAATCTATGCTTAAAAGTTCTTGTTCAAGGTTTTCTGATGGAGAAAACTGGCGAAGGAAAAGAGGGATTTCTCTTCTCAACTCAAAAAATCTCTTGAGGCAGTTTCCGGCACTAAGCCACCTAACTTGATTGTATATGACAAGGTCTCTGTATTCTGCTTTAATTTTCTCAAAAAAAAAAAAAAAATACGGAACTGCCGATGCATAAGAGTCCTGTTGCCGCATCTAATCATGTTGATGACTTTCACAACTTTTTTGAGGGTTTATGTTTGCTTCACCGATTTCCCGCATAAACCATGATAGTGAATGATGCAATGAAGTGCAGGGCATTTCATTCCATTTTCTCTCAAACATCCAATCAATTCCATCTTTGGTCCTACTATTGCCTTTGCACCGTCTATGGCTAGGACGGAACACTTTTTAAAACCTCAGACTCTGTTGACCGATTTCATCACTGCTTCAAATATGTCCCTACCCTTTGTTCTGGAGTGAAAAAAATCACATGGTAAGGAGCTCCTCTTTGATCTCAAAGTCTTTTTTAGCAGTGCGTATGAAAATCAAGAGTTGACTAAAGTCCGACTGGCCTGTA
Organism: Pardosa pseudoannulata; assembly: GCA_032207245.1. NCBI lineage: Eukaryota > Metazoa > Arthropoda > Arachnida > Araneae > Lycosidae > Pardosa > Pardosa pseudoannulata. The sequence goes on along the minus strand of CM063498.1, from coordinate 208,919,707 downwards.
CTCTCGTCGATACACAAGGACTCGGATGCTTCTTGATACTATAAAATTTCAAAAAAAGAAATATGCTGAATAAAAAGTTGGCGGGCCGCACAATATATGTTGACAGGCTGTGTGCGGGCTGCCAGTTGGACAGTCCTGCCTTATACCATACTCATAAAACAATTGTATGAAAGAAAACCAAATTATATAGTATTTAATTTCTATGTATGGTTTTTTCTGTACCATATCCAAAAATACATAAACAGTAAAAAAAAAAAAAAATCCATGTAAAGTCATTTAATAAAAGTTTTTTGATTACAATATTGCCTATTTACCTATTTACTATTCTTTAATCCTGCATTTACTGTTGCAGATTTTACTTTTTTAAAAAACATTAAATTCAAATGTTTGTTCAAAACATGTCGTTTATTTCCTTGATTTGCAAATGAACACATTTTCAATTGTTTCATTTTTTATTGAAAGCAAGTAATGTGTGGCTTATTTTTTTGGCATGGTTAAAAATTTGTTCACACTCCGCATTATTTTGGAGAATCTTTAAAATTAATAACAGGAAACTTGAGAGTTTCTTATATTTAAAATATTCATTATGGTTTCTTATATTTAAAATATTCATATGGTCGTTATTTGTATAATCAAATGCGACTAGGTATTGAAGCAACCATTATCAAGAATTGCTCTAGGGATTTCTTCTTGTTGCAAACTGCAAAATTCACATTGTATCGGTGCTATTAGTCCCAATTTGGCAAAGCTGAGGAAAAATTTTGTTTCTTTGCCACAAAAAGGAGCAGCAAATGGAAAGTGGAAGGATTTCCCTGTCAAATATCTAGTCTTGGAAAATGGTCAAAAATATGGTATTTTCAGGTTAATCCTAGAGAGATGGCAGGTCTGGAATTTCAATAAAGTGTGCTTTGATCCTCTACCATTTGTAATGAGAAATTTCAATGTTTGGTAATAAATACTCTGCAGAATGTGTCAGATTGGAATTGGTTTGACTGTAAGAAGTGAAATATGAAATGTTCTCCAAAATGAAAAATTTAGTGGAATTCTTTTCTATATTTGGTCCACACTATGGTCCATTGCAAGCCATTTCTACTGTCTAGAAGGGATATGGCAGGGTTGACTGTGGCAGATGATAAATAAAATGGCCTTGGTGAGGGCCCAGTGTGTGGGTGCAACCCATGAACCATCGTTCAAGTTCGCCATCAGGACCAGTACGGAGAGTTGAACTATTGGCCATTGTGGAGGCTACATATGAAAGAAGGATTTTAATGTCATCCCAGCATAAAGTAATATGTAGAAACTTTTAAAACGAATGGCTTAATCATTTAACACTAAACTAAGGGGACTGAAACACTTATTTCTGTTAAGCAATACATAAAAACAATTATATATGTGTGTATGTCTATAATCTGTATAGAAATGTACTTACCAAAATTACATTTATTAGATTATTTTATAATCAGATTGTCTAGTTTAACGACAAATTGTTGAGAACATCGTCCATTGTATTCATTTTTCCATGTGAATGTACATACTTTTGATGATGTTTCTGATAAGGTTAGAAATGCAACGTTAATTCAATTGCCTGAATCCTTTTCCATCAATAAAGGGACCGATAGGGGTGCATTCTAAGATCTCTCTTATTTGAACCAAATAAGTGAGGCCGTCTTCAAATCCAACTGAAGGTTATCTGATTTATAGAAATCAGATATCAGATTATCCTCAGACATCAGATATCATATTATCATAACATCAGACATCAGATTGAAAAGTGTGTATAGACACACTTTTCAGACTTCGTTCAATACGTCCCATCCATCGCCCAATTTCTAAATGATGCTCAAATGAAAAACTAACGGGGTTTTTAAAACAGCTACTGTTAGATGAGGTCGCTGGGTTTGTTTAAATTATCTAATGGACTGTAATCTTTTTCCTTATAAATTTTATTCACAACACAAAACACACAATACATGAAATCAATTAATTCGTAATAAAATATGTCACCACCGCATGAAGTCGGTGGTAGCGTAAACTGAATGCCCTTCACCCTTTCGAATTGACTACGGCAATGAATGTTTTTAGAAAGGCTCGCTAGGTGGAGCTCTGCTTAAATTTACATCCGGCACGGAACAGCTACAAAACACATTTTTCAGTCTCCACCCATTAGATGCAACCGTCGGTTTAGGGTGCTACGTAACTTGATGATTATTCAGTCCAAGAATCAAAATCTTTTTTTTTTTTAAGTGATTTTTGTTTTGTGCAGAAAGAATAAAAAGGTACAGACACTGCAGCGCTCCTTTTCCTTATTTCACGGCATTCCTCTTTTTTTTTCGGCTATTTACTCCTTTTATTCCTTTCTCAACATTTACGGAATTATGTAATGGATCGCACACATCGTCTTTCCTATCTTTTGATTGCATTTTTGTTTTTCTAATATTTTCTTTCGGTGGCATATTCACCATTCTCCCCCTACGAAAAAAGTCTTTGGCAATTTATTGGTGGTACAGGTGTTTGAAAGTTATCAGCGAATGACAATCAAATTGTCAAAACTAAAGAAGGACCCGAATTTTGCAGCGTCGAGAAATCTGTTTTGCTTGTTCAGCCCGTTTCTGAAACAAGAGGGAGGAAAAGAAGCGTTACTCCGGGCCCGTGTGTTTGAAAATGGACTTCCACATCAAATATTGAATTCGCCGAACGCTGGCCGATTGATTAGTCATCGGTTCTGGAGTTCGTGGATTCGAATCCCACTTTGGCATGGATGTTCGTAACCGTTCGGAATCGGCTTTAAGCAGTAGGTCCTGGTCTCATTAGCCCTTGTGTGCAAAACAGTAGACCGTATCGTCCCAAACCAAATATTGAATTCAGGGATGATCCGAAATTTTTTGTAGGTTTGTTCTAAAAATTGTTAAAAACAGATTTATTTCGGAAATTAAAAAAAGAAAAGAATAATAAGGGAAGAGCCATTTTTTTTTTATCTCGCATATATATAAATTCTGACGATAATCTGAAAGTTTCCTGCTCCTTTCTCATCATTTTTTCTCTTTGCCGCGTCCACAAATTTTTCTTGACACTAGCTTCAAGGTCAAAGAGCCGTATGAAACATCTAGAACTGGTGTGGTTCTAGTTATAATAGTACAACCAAGTCGTAAGTGTGTGTTTATGGTGGAAAACAACAATTTTATGGATTTAGGTTCCGGAAAAATGCGCATTTTTTTTTAAGGACCATCATAGTTAATACTGCTATCGTAATATGGAACTTTTATAAGGTAGAATTATGTTTTAACAACCTGCGTCCTTTTTTTTTTATAGACGAACGCACGTGCTTGTAGACCAATCCTAATACTGTTATACACTGGACTCCGCTTAATGGGATCGCGGTTAATGCTATTATCCATCGCTTATTGTTATCGAAATCACTCAGTCCCGATTTTCTCTTTCCATTTGTATGTTAAAATGATAGCTTTATGGGATCATTACATAGGGTAATGTTAGCAGTTTCCGAGCCTCATATTAACTGGCAAAGGAATAGTCACAGTGTATTCAGAAGGTTGGCTGGGTTTACTTTTTTGCCCCATTCTTTCCTTTCCCTTCTCTGTCGTTTGAATTTCCGAGAATTCACCCTCTTCCTCCTACGGAAACGGGAAGTGAACGTCCCCGGAATTTTTCTCGCTTGCATGCAGCTTGTCGCTGTGGAAGCCAGAAAGCGAAATGATTTAGCATTAAAACAAAAGATCGAAATTTTAATGTCGTTATGAGAGGTTACCAAAAATGATTCGGCACAACATTTCTCAGCCTCTATTGTGTAACATTTTGAAAACTCATAATGATCTTACTAGAAGAAATACACAAAATGAAAATACGGAGACACATTCCAGTAGCTGCCAGTAACAGAATCTGAAGCCTATCAGATTGTCATAGGAATATAGACGAATAATGGAACTGATGAGTCACGTGAATAATCTCTCGATATCGAGCCACTTCCTGCAAGTGCTCAAATAAGAAAAGTGTCGAAACGTGGAGTACAACACCGCTCCGATGACTTTAAAAAAGATGATGAATACGAACAATTTATTTCTCAGAAAAATTGCAGGCAGCCAACAATTGATCCATTTTTTTTTAATTATGCATACAATTTTTTGTGTTAAACGATAATATACACGGTTTCCGCGCACCTGGAAAGTCATGGATTTAGACAATGGATTAATTTTGTCATGGAAAGTCATGATTTTCTAAGTAAAATGAGTGAAAGTCATGGATCCGCTGTAATGTATACACTAGATGGCGCTATCAGAGCGTTCCGGCTTGTGTGTAGTTTCTGTTCTATTTGTTTCAGTGTATATAGTTTTTTACAGCATGTAAATAAACGCGTATAGCCTTTTTACACAGCCTCTGTTTTAATACACAACAGAATTGGCGACGAGGTAAAATTTCGAAAACTAAACATGGATGCTGCTCAATTTCAAGCCCTTCTTTAGGCAATTACGACAAGTAATGAACGCCTGGCAGCTTTAATTACAAATCGAAAGGAAAATCTGTTGCCGAAGACTCAGGTACTGTGACATTTTTGAGTAATTTTGAACAATTTGATTCATCTAAAGAAACCTTTTTTCAGTACAAAGAACGATTTGAAAATTATTTAAAAATTAAAAATGTATTCAACGATAAAGACGTTCGAAAATGCTCCTAAACTGTATCGGTTCTCATCATTACAATTTATTATGCTCTTTAATTTCGCCCAAATCTACAAATGATTTAAAGTACGATGATATTATATCTGTCTTAGAAAAGCATCTATGTCCAAAACCTAATGTTATTATCGAACAACACAGATTTTTATCCCGTTTTCAAAACGAAAGCATTTCAGACTATGTTGCTGCTCATCGTAAATTTATTTCTACTTGTGATTTCACTTGTGAATGTAAAAATTCAGTGTCAGATTTGTTTTTACGAGCTCAATTTATTCGAGGATTAAAGGATGATACCATTCGAGAGCAACTACTATTAATTTGTGATTTAACATTCAATGAGCCTGTGGATCGATCATTGGCTTATGAAGCTTCAAAATTAAATAATCAGGAATTATCGAAAACATTTTCTAATAAAACACTAGAAGATGTACACAGAGTTTCAAGATCCAGAAGTAAATCTAATTCGAGAAGTAATTCTAATTTTCGACAGAACCATTTTCCTGATAAACGACATCGTTCCGTTTCAAAATCCCGATATACTAAATTGAATTTTCATGACCTTGGTATTCAAAATATGTGCTTACAGTGCGGCCGAGGAAATCATTTGTCTCGTGCCTGTCGACTAGATGCGTCAAAACTTCAGTGAATGGCATGCAATCGAATAGGACATGTGCAAAATGTTTGTCTTTCGACTCTGCTCAAGAAAAGGAGATACGCGAGTATTCAATCAGTTGAAAGCGGAAGTGATGATCATGTTACTGATGTTGATGCCATTGATATTTTTTCCTGTATTTCGAAGATTGTAAACATTTTCCGAGGAACATTTAATTTGTTATCAAATTCTGAAAAATATTTTGTAACTGTGCAAATCGAAAATAAGCTTCAGAAAATTGAAGTTGATTCCGGAGCAGGTTATACTTTGCTTCCTAAACGAGATTTTGATTGTATGAAATTAAAATGTAAAATTTATCCAACAGGCATAAAATTTCGATCCTACACTCATAGCGTTTTTGAACCTTTAGGGGTAGTTCGCGTTCCAGTGAAATACAAAAACATTGAATGTACAGAAATTTTATTTATAGTACCGAATGAGTTTAGACCAGTTTTAGGAAGAACATAGATTCGACATTTAAACATAAATTTATCAGATATCGATAATGCCTCTATATTTAAAAGTACTGAGTTCAAAGAATTTTGTGTGGAAAACGGTATACTTCAAAAGTTCATTGCACCAGGGCACCCGGCAACAAATGGGTTGGCCGAAAGAAATGTACAAACTATCAAAACGAGACTGAAATCCATGTCTGGTGAACAATCTTCAATTCCTGACAAAATTCGAGAGATATTATTTCGATTCAGAGCTACACCATTACAATCTGGCTGAACACCAGCAGAATTATAATTAGGACGTCAAATTAGAACGAAATTAGACTTGTTACGTCCACCAGTTATAAAGAAGCCAAATTCCACCGTATGTTATCCACAACTTCCACGTTGTAGCGTTACGCACTGGAACGGAACAACTCAAAAATGTTGAAGCAGGGCTGACATCTACCCGATGTCGTATTTCGACAGATTAACTAATTATACTGAATAAAACATAGTATGTGACACATAACGAACATTTAATGAACCACACTAAAACATTACGAACTACATAGACAAAGGTTACAAGGTCTACTGAAAAACAAGGAATCATCGAGTATATGACGTCAACTCGCGCGGGATAAGCGCGACACATGATTGGTGGGTGAGGCGCTGCCATTCGCAACATCCTCCCCCCTTTTTGAGGAGCTGGATAGCTACTCAAAAACATCAGTTAAAGTCACTAAGTTCAGTTTCTTAGGTTTCTTTATGGCACGACCACATCTGGTAACTTGAGGTTGTGTGACATCGGAAGAGTCTGGACTCGGAGATTTCACAGATTCGGTCCGTTGAATATTCTTCAGTGGTAAACTCTCCAAGTCATTTCCACTGACTTCAAGCGGAAACACACGTTGAATTGGACGCACTATTGTCGAAGACTGAGTTTTTAATTTAAGAGTTCTTACTAGTCCATCCTTACCCGGAATTACCTCTAACACCCGGGCTAAAGGCCACTGGAGGCGTTTTTTCACATCGTCCCCAATCATGACGATATCACCAGGACGAATGTTAGACGACCGAGGATTTTGTTTTTGTCGCTGAATTAGCAAACCCAAATATTCGTTCCTAAATCGCTTTCTCAATTCCGCGATTACTTTGGATCGAAATCGTAATCGTTTGCGGTAGTGATTAGCATCCCGCAGATCTAAATCTTTAACGTCGACAGTCAATCTGTCAATCAGAAACATCGCGGGAGTAATTGGCGTGAGATCTTGCATGTCTTCGGAAAGATATGTCAATGGACGGGAGTTAACAACCTTTTCGCACTCGCACAAGATTGTCATTAGCTCTTCATATGTGAATATTGCTTTACCTAAAGATCTCCGAAGAAGCTCCTTCACTGTTCTCACCAGCCTCTCCCAGAAACCACCCCACCATGCAGCTGTGGGGGGTATAAATTTCCACGTTATACGTTGTATTTCTGCATAGCGGGAAACTTCGTTCCAATCGATAGCAGCTAACTCGTTATATGCTCCTCTAAAATTTGTACCGTTGTCTGAATATATTACTCGAGGTCTTCCTCTTCTAGCTACAAAACGGCGAAAAGACAACAAAAAGGCATCAGAAGAGAGTGAAGAGACCAATTCAAGATGGACAGCGCGGAATAGGGCACAGGTATAGAGGACAATCCATACTTTACTACCATGTTTTAAGTACAAAGGACCAGCCAAATCTATCCCTACAACTTCAAACACAGCTGCATCTTCTACTCGATCAGCAGGTAGGGAAACCGGATCAGTCATTGGAGATTTACTTTTAAATCGCCGGCACTTAACACAAGCATTCCATATTTTTCTGACAGTTTTCCTGCCACCTAGTATCCAATATTTTTCACGAATTATGCTGAGAAGTAACTGTGTACCAGCATGATAATTCTCAGTGTGAAAATGCTCTATAAGTCTTTGCGTGAAGATACAATTGTTAGGTAGTAGAATTGGCGATAGAAAATGGGGAGCATCTATACGCTCCGTAATTCGAGTCTTTACACGCAAGATATCATTGCCATCTTTAAATACACACAGGTTAGGTATTGACTTTTCATCTGGAAAGCTATGAGCTTGTACGGATCGGATTAGTCGGATCTCAGCATTCTCTACCTCCTCTAGGCTTAATTCTCCCCCTTTTCTTTGATTAATACTACTTCTTGCATTGTTAACAAATCGTAGGACCCAAGCAACTAATCTTAAAACTGAATGAAATTTAGAAAATTTCTCAGCGTACCATGGTACCTTTTCCTCTGCCAAATTTAGATTACATAATCTAACCCTTTTCCTTTCTGAAGAGATTTCGGAAGTCTCGCAATTATTTAATTCAGTGACGGGCCAGGTGTCTGGAGATTCTACTAACCACGAAGGAGCCACCAGTGTGACTCAACTAAATGGCTAGGTGAACACCCTCGGGAGATTAAATCAGCTGGATTAATTTTCCCTGGCACATGTCGCCACTCGCAATCAGGAAAAAGTGTCTTTATTTCTTTAATTCTATTCGATACAAAAACTGACCCCCCCCCCTTTATTCATCAACCAATATAAAGCAACCATGGAATCACTCCAAAAAATAGTTTCCATTTCTGTAATGTTAAGTGCTTGCTGCACCGAATGTGCTAACCTTGCACCTATACAGCATGCCATAAGCTCTAATCTGGGGATAGTCATCTGCTTTAAAGGGGCCACTCTTGATTTTGCTCTGACAAGCATGACCTTTACACCTTGGGAAGTATCTGATCTTAGAAACACGCAAGTTGCGTATGCCTCTTTACAAGCATCAACAAACACGTGCATCTGAGTGGTATCGTTAATTTCAAAATAACGCGGAATTTCAATATCTGCCAGCCTATCCACTTCACTCCACCACTTTAGAAAGGGTTTTACAACATTATCTGGCAAAGGTGAATCCCATGATAATTTCAATTTCCAGGTATTCTGCAACAGTATTTTAGGAAGCAGAGTTGCAGAACATAAAATGCCGAGTGGGTCAAAAATTTTCCTGTACAGTGGCTAAAATAAACCTTTTTGTTACATTACAATCCGATTTTAGATCTTCCACACAAATATTGCATTTTAAAACATCCCTGTCAAGATCCCATAACATTCCTAAAACTTTCGTCGCTCCCGTGCTCTTAGATAGGTACTGACATTCAACATTACTCTCCCAATTTCGTAAATTAAAACAACTCCGAGACAAAATTGCGCTAGCCTTCAAAATAAATTCTTCTTGCTGTCTAACATCATTCACTCCCGCGACGCAGTTATCAACATAAAACGAAAGTTTCAACTTATCGGCTATTTCCGAATCTTCAGCTGGCACATGTTCCAGCAAGTGTGAAAGTGCCGCAGCTAACATAAAAGGGCTCGATGACACACCAAATACCACTCGAGAATGTCGATACACAATGTGCTCATTTTCTGTGGGGTAAAAGAACCTCAAAAAATCTCTGTGCTCAGGGGCTATCCCCAATTGCAGAAAAGCCTTTTCAATATCCCCAGAAATTCCTATAGGATAACTTCTAAACCTATCAATTATATCCGGTATTTGCTCGATTAAATTTGGACCTTTGTGTAATAAATCATTTAATGAACTCTTTCCAGTTTCCCGAGCCGAAGCGTCGAAAACTGGCCGTATTTTTGTGGTGCTACTATCGGTTTTCACAACCGGTCGGTGTGGCAAAAAATGAGAAGTTTCGTTTTCACTCTCGATTTTTTCTATTATTTTTAATTCTTCCCATTCTCTAAATACGGCTTTATAATCATCTAAAAGCCCATTCCGTTGTACGCGTTCGCACATTTTTGTATGCCGTTTCCATGCCAGTTCTTTATTGGAAGGCAACTCGATTGTATCTGATTTAAAAGGTAAACAAAGTTCGTATCTGCCATCCGGCAGAATCTTCATACTCTTTTCAAATTCCTCTACCACCTTTAAATGCTCATTACTTTTATTCAACCTCTGAACTGGGTCAAGGATCCCGATGCTCTCGAGATCCCACAACTCATTGATAGACGAATTCGAAACATATAAAGAAATAATATTCAAAACAGTATCAGATGTTGTATTACATTTACTAAGCATTTCCTGTTTCCCCATTAGAATAAATAAATCCTAACCGCGTGTTTAACAAAAACAAGCCTGAATTCAGTTTGATAGGTTTGTCCATAAACAAAGACCCTATTACATCAACTCCCAAGAGCAGATCTATCTCGTTATTAGGCGCCTCACAGTCTGATAGAATAATCCCTTTTTCATTTAACTCTTTCATAACATCAGGAGAGTTGATTTTTGGCACACGGCCACAAATTCTCTCTTCGGAAAGAGCTTCAACGCTTAAACTGAAAGAGTCATCTAACGAACTAATAACCAATTGATAAACATCATGTATCTGACTCGGCGTTTCTCTTCCGCCAAATAGCATATGCTGCATTTTTACTTTGTTAGTTGATTTAATGCCTAATTTCTCGATTACATGCTTTGAGGCATAAGAATACTGAGATCCGCTATCAACGAGCGTTCGACATGTTTCAACTCTGTCATTCGCATGTATTTTTACAATTAAAGTCATTAGGTAAACATTATGCTTAACACAACTATTAGATAATGAATTAACTTCTATGACATCAGATTTACTACTTTCTTTAGGATGGTCACATAATAAATAATGGTGCGGCTTAGCACAATATAAATACGAATTTTTCACTTTACAGAATTTTGAAAAGTGCGTGACAGAGAAACATGAAAAACAAGCTCTATGTTTCAGCAAACATTTTTTCTTTTCATCTAAGGACATTTTCCTCGCCTCTAAACAGTCCTTGGCAGGATGTTTTCCATTACAAAAAACACAAAGTAAAATTCGCTTACCTGTGTTGGTTCTCGTGTTAGTGCTTACCAATGACGCTGCCGTTGGGTAATTATCCAATTTGTGCACTGCATCTTTCTTCTTTAAGTTAGAAGGAGATGCGAAACCCGTTCGCGCTAATTCAACCATTTCTTCTCCTTTTACTTCTTGCTTCAGAAAATTCATTAAATTCTCTAGTGAACGATTCTCAGCATCAGACGCTGGTTTCATGTTTCTGCTTCTTTCCCATGCTAGCAATATTTCTTCTGGCAAACAGGATTCCACTAAAGGACTTAGAAAATCACCGTACTTTTCTTGCGTTCGCCCAAGACTCTCAAGGGCCCGTATCTTCGCTTCCAACTCGTCGTATAATGTCGGAAGATCTGTCTTGGAACGTCCGGTGACCGCATTTCTCATAACCATGGTGAGCAGGTCTCTAACATAAACTTGCACTAATAGATCCTCACGTCCGAATCTCTCCTTAAGCTGGGATATCGCCTTGGAATAATTATCCGCCGTCGCAGGGAAACTCTCCACCACACGAGCTGCTTTCGATTTCGGAACTACGGCTTGCAGGAGGTACTGAAATTTATCCTCATTAGGGATACTTGCATCATCGTGGATTTTACTAAACTGACTCCAGAATGACAAATAATCTTTTACATCGCCGTTAAACTTCTTCAGTTCTATCTTAGGTAGTTTGAACTTTCTCTTTTCAGAACATTCTATTGCTTTCGGTTCTTTCAAAGATAGCTGATCAATTCGCGAACATAGTTCGAAAAACTTATCTCTATATTCCTCGGCAGACAGGAAATCTTTCTCGTGTTCTTCGACGTCTTCTTCTTTCAGAATAAGGTCCGTAATATTTGCTTGGCATACTTCTAAGCGCGTAAATTTATCGCTAATTTGCGATTTCAAAACCAAAAGTCGATTGACATCCGGGCTCTCTTGGCAAAGTTCAGTCTCAATTTTATTCGCACAGGCCGTAAACGATGTACGAAACGATTTTCGTTGTGTTTTTAGCTGTGTCACATCCATTTCAGGCTCAAACTAATCAACTAGCTGTCGAAAAGGCCCCACGTTGGGCGCCAGAAATTATGTAGCGTTACGCACTGGAACGGAACAACTCAAAAATGTTGAAGCAGGGCTGACATCTACCCGATGTCGTATTTCGACAGATTAACTAATTATACTGAATAAAACATAGTATGTGACACATAACGAACATTTAATGAACCACACTAAAACATTACGAACTACATAGACAAAGGTTACAAGGTCTACTGAAAAACAAGGAATCATCGAGTATATGACGTCAACTCGCGCGGGATAAGCGCGACACATGATTGGTGGGTGAGGCGCTGCCATTCGCAACACACGTAGTCGAAATTTAAGTGTAGGAGACCGCGTACAATCTCGATCTTATGTAAATAACAAATTGTCATGGGACTTTGGTACAGCCAAAAAGAAAATCGGCAGACTCTTACATAATTGAATTGGATAAAGGATATGACCAAAAGAGGCATATAAATCAACTAAGGAAGTGCAAAGTTCCCAAAACTTCCAAACCAAACGTAACATTTGCCGCGAAAAAGGAGATAGATGCAGACTGGGGAAACGATTTACCCACCGAAGTGCGTGAGAGACACCATCGCCCCTGACCGATCACCGAGCACTCGAGGCGACCATGTCCAACCACAGAACCGGAGACCTCGAAGAATGTGCCGACCTCCGGGCTATCTCTCCGATTACGTTACGTAGAACTCTTAATGAACAATATAACCATTCTTTGTTTATTTTTGTTATTATTTGTTTCAACTAAATTACTTATTACAATTTAATCTTATATTTCAACTTTTAGTTCTAATGTGTCAAATTAAGTGTGGGAGATTGTAATGTATACACTAGATGGCGCTATCAGAGCGTTCCGGCTTGTGTGTAGTTTCTGTTCTATTTGTTTCAGTGTATATAGTTTTTTGCAGCATGTAAATAAACGCGTATAGCCTCTGTTTTAATACACAACATCCGCTGAGCTACCAATTAAGAAAAACCAAGAAATGCCTCTGCAAGTGAATTTCCTTTCTGTTCGTCAAGGAAACTCAAAACAAGCAAGCTTAATAGGGGGTAAATGTATAAGTATATTATTCTGGTTTTTTCTTAAATTATAAATTAAATTTTTATTAATATAATAATAATTATTTAATAAAAATTAGTTAAGATTTTTCTACAAAATGTTGTCTTTAGGGCTATTATATATAAACGTTATAGTGTTATCGTGTTTGGCTATTATTCTTGGTCACCTCGATAATACCTAAGTACTCTGAATTCAAATTGGAAATTTTTGGATTGCATTCAGAAAATTGCTGTATGATTAAACTTAGGTATGTAGATACAACAATTTATTTACACACACACAGACACACACACACACACACACACACACACACACACACACACACATATAATATATATATATATATATATATATATATATATATATGAGTTTATAAACATTTATAAAGTATTTTTTATTATAAATTTTTGTAATTTCTCTAAAAGAATATATTTTATTTGTATGTATATCAGAATTTTTATTCATATGTACTTTAACAAAATATTTTTAAAGTCATGGAAAATAATCTTCTGAAGTCATGGAAAGTCATGGATTTAAAAAAATTTATTTTGGCGGATACCCTGAATATACGGTACATAAATATAAGGTGTGGAGGGGATAAATTTATCTAATTTTGCATATCGGTTATTGTTATCTGAATTACGGTGTTCCAAAATGATCCCATTAAGCGGAGTCCCTTATATCGATATTTCTTTAATAGCGCGGTAATGGTATTGTAACGTCACCTCTGTGTTTGGAAAAACAATCGCTTAAAGTCCTAGACTTTATTATCTCGACTATCTACAATGATATAGAAGAATTTCTTACACCGAACCTGCCTAAGCAATATGGCTTATATACATGATATAAACAACATCGTTTGGGAGAGAGAAGCAACCTTCTCTACCCTCAAGCCCCCGACAACCTTGTTCTTGAAAGATCCCTCCCAAAAAGAGGGGGGGGGAGAAAAAGGGCTGAGAGCAAGGGAGTGGTCAGTGGACCGGACTCCTCAATGATAGCCGGCATTCCACACAGATGTATGCGGCTACATAAAAATCCGAAACCACTCTGGGTCTGGAGCTCCTTCAGGGGAATAAATTCCCACGGGTCCTGAGAATGACCGACCCTCTCTGGTTCTCTTTTGACCAGCTGCCACAGTATTGATATTTCAGTCCGTCCTATAGTTGTTTCAACTTCATCTTGTTGACGGAATTTTTCTGCTATAGGTAGCGTGTATGACGAAAAGACACTGTTGCAAATAACTTACGGAATTTTGAATATGCACAAAAATTGGTTATTTAAAAAATAAAACGCACAATCGTATTTTAATTTAATTTATTTATTTAAGTTTTGCGCATGCGCTAAAATTAATGAAAAATCGTAACTTTTTAACGGCAACCCCGATAAAAATCAGCCCTACAGCTGGATCGATAGGACTCGGTCGCGGGTTCGAATCCCGCTGATTTGTTCGTAGCCGTTCAGAATCGACTTTAAGTAGTCAATTTCGATGTCTTTAGCCGTCGGATAGCATAAAAGTAAAACCTAGCACTCTAAGACCAAACTAAATGGTTACAAACCTGGTAGTCTAAAATAGAAATCGAATCCACTGGCTCACATACCGGAAGAAAGCGCGTCCTATTCGATCATCGCCCTGAAATTTTACTATTTAAATTTTTTTATTGTTAACTTAAGAAAATATCTTTATACAGTGTATATGTCATAATCGTGGAATTTTAGATATTGATTAAAATTAAATCTAATGAAAATTATTGTAACTTTACAAATTATTAAGGTTGTAAAATATTCTATATTTTCCCGCCAAAAGCTAGCCTACTCTCTGGAAATGTTGGGTGCATTGTACTTCCTCCTCTCCGAAGTGGGGGGGAAGGTAAAGATTTCCCTGCATTTCGAAGAGGGTAAGTACAATGTTGCACCCAACATTTCCAGAGAGGAGGCTAGCTTTTGGCGGAAAAATCCCCTATATAATAGTAGCCTAAGTTGTCTGTCCTCGAATGGATGAAGCGGTTGAACCTGGAATGGATAGAGGCATCTATATTCGAATTTTGAGGAGTTAGGGTTAGCAACGTTCGAAATCCGCTCCTTCCCCCCCCCTTTTCTAGCATTAAATGCCGTTGTTTCAAGCCCGGGATACTTTATATGAGTATAAGTATAAACAAATTATTGAGCGTGTACCAGATAATTTTCAGCCAATACGCAAACTATTTTTTCATATTTGGGTACTTGTTTTTGCCATATGTCATTCAAATAAATATTTTTAAATTGTTCTGGACTCTCCGTTTTTCCTTCTTCATTTTTTACTTCAGTGTCTGAATGTATGAAAATGCCCAGTATTTTGGGCTTGTGATTATTTATGTCAAGCATATTTTGAAGTATGTTACCTGATACTAATGTATGTAATAAAGCTGTATGCAAAGGCGTAATTCAACTGAATGGGCAAAACTTGAATCAGAAATTTAAAATCTGAAAACATTGGAAGGGCAAAACAGTAAAATCGAGCCCTCTTTAAAAATTCCGGGAGGTATTTGCCGCTCCCAAATTACGCCCATGGCTTTGTGGATCCTTTAGAACTTTCAGCCAAATACTGATTGCAAAAAGGAATATAAACAAATGGTTGTTTAGATGAAAGCGTTTCATGTTTTGCTGCATTACTTTCGGGGATTTCACTCCAATCCTCTCGGCATTCCGAAGTGCTGCATGGCCTCAAGTGTTCAAATGTAGATCATTTTCTGTAAATGTATTTTTGTCTATGATATATTTTGCTATTAAAATTCCATAATTCACTATTTTCTTTTATATATGTGTGTTTATTCTTAAATGCTGATTTCTATTTAGAATTCGATCCATATTTAATAAAAGAAAATCCTATGTTTATCGTAACTTGGGAAAATCAAAATATGTTTTTTCATTTATACGAGGCGCATCCAGAAGTAGGTTTCCCAATGTTTTTCCCTTTAAAGTAAACGTCATTAGCCTTGTCAATTGGACATGAATAACAGATCTATGGTGTATCAATCATATGTCTGCTGGGCAGGTCCCGACTCGGTCAGTAGCGGGGTAGCAGTGGTCCGAAATGGAAACTGTAATTTCTTCTGCCACCGCCTTCAAGGTTAGGTCGGTGATCTCGAATGCACAAAGCATTGCGCCAATTGAAATTCATCGTAAGCTCTGTCCGGTCTATGAGCCGAAACTGACATCCGAACACAAAATTCACCACCCAGGAGCCGCACTGACATTTCTGATACGCTATCACGACGACGGCGACGAGCTCCTCGACAGAATCGTCACGGGCAATGGGACTTGGATTTCGCACTTTACCCCGAAAACCGAGCAGCAGTCAATGCATTGGCATCATAATGGATCTTCGGTCAGGACCCAATTCAAACAGACGCAGATGCGCGGTGTTCTGGGACAGGAAGGCTGGTTCCGTTCACAGGCGGCAGAGTTCTACAACAGAGTGATACAAAAGTGAATCTCTCAATACGACAAGTGTTTCCATTCTGGTGGTGGCTATGTTGAAAAATAGCTGAAACAGTGCTGTACTTGTTGCCAATAAATAAGTGGGAGTTCTTTTTTTATTTTAAATAGGGAAACTTACTTTCTGGATGTGCCTCGTACTTTGGAATTAATTTGAGGCAATCTACTGATTGTGAATTCTAAGTCCAAACAAAATGGCCGCACTTCCGGTTTTCCAAAATCCAACATGGCCGAACTTCCGGTTTCCAAAATCCAATATGGCGCCACTTCCGGTCACGTGACCAGTGACGTCACTGGTCACGTGACCCGTGACAAGGCCACGCCCCCTTGTCCCACGCCCGGCTCTATCTACTACTGGCGACGAATGGTACCAGATGGAAGAAACTTTTGGAGACTGCCTTGCCCTGTAGAAGGCTGTAGTGCTATAGAAGAAGAAGAAGTATGTTTTACACGATAAAGTGTTAGTACTATAAATGCTGACCTGCCAGCACCAAAAAGTCTAAAATTCTGTAGTAATTTACCATGTAACAACATACTAATACAAAATTGGTTCCAAAAGAAAGCCAAATTATATAGTATTCAATTTATATTTATGGTTAATTATGCACACAGTTTCCGAGAAATCAGAAAACTAAAGAAATATATCAGTGACAAATTACAAAACAATTAAAATGATATTAAACAGAGAAAACTTATTTAATGACAGCATTACGCTCTTAAAAATATTTACAATTGTATCTTTTGTATTTCATTTGTTGTTGCAGATTTAACTTTCATTAAAAAATTAGATTCCAATATTTGCTCAAAATAGGGTCTTTGTTATTTTGATTTGCAAATAAACGCATTTTCATTTCTATTTGAAAAAGAGAGATATGTAGCAGAGCTCAAAATAAATTCCACACTCTGCGTAACTACGTAGAATCATTAATATTAATAACATGAAATACGAGAGTTTCTTTTATTTTAAAATATTCATTACTGTTCTAAAACTAATTGGCATCATTAGTTTAAATTATCGTTTGCACAACTTTTTATTTTTCAGATGGCAACTAAGTTTATCATACTACTAATGTTCTCTCTTTTTCATTGTAATGTAGCTGATGTAAATTTGTTCTTGTATCCTTTAACTTTTAAAATAAAAGTCCTATATATTTATCAAAAACATTACCACGATAAGACCTTCTTCAAGGGAATTTCTTGTTGCCACCAGCAAAATTCTGATTGATTTGATGCTATTAGCCACAGTTTGGTAGAGAGGTAGAAGAATTTTGTTTTAATGTTGCAAAAATAGGTACAAACAGAAAGTTTAATATTTTCCCATTAAAAAATCTGGCAATGTGTCGCAAACCTGGAAAATGGTAAAAAAAATCTGGTATTGCGCGGTTAAAACTGGAGAGTTAGTTGTCATGTCTATCAAAGATTGTTGTTCTCAGCAAAGAACTGGTATAAAATTTGTCTGAGTTGAACATGTATTTTCCAACAGTCAAATGACAATAATATTTTTCCTATTCACAATAAATTTCTATTTTTCAACTGTTGCAATATTCTCTAATTTTACTCTTGTTCTTCTTGAAAAGAGGCTGTGTTTGTGATTTTGAATAAATGACAGTGATCTTTGGATGGATGGATGGATTCAGAATTTGTATTTTATTACTTTTACTTCAGAGGGAGGGTTGGCTTTTTAGCAAATCCCGTACAGCCTTTTTATTAATACCTCCCTTTTTCATCGTATTTTCCTATTTTTCCTGCATCGTACTTATTTTACCTTCATTTTTATTAGCCGAATTTTTTTTTAAAATCATGATGATGAAGCAAAACGAAAAGCAATACTATGTTTTAGTTCTTTGTTATGTTAGTGACATCATTTTGATGAGTCATTGAAACGGCCTGATTGTAGCCAATAGGAAGAAGTACAGTAGCAGTACACAGTATTTACAAGAATTAAGCCAAAACAAGATATTTTGTGAAGAGGTGACAACTTAACATTTGTTTCATTTTATTTAAATATCTTTTTCCTCGACTAATTATTAATTAAATTAGTCGACTCCCTTTGATCTAAATGTTTGTTAAAACGGCCAGCGAATAGGGGGACACCCTGACATGGGGCTGTAGAAACGAAGAACAAACATTTATTTAACATAATTTTTTTTATTTAGAACACAATGACATAGAAATTGTTGAGGCAAAAGTAGTGGGTGCATCCTATTTTTCAGCAGATTTCGCCATTTTCAGCAACTTCATGGAAGTCATCTTGTAGTTAAACTGACACTGTCTCGATATCTTTCATCAGCGAAAATGCTCTTTCCACTGTGGCGGAACAAACAAATAACTAATTTTTACAGTTGTTATTTGCTTTCGGGATTTTTGGTTTCTTTACGAAAGTAAGTCCACGAAGTGTTTCGACTTCCATTCTTCCGAGTTCTAAGAAGCCCCTTAAATATATACATTGCTGGAAACAAATGTTGTCGGAAATCTTCAGACCAATTTTGTTATCTATGTAAAGTCAGGTTACGTGCTGCACTGTATGGTGTTGATTCAGTACTTGAGCCAAGCTCTTAACAGTCATTTGCAAAATCAGGACAAGAAGGTCCATGACTGTGACGGTCCCGATATATCGGGACGGAGGGCAGCCCTACCCGAGAACTAAGACAGCTTTACATATATTGTATCAGCTTCGGAATGAGAGAACTCTTGCTGCATTTTTCAAAATTCTGAATTTTAATCGAATATTTGTCATTTGTAGAATACTCCCATCATTGTTACGTGAAAGACGTACTTTGTTTATGTTCAGTATGCTGCAAATATTCGTTATAATCCGATTTTACCGTGCTTCCGTTTTCAATGGATTCATAGTCTCGATGACATACCACGACATGAGCTTCGAAATCAAAGCATTTATTTAGTTGCATTTCGAGAACTTTCATCGCACTGAGAAAATTTACAACACTACCCTGTATCCTACATATTAAAATATGACTGTAACTATGTTTGTATGTTTGTACCTATGTGCGTTTATCTCCTCACGAACCTCTATATTCAGAAGGTGCCAAAAGACGCGGAACGACCCAGGGAAGTCATTTCGCCGATATTCCAATTAGTTCAAAAGATGTTAACGAAAAACCGACCAAAATGCCACTTTAATTTTGCATCACGCGCATTTGAAACAGACGCACATAGGGAAGGAGTACCTCCTCAAAATAGCGATACCCTGTTACAAAACCTCTGTCAAAAATGTGGAGTTCAGTTCGGTCGTTCAACATAATGCCCCCCCCCCCAGACAAGAACTCCAGGACCACAGCAACGGTGCCTTTCTTTGATGTTACTATGATAAAACCAGGTCCCAACTTCTCTCTCCAAATCAAAACGCGTTGAGAATCGCTTCTGGTACTGAATCCACTCTCATTCGTAAAGAGTACACGACTCCATTGATCAGTTGTCCAGTTTTTGTGATCTCTGCACCACTGTAAACGGTGGCCAACATTCAACGGGAGGCAGCTTTCAGGACGGCGGGCGAATAGGCCCCCTTTGTCAAGGCATCTGGCCACAGTAATGCAGACAATGCACGGCCACGTCGGACTCTTGCTATTGAGGAGTTACTGGAAAGTGAAGATATCACTCGAATGAATTGGCCAGTGTACTTCCCTGATTTAAATCACGTCGAACATGTGTGGGATGCTTTGGGGAGAAGCATTGCAACACGCGTGTTCTTTTAACAATTTAATTTTTTTCAAACAATTATTCCATACTAGTATGAATTTGCTGCCACATCCTACATTTTATCTGAAGAGCTGTATCTGTTACTTTAAAAAAATGTGGGAGAATTATGTTGATGAATTTCATTTTATACAGTTGATAAAGGCATGCTATTTACTTTTATTTGGAGTAAGTCCCACCTTTGGCTCGCAGCACAGCTTCAACTAGCCTTGACAGGGATGCCACAAGCCCTTGGTAGTTGGCCGGAGACAGATTGTACCAGTTCTTTAAGCAACGGTTACGCAAATCCGAGATATTGCGAATGGGTGGTCTTTGAACTCTGAGCTGCCGTCCCAGGACATCCCAAATGTGTTCTATCGGATTGAGATCGGGTGAGTTAGGTGGACAGAACATTAATTCATGGAATTCAGCATCATGTTCCTGGAACCACTCCAACCCAAATTTAACCTTGTGACACGGGGCGTTGTTCTGTTGGAACATTCCATTTCCAGCTGGAAAAACAGAGGCCATGTAAGGGTGCAACTGGTCCCCAATGATGTTCAGATACCCTGTAGCATTCATGGTCTGCTCTACCACAACCACGGGTCCCAGAGACGCCCAAGAGAATGCCCCCAAAAGCAAAATACCATCACCACCTTCCTGTGTATGACCTACTGTACATTGAGGGAACAACTGTTCGCCTGGAAGACGATTTATTCTGACACAGCCATCGCCATGATGAATGACAAACTGTGATTCATCTGACCAGGCAACTCTCTCCTACTGATCCATAGACCAGTCACAATGTTCCCGGGCCCAGCGTAGGCGCAGTGGGCGATGACACTTTGTCAGCAAAGGCACACGAGTGGGACGTTTGCTGCGTAGCCCCATATCCAACAGTGTCCTCTGAACAGTGTGCTCCGATACTATTCTACTCGGCCCTGAATTGTATTGGGTTGTCAGCTGAGCCACTGTTTGGTTCCGGTTTTTGCTTCACCATGCGAGACTTTTTTCTTTGATAGCGCGTGGGCGTCCAACACCATGTCGTCTACTGCTGGTTTCACCGCCATTCATCCACTTTGAATAAGTACTAACAACTGTAGATAGCGAACAACTGACGAGTTGTGCAGTTTCGGAAATACTTGTTCCGAGCCTTCGAGTCATTACAATCTGTCAAAATCGCTTAGATCCGCAGCCTTTCCCATCACACACAAAAGTAAGTGAAAGAATGATTCTTCAGACTCTCCAGCAGCAGTTAAATACCCCTTTCACCTGATCACGTGCCTTTTTCGTCATCCAGGCGAGTTTATTGCAAAATGTAGGGGTGGTCATAATGTTTTGGTTCTTGAGTGTAATGCACATTTTGCAAAAATTCCTCATCCAACCTAAAAATGAACAATACTATTGTATATTAACATTCCTTGAAGAAAACTGTTCAAATATCAACACAGCAAAGGAAAAATGACTAGATTGCAGATTTATTTTCTCTTTTTTTTATGAAGCAATATTTTGAGAAAGTAGCATTGATATAGTATTTTAAAATTTTTCTGATGAACAAAAAAAAGAGCTCACAAAATATATATTTTTTTTCTATGGTGTGGTATTCAAAAGAATTTATATACAGCTAAAGTTTTATTTTTCACTGCACTTTTTAACATAAAATCTAATTTCACATAATATATATAAAATTTAAATGTATGGTGTGTACCAAAAGTCAGATTTTGTTTGTCCTAAAATGAACCAGGTTTTAGGTGTAAAATATATTCAGATTTTGTTCATTTGTCCTAAAGTACAAGCAAGTTTTGTTATCAAATATACAAGGAATCACAGACCTTCAGCAGCTCTAAAATATTTTATTCAGGATAAAATTTCTCTGCAAATAAATCTACAAGTTTTCTGGCTTTTCATAAAGTGGCAAAATATGAAACCTATCTTTTTCCAAATGTGAGCCATAGTTTTAGCTTTACAGATTTTTTGCTAAACTTAAATTTGATTTTTTTTAAAGTATGGTTTTTATTTAAAAATAAAGTTAAATAAAACTTGGGTTTACATATGAAGCAAAAAATCTTAGACTATCTAATACATCTTCCGAAACCAGGAAACTTCCTAGATTATTTGCAAATAAATTATATTCTCAGTGAGATATTTGAGAGTTGCTGGGATACTGTGTATATTTGATAACGAAATTTGGTTGATTTTAAGACGAATAAACAAAATCTGGATATACATTTGACAACCAAATCTGGTTATATTTACGTAATTTGGATAAAATCGGGATGTACGTTTTTTACATCCAAATCTGGTTGATTTTACGTAAGTAAGATCGCGATATACAGTGTACATCCAAATCTGGTCAATTTTACATGATAGAGGTAAGATCGCGATGTACATTTTACATTCAAATCTGATTGATTTTAACGTATTCTGGAGTTACATTTAGGGCTATTCGACGTAACAAGTGGTGACATTTGCGCATAATAACTACGTAATTGGAATCGGTTTTGGACGTACTAGAGGTAAAAAATTGGTCGAATTTAGATAACTTTCAACCTAATCGGGATTAAGTGCGTTGTGTGGGACGTTAAAATCCTTCGGAGAACACCCAACAACCAAAACAGATGCTGATTGGGAAATGGGCACTCGTACCGTAAGAAATGTTGGACCAGCTGGTTCTGAGTATGCGGAGACGTGTGAAGTAACCATTACAGTTAAGGGAGAGCATATCCCATGTTAAGGAACATCTCGTTGTTCTTTCTCTTGGATAGACAATCATGAGTCAGATACTATGCTTTCAACAAAGCTTTCTTTTCTTTGATTCCATACCGTATGCATTGTATTTCTCTTTCAGCGCTGATGCTTTCGTCATCCTTTACGTACATAATACTTCCCCTGATTTCTGAATTTTTTGTATCTCAGATGATTTCGTTTGGAGTTATGGCAAAAAACCACCTGTTGCTTAAGTTTTGCACACCTGTGTATGTTTATAAACAATATTATTTATAGGCTAAAAGTCAAACTAATCAACTAAAAAGCAAATAAATTAATTTTCTACTTACAACAATTAATAATTGATTAATATTAGTATTGTATTAGTATTACAGACTATTATAATAACACCTAACTAATTCCAGTACTTTAGTTTAGAATAAAAATGTTCTTCTACACGTGCAAACAAATGTGAACGCTTTTTGCATGATGACGATTAATTCACTATAGCAGACGACACTGATGTCCCACGTGATCTACCGTGTGACGTTGCGCGTCAATTATGTTTGCTATGCCAGATGTATAAGGTTGCTCACAGTACCGGAGTAGATCCTTGCGCTTGCGCAATAGTTGGTACCTTTTCATCAGGCAGACAATCCAATTTTCTTAAACGGTTGCCACCGCGCAATTTTGTTTTTAGTTTGTCCTCTGGTCATTGCGAATGTTTACCTCTTGCGAAAAGTATTCTTTTCTGTTGTAACCTTTGGATTTTTATGTTTAAATATTACGCCAGTTAATTTAAAGCATTTATTTTTAGAGGTAGTGAAAGTCAACATAGATTCTCACTTTTTTTACTTGTTTATTTCACTTGTCATCTGAATTAACACCATTTAATATGGTTACAAGCACGGCAACTTGTTGGAATCTTTAAATATTGAGTACTGCCTTTTAAACTTTCAGATGTTATTATAATTATCTGTTATTGAACTCGAACCTAAATGTTTTATAATTAGTTCTATTTTCAAGGATTACATTGCATGATATATGTATATTCTAAAGACATCTTACATATTGACATAGAAAAATGTGGCCTAAACTTTTCATTCGATAGTGTGAGATGAATAATACAGAGAAAAATATTTACTTATAATTCCAGAAATATTATTCAAGGAAATAATACATTTCTTTTTTATTATATGGAAAAATCACAACTAATCAATTTTAGTGTTAGATTTTATAGTTTATCCGTACGCTTAAAGTATGTTGTACCGTGAGTGCCAAATACAATTTGTGGTAACTATGATGGATTGGTGTCTCTCATAATTAAATAAACTCATTATTCTTGTAACATCTGATTTAATCGTGTTTGTAGTTATTATATTTGGCAGAATTAAAAAGAATATATCACATTAAGAACACTGTGAGAGAAATCTTTATAATCATAGTAGGCTTTTGAAAAATGTTTTGTTATTCTGTATTGATTTATAATTCACACCCTTTTTAGTCCTGAAAAAAAAATAATGATACTTATGTTGTCTAATAATTTCTTGATTGTTGAACATGTGTTCAGATGTATTTTATGCTCTAAGAAATGCAACATCAACAATTAAGTCATTTTATAATAAAATTTTGCATATTTTACTACTTTGCCTCAAAGAAAATTCACTATTTTTCATTTTTTTTAAAAATTAAAATTTGATATATTTTATGGTTATAAAGCATGATTATAAAGTGTTTTTATTTATGAAATTTTGTTAAAAATATTTCTAGATGTGCTTTTGTTTCCAATAGATATATTTTAATAAGATTTTAATTCTATCAAAATCCTTTTCCAATTTTTAAACATCAGTTAGTGTATAATCTTTTAAACAGTATAATTAAAAAAAACCTTGAATTGTTAAATATTATTTGTAATTAAATATTTGTTTTAAATTAATTTTTAAAGATGAGACTGAAATTTTTTTTCCTCATAGCACTTTTTTTAAAAATTTAAATGTCTAGCTTTATATGTATTAATTTTGTTAGATTCTGTAACATAAATACTCCTAGCTGTTTAATATACTAATAATTATATTTAAAATGGTTCATTATAATTAACTATATTAATTTTTACTTTTAAAAATAGTTAGTATTGCTATTTCTGTGCTTAACTGATTTGTTGAGTGAAAATATATTGGATTTAAAAACATATCATAGAGTAACTCAAAAATAATTAAAAGGAAAATCAAAAGGAGTTTTAGGAAGTTAATTACTGTATTCCCTAAAGATTATCTCATAAAGGAGAATTAATACATAAAATTTATTATCTTTGACAATCTGTGCCACTGCAAAGTTTAAAAATTTCAAAATATTGTTATTTGAATCAAAAGTATTTGAAAATATTCAAGTAGCTTTAAGAATTACTATTGCAATAGTATAGAACATAAATGGCAGATATTAAAGGGCTGTTAAGGTGTCCAAAAACAAGCTTTTATAAAAAGAAAATTTCTGAATTGCAAATGTACATGTGAGGTACTGCTAAAAAAAAAAAAAAAAAACTTGTAAAATTTTTATGTTTTCTTAGAACGAGTTTTTCTTTTGAGAGCAGGTCTTATGAATAATTTCAAATGAATTCTATTTATAAATTTTTGATTTAGATTAATACTTTATGATTTTTCAAACAGAGCACATGAATTTACTTTTTTGGCAGGTATATAGACTGAAATCATGACAAATTGTAAAACTATTTTATAAAGCTTATTTTATATCTTGGATATGATTTTTATATTTTATTGCTATTAAAGAGAATAACATACCTGTCAACGTGTGAGGTTTAGCCACACATAGTACAGATTTGAATCAAATTGTACTCTTGCAATGTGAGAAACATGGTTTGGAATTAATTAAAAAAACTGAAACAAACAAAAAGATTACTATATTTATATGCAATAAGGGAAAGTTGAATATATGCATTCATTGGTCATGATGCAGGAGATAGTTCTTTCAACTCCACAGTATTATTGTCTGCTGTTATCCTGTGGTTCAACTTTAGAACAGAATTTCACAAATGATGCTGTATATTTTAACAATACCACAGAACCATGCAGAAGGAAAAAGGGTATTTAGCAAGAAAAGATCTGAAATCAGAAGTTCCATCCTCAATAGAAATTTAGATGATATATGAAAAATTAGAACAATGATACAAGCATTGTTTTAAAAAAAATTAATGACTAAGAGACAAAATCAGCCATACACAATCATTTAAAACTGAAATAATATGTATTTTTTGTAAATTACAGGATTTTTGAGCAGTGCTTTTCTAGATCTTCACATTTTTATCAAGTGCTTTTTTTAATTTTGGAGATTTCACTTGAATACAATTGCTGTGGTGCAAAGTTGATTATTACAAGGTTCTCACGGGCCTTTAAAAGCCCTTAAGAACTCCTTGATTTTAGCTTTCATTTTTAAGGGCCCTTAAAACTACTTAATTTTCATCAAAGGTCCGTAAAAACTCCTTAATTTTTAAATTGGAACACGATCATTTTCTCCATTGATGCGATCTGTCAACATCAGTTTTCTTACGGGACAGTTTTTTCTTAGTTACTTATTTGACAAATAAATAATCTTTTGTATACTGAAAAGGTTTAAAGTATAAAATCAGTTACCTTTTCCTAATAGATAACAGTCAAGCAGATTTTAATTAAACGAAGCATGGAGGGTGAGTGGCTTTGTAGATATTTCAGTTACTTATGGAAGGTTATTTTTCCTTGCGTTGAATGTAATAGAAAAGTCTAAAACTTTCTTCTTACCCAGGCAACGTCGGGTATAATCAGCTAGTATACACACAGACACACACATATGTATATATGAGTCATTTTTAAACCCTCAGAAAGTACTGTTTATAATATTGCATCTTATTCACAATTTATTTTTAGTTTGAGCACTCAAAAATCTTTAGATGTACATTTTTCAAAATTAGATTTTATCAAATAGATTTATCTTATTAATATTTAGTCATTTTTAAAAACTTAATTCTGAAATATTGTAGGGCATTTATTGAACATGCCTTGTCTGGCTCATAATCATTAAAATAGGTTCCTCAGGAAATAGGGTTTATGCCGTTATGCCGTGTATTTCAAGTAGGTCCTTATAAAATGTTCTTTTGGTCCTTAGAAAGCCCTTAATTTTTGTTCTGGAAAAAGAGAGGGAGCACTATATTAGCTTGTGTGGAAACAGTCACACGAGAGATAGTAATAATGTGCTTATAAAAGTTCTTCATTGGTATTTCTAGAGAAAAAGAAGGGTGAGCCTGTAATAATATAACTAATTGTATAAAAATACTTTTTTTTTGCATTTAATTCTTTAGCAGTTTTCTTTGATAAGGATTTTGTAACTTAAGAATGCAATTTCAGCTCACTCTTTTAGTATGTGAAATTGTAGGATTTTCAAAGTTTGTATTCTAAAAGTTTTGCATATTAATTTTTTGTATGAAAATCAAGAGATGTCTAAGAAAGTAATTTGTATTTCAGGTTTTGTGTATGAAATGCCTATTCAAGATGAAAATCCTTCTGCAGCTGGCGAAAAAGTTTCTAGCTCTGAAATGTCAAGCATGAAAGCAAACGAACCCGAAGGTGCTACCAGTATTATGTTGCAGTCAGTTACGCCTATAAATGAGGCTCCCCAGCCAAGTACAAGCTTCTCTGCTTCTTATAGAAGTGCACCAGGAGGGCCTGTAAGTTCATTTCCCTTATATTACCTTTTTAGTAATTCACGTAAAAAAGAGTTCTGTCCTTGTTTTAATACAGTTAGGTTTTCAACCGTCCAAAACAGTTTTGGATATTACATGATGTGTTAAAAAATTTTACAACAACAGCCTCTTATTTTTGGTTGTTCTGCAATAATGCAAGGTTTAAGAAATTTGATTGTAAGTCAAATTCTGAGATGTGACTGATAATACTGAAATATATATCGAAGGGTAAAGGATGTTTTAAATAATGTGTTAAAAATAATTCTACTCCATTTTTCGTAGCATTTGCCTGCAATCCTGCCTTTATTTTAAAATAAACTTAAAATAATAAAGGGAAATTAGAATGTACAAATAAAAACAGAAACACAAAAAAATCATTTTTCACCATATGTTTTTGAAAAATACAGAGTTTTTCATGACTATTTTTTATTTCTGAATAAATACTTTTCTAAACAATAATCAGGGTTGGCTTCATTTGCCCAACCCGAAAAAACCCGGGCAGGTTTTTTCAAAAAAACTCACTTGAAAAAAACCCAAGTGGGTTTTTTCAAAATTGGGTTCTCAAAATCTTTATTTAAAATTCCACATATTTAACTAATAATAAATATATTGAATTAAATCTATAATATATATTGCATATTGACAATGATCCTAGATTTTTTTTTTTTAATTTGAGGGGGTCTAAACAGCTAGAAAAAGCGAAAACTTAAACACTTTTCAGGGATAAATAGTTATCTGTATAACAAAAACAATAAAATCTAAATTAAACAAAGTTAATAAGAATGTATGATGAAAAAAATAAGAATATTGAAGTATTACATTTGATAAAATTAATCGAAAAATTGGGAAAAAAAATATGAATAACAACTGCAAATAAATAAACATGGGGATAATATATATAATTAATTCTGCTACTTATCATATATAACTTACAAATTAACTAAAAAAATATCTTCTGAATACTTTAATAACACATAACTGCTAACAAATATAGAGCAATAATTTAATATATTTTATTGAAAAGAAAAAACTTCAAATGCAACTATTTCAAAGCCAACTTTTAGTATAAAATAATCGCCATTCAAAACTAGTTTTTCAATGTTAGAAAAATTTTATAATATGAAAAATATTTATTTTAAGATTTCAAAATTTCCTTTAATTTAGACAAAAATTTCTTCTGCATAATTTAAAATTGATTTTTAAATTTTTCAATTTTAAAAAGTGATTAACATTTTAAATTTATTTTAATCATACAATTAATTATATATCCTGTTCTCTTACATAACAAAAAACCTGAATAATTTTAATCCCCAAAAAAGCATCTAAAACCCATTAAAGTATAGAAAAAACCCTGATAAAACCCGAAAAAAGCCCAAAAATCCTGAAAAAACCTCAAAAACCCTGAAAAAACCCACTGGGTTAGGTTTTTTCTGAAAAAAACCGGGTTTTTGCCAACCCTGATAATAATGTTGTTGGAGATGGGTATCTAAAAAGAAGTATGTCAAGTTAAAATTGATAAAATAAGTCGAATACACAGTTGGATTTTTAGTATCAAAAACAGTTTTTGATGTAATGTGTTTAAGTTGTGTCTTAAGGTATCCGTCTATGTTCAGAGAACTTTTTTTTTAAACGTAGAAGCTAGTTCATGTTTTTACATTTTTAGATTTATTTTTTATATTATCATAGAGAATTGCCCTTAAAAAATTTATTCCTGGAGAAGTTTTTATAAAATTTCTAATAAATGAAGAAAATTTAGTAAAAAAAATTGGGTTTTCCAAAAGGTTTATAATTCAGTATACAATTTTTTAATAAATTAAATTATTTCAGCATTTTTTGATGCAACACATTTCTTATACACTGGATGAGTGAATACCTAAAATCTTTGCTTCCTTTACATTTGGTAAAATATTTTGATTCTTCAAAATGATATACATTGAATTTTTAATGAATTTTCATTACCTTTTTATCTAACTATGAGTGAAACATCATTAAAAATTATCCAAATTTAAAGCTTTTAGGTCATTTACTAGTAAATACTATGAAAAGCATTCATAATAATTTTCAACAAAATATTTTAAGAACTTTTTGTGAAATCACATGTTAAGTTTCAACATTTTATTAAAAATACTGTTCTCAGAAAAACGCATTTGAAATTTATGAAAGCAACTTTAACTATTAAAAAATTAAAATACATGTTTAAAATTCCCCATACTTTCTTGCTTCAAACTTTCTAATTGCCAAGTTGTTAATTTTTAAAAATACTAGAAAAATGTTTAAACTAATCTTCATGAAAATTTAAAAAGTATTGCCCCAAAAATGCTCTTTAAAAGGCTTTAAATTCACAACTTCCAGTTCGGAAGTCGCTACTTCCATTTTGTTTTGACAGCTGTCAAATGTTGAAATTTTACTATAGAGAAATAGGAAAAAATTATGATTTTTGGCAAAAAGTAAAGTTTTTAATGTAGACGGATACCTTAAGCAGATTAAACCATCCAAACCCAAAAATTTTATGTATGTTATTTGAAATATATAACATAATTCAAAGTAATTGATTACTTTTAATTGTATTCTATGTAATTGGAAGTAATCAATTACTTTTAAACATACCACTTGATTTCAAACTTAGAATGCAATTAATAGCACATCTCAAATTCATTAATTAGTTAAAGTTATTTCAGTTTTGTAAGCAGGATTTTCTACTTACTGATAACGAGAATAATCAAATAGTGTCATTTGTATGTAATACAATAATGAGGGTGAAGAGATAATTGTTTAGTACCATATTAAATCTTTTGAAGTGAGTTTAAAAACTAGACAAATTTGATTACCTTATAAGAGAAATTATTAAAAATGAATGATCATTCATCGGCATAATGACAAACTGTTACTATAATCTGTTAGTATTGAGAATGAAAATGATCCCTTAATATTTGATAACACAGTAACACTTTTGAGCATTTATGAATACTGAACTGATTTTGAAGTATAGAATGTATATGTCCAAAGTTTGAAAAAACTTATTCAATAGAAGCTGAAGTTGTAATGTAAAAGTCCTGTTTATAATATTGTATTTAATTCACAATTTATTTTTAATTTGATCTCTCAAAAAACGTTAGATGTACATTTTAAAAAATTAGTTTTTGTCAAATACATTTATCTTATTACTAATGTTTAGGCATTTTTAAAAACTTAATTCTGAAATATTGTAGGGCATTTATTGAACATGCCTCATCTGGTTCATAATCATTAAAATAGGTTCCTCAGAAAATAGGGTTTATGTCGTTATGCTGTGTATTTCAAGTAGGTCCTAATAAAAAGTCATTTTGGTCCTTAGAAAGTCCTTAATTTTTCTTCGGGAAAAAGAGTGGGAACCCTGAATTAAAAGTAATTATTTCAGTTTCAATTATTTCAAAACTTTTACTAATAAATAACAAGAATAATTAATCAGTTGTGTTTGTGTGTAATATCCTAATACAGATGGAGAAATAACTGCTTGGCATCCTAAAATCTTTTGATTTGACTTTAAAGACGAGGCAAAATTTAGATCAGATTTAGATTTAGAAGAGATATATTAAATACATGGTTTCCGCACACCTGGAAAGTCAAATCATTGAAAATCATGGATTTAGACAATGGATTAATTTTGTCATGGAAAGTCTTGATTTTTCAAGTAAAATGAGTAAAAGTCATAGATCCGCTAAACTACCGATTAAATAAAAATGCATTGAATTGTTTAATTCTATTTTTACTTGTCATCTGGCTGAAGTTACTGAGTTTGGTATTTATGTATTATCCTATTGACCCTATTGCCAAGTAAAATTGGTTCGCCAAGGAAACTCAAAGCAAGAATGCTTAATGGGTGGGTAAATGTATATTATTCTGTTTTTTTCTTAAATTGTAGATTAAAATTTTATTAATATAATAATAATTTTTTTAAATAAAAATGAGTTAAGATTTTTGCACAAAATATAAGTTTATCTCTAGGGATATTGTATATAAACATAATAGGGTTATATTTGGCTATTATTCATGATCACCTAGATAATACCAAAGTACCCTGAATTCAAATTGGAAACATTTTGATTGAAAAATGGCTATAGGATTAAATTTAGGTATGTAGATACAACAATTTATTTTTATGTATATGAGTTTATTAACACTTATAAAGTAAGTTTATAGTTTTTTTATGATAAAATTCCTGTCATTTCTCTAAAAGCATCTATTTTATTTGTATGTACATCAGAAGTTTTATTCATATATACTTTAACGAAAGCTTTTTTAAGTCATGGAAAATGATCTGCTAAATCAGGGAAAGTCATGGATTTGAAAAAATTTATTTTGGCAGATACCCTGTAAATACATGATCATCCATCAATGATTATTAATAAAAATGACCATCTAACATTCAACAACATGTTCTCCATTTTGGAATATTTATCATTACAAAATTCGAAAAAATCGGTTTTATGGAAACTGAACTAGAAAGAGGAATAGTTTTATTAACAAAATCAGAAGTCTAATTGTTATTCTAAAATCCTTCACAGTTACCAAAACTTACACAGCTATGCAAAATCAGAATAAGATGAAGAAAGAAGCATGAAATATTTTTATTTATTAATGATTTTTTTAATTATTAAAAACCAATTAATAAAATTATACATGAACATGAAAATTAAAAAATAAATAAAATCAAGCAGGTTTCTAGATTATAGAGTGATAAAAATACTTGCTTTAACATACTTATTCGTCTATAGTAAATAGTCAATGAATTGTAGTTAATGGGTAGTAAAATAATTTAATAATTAAATAGTAAATTATTGATAATAAAATAGCACCCTGAAGAGTAGTGAATTAATAACAGTAACTAATATATAAAAGTAATTGGTTTGCTATTACCTCATTTTATTGCTGTAGAAGGTAACACTAATTTTATATACTTTTGGCATAAGAATTGCAGATTTTTGACATGACTGATAAAAGCATGGTTAAAACTGGATAAAACCTAACAACCCTGGCTTATTGCATTGGCTATATATAACAAATTTCATTTGGGTATATCCTCACCAGAACATAAAACTGTCATTCTTCCGAATACATTTCCACTTTCTAAAATAGTCATATATTTGGCAGCATTTCGTAAAAGTTCATCTGTTATCAGTCCATCTCACTATATAATTAGTGTATTTTCTTCCCTCTACCACTTCATGCTTCTTAAAAAGTTCAAGATGAAATAAAGTCACTTTGCTCCAGAATTTGTCTCCATTTCTTTTGCGGTTTTTTGAGACGGAATTTTTTCTCAAAATTTAGATTTGATGCGTAAAATTAATTTTTCTCTTAACACAAGGTTCCCAAAGTCCTTAAGAACTCCTTCATTTTAGCGGCCCTTAAAACTACTTAATTTTTATCATAGGTCCTTAAAAACTCTTTTTTTAAATTGGAACTCGATCAATTTCTCTATCAATGAGATCTGCTATTAACATGTAATTTTCTGTTAGTTTTTCTAGCTGAATGATGGCCGATTGGTTAGGGTGCTGGCCTTTGGTACCAGAGTTGCGGGTTCAAATCCCACAGTGGCATGGATGTTCATAGCCTTTTGGAATTGGCTTTAAGCTGTAGGTCCCGGTCTCATTAGCCCTCGTGTTGCAAAAAGTACACCTTATAGTACTCCAAACCTATCTGTTTTCTTATATCACAGTTTATTCTTAGTTACTTATTTGACAAATAAATAACATTTCTTACACTTAAAAGGTTTAAAGTATAAAGTCAGCTGCCCTTTTCTAAAAGCTAACAGTCATGCATATTTTAATTAAACGAAGCATGGAGGATGGGGGTTTGTACATATTTCAGTTACTTATGGAAGTTTCATTTTTCTTGCATTGAATGTGATAGAAAAGTCTAAAACCAGACCTGATGTTGTCTTCCCCAGACAACATCAGGTATAATCAACTGGTATATTCATACATATGTTTTTATTCACAATTTATTTTTAGTTGGATGACTCGAAAAACTTTAAATGTACATTTTTCAAAATTAGCTTTTGTCAAATAGATTTATCTTATATTCATTTTTAGGCATTTTTAAAAACTTAATTCTGAACTATTGTAGGACATTTATTGAACATGCCTTGTCTGGTTCATAATCATTAAAATAGGATCCTCAGGAAATAGGGTTTATGTTGTTATGCTGTGTATTTCAAGTAGGTCCTTATAAAAAATTGCTTTAATCCTTAGAAAGCCCTTAATTTTTGTTCTGGAAAAAGAGCGGGAACCCTGTAACACTGGAATTGATTTTTAATTGTAGGTAATATTTAATGGAAATTCTTCTTCAAAGTATATCTAAAGCTATATTTTCAATGATTCTTTTGTACTTCATTGTGCATAATAAAAAGAAGTATTGTAATCACAACAAATTTCAACAGAGATATTTATTTTGACGAGAACTAACTGACCATTCTAAATCTTATTAAGTTTAATTCTGAAATTTAAAAAAAAAAAAAAAATAGTGCCGAAACGCAATTTAGAATGAATCACTTTAGTGGATGAAGACGGTGCTTTGTTCACAAGGATTTGGTGGAGATAACTTGATGGCACTGTCTTCTGTTTCATGGTCCTTAAATGAGTCATTATTTTCAATGAATATTTTAAGACGCTCCGTTTAATCGGTAATTAATTAAGTGAAGGATTTAGTATTTTCAATTAATAAGAGTAAAACTTATTGAATTTGATGTGCTGCCTAACACAAATTTATTTAAAAATGATAACAAATTGAGAGTATGGATGTGGGAATTCAAGAGACAGTGAAAGAGACAAAAATTTTCAGTAGAATTTTGTATAACAGTAAAAAAACTAATGTTTATCCTTAGATGCAAATATACTTTTATTTATTTAATATTAGATTTACTAATGGTAATAATTATTTGATATTATATAATTGGTCTATACTTCTTGAGGGAATAGTAAAATTTAAGATTATAAATATTCTTTGATAAAAATATGTGAAATCCTAAATACCTTCAATAACCTTTCTCTAGAGCAATTTAATTTGAATTTTAATTGGACTATTTTTATTGTTCATTATGGACAGCATCAGTATGAAGAAAGTTGTGAAAGGCAAAAATTAATTTAAAAAACTGAAAATAACAAAAACTAATAAAGATGATAATAAAACAGTGACATAAAAACTTAGTTTAAAAAATTATTCCAAACCTAAATACAGTATTAAAAATGACATCAAGTTTGTACACGATTAAGTCAATAGTTTTAGTTTAATTAGTCCTTAATAGATGGCGCCAACGCATTACGTAATTGTCTCCAGAAAGCTGTAGTGCTGTCCCGAGCGTAATGAGTTGAAATTTCCGACCCAATGGTTAAAGAAACTCATTTGCTGAATTTAGCGGTAACTTTTAAAACTATTAAAAGGTGTTTTTTTTAATCTGCCATTTTTAATTTCATTTCGTCATTATGGAAAACAATTAGGTTGGAATTTTGACCTCGTTGTTCAGGTCGTAAAAACTATTAGCCGTGAAATGTTTGTACAGTAGTGAAAGCAGAATGATGTTGAACTTTTATTATATCGAAGTGCTTAGTCACAGCTTGGTGATCAGCGACTTAATTTGTTACGCTCATTTCATTCATTTCTGGTTATGTTGCACTTCAGACGTGTCCTCGCTGACCAGTCCTATCACCAAATGGTCGCCCATTCCCTGCAAGTAAGCCTCCTTTTTGCACATGCTTAGTAATTAATTGTGTGTCCAGTATTTCGTGGTACCTGCCAGTTTGTACAGTGCTTGGGGTTGATCACGAATCTCGCGGGAAAAAAAAATCTACCATCTGCGATGAGGGGAAGTTGAATACGGACGAACATTCTCCGTTCGCAACGCAAGATAATTCACTCGCAGAAAAATTGTCTGCAGTTATCAGTGCTGGATAGAACTTTAAGAACTTCAAATGTGACATAGCTATTCAAGGACATTTAGCGGTGTACATTATTTTATTACTAATTTACTGCAATGTATTAACCATTGACTATAGATAATATCAGTTATTTTATCACTGTATAGTCTAACAACATGCTTGAATTTCAAATTTGTTCATGCATACTTCCATTAGTTGGTTTTTAATAATTACAAAATGCTATATTTATAAATATATTTCCTATTCATTTCACCATCCTATTGTGCAAATTTTGTGAAGTTAAGTTGTAACACAGTGGAAAGGTCATGCTTTATGTGACGGATTTAAAAATAACATCCATGCTTCTGAGTTCGTCAATGATGAGCTTGCTTCCTTCTTACTTCTCCCAGCTTTCAGAGAACGAAATACATTCAAAACTTCGAAATCAGTTGCGAATTCATAATTACTTACCAAATTCTTAATGTAATACGATCGATACTGGTAACAGTGCATCATTACGTTGATGTTTTTAATAAATAATTTTCTTAAAAAAGGATCCAATTTTGCCTGGTTTTGAAGGAGTACTGAACAGTTATTCTCCACAATCATTTAATTATTTGTAAGTAGAAAGTCCCGCTTACAAAATTGAAATAACTTTAATACTTTAATTGGACTCTTGAGATGTTTAAAACCCAATATTTAGTGATACAATTAAAAGCAATGAATTAACTTTTTATCATTGTATTTTATATTTAAAATAACATAGATTTGGACGGTTTAGAGAAATGTCTCGTTCCTGGCTTATCGTCTGCGATAAAGTGAGTTTTGTGCATCCTGGTTAATATTTTACAGCGGTGCCTTTAAATTACATACCAGCCAATATGTACAGTTTAGGCGTATATTGTACGAATTTGGGTTGACATTGTTAGATTGTACGTTTGATTGTGAAAACTGTACGGTTTACTGTTAATTTATTAAAAGAAAAAAAAATTATCTTGTGGAAATTGATAAAAATATGTGAAATCCTAAATACCTTCAATAACCTTTCTCTAGAGCAATTTAATTTGAATTTTAATTGGACTATTTTTATTGTTCATTATGGACAGCATCAGTATGAAGAAAGTTGTGATAGGCAAAAATTAATTTAAAAAACTGAAAATAACAGAAACTAATAAAGATGATAATAAAACAGTGACATAAAAACTTAGTTTAAAAAATTATTCCAAACCTAAATAAAGTATTAAAAATGACATCAAGTTTGTACACGATTAAGTCAATAGTTTTAGTTTAATTAGTCCTTAATAGATGGCGCCAACGCATTACGTAATTGTCTCCAGAAAGCTGTAGTGCTGTCCCGAGCATAATGAGTTGAAATTTCCGACCCATTGGTTAAAGAAACTCATTTGCTGAATTTAGCGGTAACTTTTAAAACTATTAAAAGGTGTTTTTTTTAATCTGCCATTTTTAATTTCATTTCGTCATTATGGAAAACAATTAGGTTGGAATTTTGACCTCGTTGTTCAGGTCGTAAAAACTATTAGCCGTGAAATGTTTGTACAGTAGTGAAAGCAGAATGATGTTGAACTTTTATTATGTCGAAGTGCTTAGTCACAGCTTGGTGATCAGCGACTTAATTTGTTACGCTCATTTCATTCATTTCTGGTTATGTTGCACTTCAGACGTGTCCTCGCTGACCAGTCCTATCACCAAATGGTCGCCCATTCCCTGCAAGTAAGCCTCCTTTTTGCACATGCTTAGTAATTAATTGTGTGTCCAGTATTTCGTGGTACCTGCCAGTTTGTACAGTGCTTGGGGTTGATCACGAATCTCGCGGGAAAAAAAAAAAAAAAAATCTACCATCTGCGATGAGGGGAAGTTGAATACGGACGAACATTCTCCGTTCGCAACGCAAGATAATTCACTCGCAGAAAAATTGTCTGCAGTTATCAGTGCTGGATAGAACTTTAAGAACTTCAAATGTGACATAGCTATTCAAGGACATTTAGCGGTGTACATTATTTTATTACTAATTTACTGCAATGTATTAACCATTGACTATAGATAATATCAGTTATTTTATCACTGTAT
Organism: Pardosa pseudoannulata; assembly: GCA_032207245.1. NCBI lineage: Eukaryota > Metazoa > Arthropoda > Arachnida > Araneae > Lycosidae > Pardosa > Pardosa pseudoannulata. The sequence continues at coordinate 208,882,335 of CM063498.1, read as the reverse complement.
AGTCTAACAACATGCTTGAATTTCAAATTTGTTCATGCATACTTCCATTAGTTGGTTTTTAATAATTACAAAATGCTATATTTATAAATATATTTCCTATTCATTTCACCATCCTATTGTGCAAATTTTGTGAAGTTAAGTTGTAACACAGTGGAAAGGTCATGCTTATTGTGACGGATTTAAAAATAACATCCATGCTTCTGAGTTCGTCAATGATGAGCTTGCTTCCTTCTTACTTCTCCCAGCTTTCAGAAAATGAAATACATTCAAAACTTCGAAATCAGTTGCGTATTCATAATTACTTACCAAATTCTTAATGTAATACGATCGATACTGGTAACAGTGCATCATTACGTTGATGTTTTTAATAAATAATTTTCTTAAAAAAGGATCCAATTTTGCCTGGTTTTGAAGGAGTACTGAACAGTTATTCTCCACAATCATTTAATTATTTGTAAGTAGAAAGTCCCGCTTACAAAATTGAAATAACTTTAATACTTTAATTGGACTCTTGAGATGTTTAAAACCCAATATTTAGTGATACAATTAAAAGCAATGAATTAACTTTTTATCATTGTATTTTATATTTAAAATAACATAGATTTGGACGGTTTAGAGAAATGTCTCGTCCCTGGCTTATCGTCTGCGATAAAGTGAGTTTTGTGCATCCTGGTTAATATTTTACAGCGGTGCCTTTAAATTACATACCAGCCAATATGTACGGTTTAGGCGTATATTGTACGAATTTGGGTTGACATTGTTAGATTGTACGTTTGATTGTGAAAACTGTACGGTTTACTGTTAATTTATTAAAAGAAAAAAAAATTATCTTGTGGAAAAAACCGAGAATGAGAGTTTCTGCAATCTGCGATGAGTGGAAGTTAAATACTTATGAACATTTTCCATTCGCACTACAGAAGATGATATATATATACACACAAACTTGTGAATTTATTTTTAGCATTCTTTGGCGCGTGTAATAAGTGAAATTGTAAGATTTTCAAAGTTGGTATGTTGGCAGCTGTAAAGTTATATCTCAGAAAATGGACACTTCCATTTGCGGAGTACATCCGTTTTAGTTTATATTCTTTAAATAGAAAAAAATTAAAAGTCAATCGTTGTTGAGTTTAAAGTCAGTTTTAAAGCAGAACGTTGGGTTCCTTTCTTTCTAAAGCGCGGGTTATTTCTAAGGAAATTCTCGTATAAGGAAACTTTTAAATATTCGATCGTACCATCCCCGAGAGGTGGAACTCTCTCTCGAACGAACATTAATGCTACGAAAATGGAAAACAAATATAGGAACGTATTCAAAGCTCATTTTTAGAAACCCCTACTAAAAATTCTATTAATGGCAGAGAAGAATTTGATCGATAACTTCCCGCTAAAGGTTAAAATTCTAAAGGTTCCCGTTAAATACGTTTTCAAACGATAGCGCTGGACGTCTAAAAACTAAACTCAAAAGGAAAGAAATATTACAAAGTAAAATTGATAAAATGGAAAAAGTAAATATTGTGTAAAAGAAAAAAGGTGTTATCTGAATCACGCTATCGGATGAATGGAGTTCCTTAAGGTACGTGTATACCTTTCAAACGTCCATTTTGATCCCAGTTACGTTTTATGACTCCAATTTGATATTTTATGTATACATGACCGCAACCGAGTTTAAATATAAACCAGTAGTCACCGGGCGATCCTTTTTCTCAAATTGATTTTACATGCTAATTTTAGATCACTCCATTTATTTCTACAAATGAATTTTTGGGGATTTACAGCTGTGCACGGAAATTAGAAATATCAATAAATGGGTACAAAACAAGGAGAGAAAGATTTATTTTGAAGGGTTATTTTCAGGCTTGTAATTTTGACCGGTCAAAACTGATTTTGACCAGGACACTGGATAAAAATGGTTTTAACCGTCCAAAAGTGGTCAGAATTGTTAAAAATAGTTTTAAGTGGTCTTAATTTTAATGTATAATATCTTTTGTAATTAGAAGTGACTTTTAATAAGCCATAAAAATAGTAGTTCAGTTAAACAAAATAGGACACTCACAAGTTCACGAGATTGAACATGTTTATGCAGTATAATAAGAATGTTAAAAATGAGTCATGCACATGCAGTTGTAAAAATGGAATCCAGTTGCAGTACACTTGGACCTGATGTCTGGTGGGCAGCGATGAAGAAGGTGAAATGCATGAACATAAAATGGGTTGATTTTACAATCCATCCATTGTGCCAGCTAGAGAAAGAGGATTTTCAAAGTTTGGAGTCATCCAAAATAAAGGACGAAGTCGTTTCAATGGAGAGACAACTACGAAACTTGTTACTTGGAACCGTTTTTTGAATTCAACATAAATGACATATAAAACAGCTTGTATAAGTAAAACATTTTTTTTTTTGTATCTTGGTGTTATATTTGTTTTTTGCTGGTGTTATTTATATTATGACATTTTTAACAAATGTAACTTGTCTTTATCCTATGCTAGTAAACTATGTTTGATTAGTATCAAATATATTAAAAAGTGAATTTCGGTGGTTAAAACGGGTCAAAATAGATATTGACCAGGACGGTTAAAACCACTTGCTTTAAACCCCCATGGTTAAAACCGATACAACCCTGGTTATTTTTAACCCCCATAAAATAGACTTAAATATTTTACTTTTCCCATATTTTTGAGTCGTGTTTATTTCTAAAATTGATATTAAAAACATATCTTTCAAAAATTTTAGTAAATCCTCTCCGAAAGTGTACAGATTGGAAGGATTTCGGGACGTCGTTTAAAGGGAAAAGGGCGCCCTCTTTGCAGCCAATTGGGTGCAAGCGTATGAATACAATGTGTAAAAAAAAATCAAACAACTCATTCGAATTCTATAGTAATATATTTATATTTGTCGTGTGTATGTTCACGCTGAACTCGCGAGAAAAAGGGGGCCAAAATAAACGAGTCGCTTACATTTCGAGCCAAAAACTAGTAAAGAATAGGATGATTAGGACGAAAAGATTCATTTTACTTGCAGTTACTTTTGAATACAAATTTTCTCTTTTCTGTTTGCGTTTAAAACCCGGAAATGAAACACAAGTTTTTTGAATTTTTAAAATCCAGTTAACGAAATTATGCAGTGATCAAAATACCGTAAGTGGAGTTGACGAGTCATAAAATAATTGAACAGTAAAAATGTGTGAAGTAGTTAAGAATAACTAATATACAGCAGCGAATGTTTGGCAGAAGCGATGAAAGTTGTATCGCTATGGAAGTGATTGTGTTTGTCACCCTTGACCTGCGAGTAAAGGAGAGCACCTTGTGGGCGTGTTGCCAGTTCTTTCTAAAAACATCTTCATTTGCCGCTGGATCCTGATGAGGGAAACTCACCGCTCCCGCTTGTGTTCTTTGCAGGAAGGGGGAGTCGTCGGCCGAGCCCGGTTTCGGAACCAGAACCGGAGCCGATCGCACTCGGCTTCCTCCACAGACAGCTTTGGATCCACACACAGCTCATGTAAGTCTTTTCTTCACTTCCTCTTTATATCCCCTTCATGTCAATATTCGACCCAAAATGAAATACCAATATTGTATGGACAATCCCGACGAATAAAAACATAATATATGTATTGCCGGTACGAGCGATGTATTCTCCCAGTCATTGTTTACAAGTTAATAATGTTTTTTCACTACGCAGCAACGCCGCAAAACCATTTTTATTATGAAATCCCCCGAGGCGCGGTAGTGGCTTGGACCCCAGAGATATCACTGAAACTCGGAGGGCATGAAAACCGCGACGGGACTTTATTCCCGAACGTCTTGACCGTCTCGATCCCACCGGGTAGGAGATCGACGTCTTTGCACGCTATGCCACCGAGGCACTAATATAATGGAAATAAAATTAAACTGCATCAAAAACATTTTAGATACTCAGTATATCGTTTTACTGCTCAGCTTCATTTGAATGGTCGAATCGGGGGACTCCCAAGTAGTCAAAGTATTTTTCGGCACAAAATGGAAAAAAAAAATCTTAATTTGGGGACTGTCCCCAAATTTTAAGGACGCATGGTCATGCTATGAAAAACCCAACTTCAGGAAGATTTCATGTAAAATTGGAGTTTTTATTTAAACAATAGGAAACTTTTTTTCGTTCAGATCGTGAGCTTTTATGGTTTGAACAGAAAAAATAAACGTACCTAACGTCCAAGAAATGAACGTTTAAGACGGTTTTTAGTTAATATATCCATTAATTATGGTTCTCCAAAGATGAAATTTACAGAAATTAATATCCTAGAATTTTTCTCATCTGGGTATACCTCCTGTTTCGACGTTCAATTCCAAGCCGGATAAAAGATAATTGAAAACATTTTCGAACAATGTATTTCTGACGTCATAAACAGCTAATTGGAGCGATCGTTGGATCGTAAAAACACTTGACTAAAAGCATTTTGTAATGGATAGGAAGATGAGATCGGGGGGAACTTATTTCGATGAATCCGTGGATCTCGGTCGTTTTTAAGAAGTTCAACTGCGGGCAGTTCTCTGATAAATGTTTATCTACTTTGATGTAGGACTCGTTTCATTACATTCTTAGACGAATAAGAACTTTTTTTCGTCATTTCCATTTCCATATGTGCACACGGGTTGTACATTCTTATTATACTGATGCATTACAGATGTGGTAATTTCTTCAAAACGGGGTAAATGTACATATAATGCTACAAAAGCATCTCAAGTTCATTTTCGCTCTAGAAAATTATTTAGTAGTCACACAAAGATAAGCATTTCGGAATACTCTTTATTCACTTTTGCAGCCCCCTCTCTCTGGAAATATTTGAAAATGACCAAATTAATGGAATTATTTTGTGTTTATTTGGAATAAAAAATGATCATGTTCCTCCAATTTTTTTTTTTTCTCTACTCTGTATAAAAGGGTAATTCCAGAATTTCGTAATGCAGACAAGCATGACTTCATATTACTTCCAATTTTGGAATCTGATACTGATTTTTGAGTGTTTGTAACTTGCTTGATCGATTAGCTATGAACAAACCTTTTTTTATATAAAGCTCTTTTACTCACCTGACTGATACATATGTAAAAATCGAATTTACTTTTGCATGTTGACGCGAAAATCGCAAAAAAAGGCGTTTTAGAAAACTACAGGTGCAGACGGGATAGCCATAAAAGGATAATCACTAATGTTGTAAAAATCTATCGTTTATTTACTGACTATGCACATGATGGGTTTGAGTGCCACCGAACTACTCTGCCCGAAAGGCCAGATAGTAGAGTTACTTTATTATCTAATGTATGTAACAGGTCTATTGAGGGTAAATATGAACTTTCGCCACACCCCCCATCTCAACATTAAGAGTTCTTCTTAGTCTTCTTTTAAGAGTTCACCCATTTTTTCACTAACAAATTCAAATTAAATGCACAAATTACAAAAAATATAATACATATAAAATACTAAATGCAATTTTCAATCAAAAATGGGAAGTTTCCAAGGCTAGTTAAAAAAATTAAACACTTTAAATGTACGAAGTTCAAGGTGAAACAGGTTATACATACTTTCTGGTTATCTAAAACAGTGGTGCGCAAACTTTTTTCGACTGCGACCCCTTCTGTAGAGAGAAAATTTTTGGCGACCCCTATAGATAAATGTTCACAAATACGCTGTATATTTCGCGCATTTCTTTCGTTTCATCGAATAAAAATATCATATTTGACTCGTATTAATTTTATTTATAATTTTAAGAAAATACTTTTTGTATAACACAAAAATCAGTAAATTGCCCTTTAATGAGATGTATGTGGCTGCAAGTTTCTAATTGTCTCATCGATGTTCGGATGTATGTTGCTAATTGCGATTCGCATATCATCTTCAGGGTTTAAACGCGAGCGGTATTTAGTTTTTATTGAAACTAGTTTGCTAAATCCAGTTTCACACAAATACGTTCATGCAAATTGTATTAACACTGTGATGGCATTCTTTCATAAAACTGGATATTGTTTTTCCACGGATAGCCAAAATTTTTGGCAAGGCTGAGTCTTCAATTGATTTTGACGAGGATAATCACTAATTAGATCTATCAATTGCTCTTTTTCACTAATTTGAAGAGTTGAACTGCATATGTCAAAGGAAAATGGATCACGAATCCAACCAAGATCGTTTTCAGGAAAATCCTCGAATCTTCTGGAAAAATTTTTCTTTAACTTTTTAATGACGCACTTCACTCTTTATATGTACACTGTATGGTATGCAGCATGCAGAAATAATGAATTTCATAAAAATTTGGCAACCCCCCCAAAAACTTCTGGCGACCCCAAGTTTGCGCACCACTGATCTAAAATATGATAGCTTAACAGTGTTCCTAATTTTCAAAATGAAACGTTCGATCCAAGTTGTTACTCTGTATAATCTTTTGCCGTAATTCTATATAATTAACATTTTTTTTTTCTAAAGCTACCGTGCACTCAAAGTACATCACTTGTTGTTTCGCATACTCGAATTCATTAGTTGCTATTTTATTTTGAGGTGGCCAGCATTCAGAAGTTAATTCTAGCCATTCTGGCCCTTTAAACCAAATAGGACTGTTTTTTAATTCAATTGCACTTGTTCCCCGTGACTCTAAGTCTGTTGGTTTAGACTTCCCAGGACAAAACTTCCAATTTTCAGGTGAAGTTAATTTATTACTATCCTCTATACGGTTTTTTTACAAAGGGCTTAAATTTGTTGGCAGTAGCCTTTATCCAAACGAGAGTATTTTGTGAGTCGGTCCAAAAATAGCATGTGAGATTTAACTTGAACGCTATCACTTAATTTAGCCGATAGGAGTGCACCCATTAGTTCCAGTCTAGACAAAGTCAACTTCTTACTCTGGTTTTGGAGGCAACAAAAACAGTTTGTAATTTTCCGTCGTGTGAAAGTATTTTCAAATTGGCTACCGTAGGCTTTGTGACTGCCATCGGAAAAGCAGTGCAACTCGATACTTCTAAATTTCAGA
>CM063498.1:208852851-208867851 GCA_032207245.1 Pardosa pseudoannulata | reverse complement strand
GGGATCGGAAATTCGTCCTTAGTTTCATATTTATTAGTAAGTTGCTTCATTATATCTCGACCTTTCTATAAAAGAATGAATCTATAGCAATATGCCATTTTTATTATAGAATTTCGATATGATTTTTCAATGTTTGGCTGAGTTGCGTGATGCTGCTTTTTGAAATAGGAGAGAGTTTTGGTCCATCTCTTCCCCAGCAACGAGTTTAACTCCCTACTCCAATCCCATACTGTTTGAGTAGTATTTCATCCCGTTCACTGTGCGAGGAGATAGATTTACTGCGTTCAATTACGGACTGTGGGAAGGTTCTCAGAAGAAACTTCCTTCCACGCTTAGTAAATCAGAATTCGCTTTGACATTCGTATTCAAAGGCCCTGCAGAGCTCCTTCAAATGGCTCTTCCCCTCTTTCGTACTTCATTTTATTTTATTTTTTAGATGCAGAAGCAAAATAAATTCTGTTTTAGTTCTTCGTTATTTTGGCAGCCATCATTTGGATAAACAAACTCTGCTGAATAACCTATTTTCACGGTGGACTGTCCCCCCAAAAGCGTATCCAACTGGAAGGACGCCGAAACTGTAAAGTAAATGCACTGTATTGACAAGAAATACGCTGAAACGAGGTATTTTCTATTCAACGCTGAATATATTGGCCTTCTAAAACTTAAATAACGCTATCGTGGCACCTCGTCGAAAGGAGTGAATTTTGAATGGTGTTCGACGGAAAAATAAGCCATTTGAAAAAGTTCCAATTTCAATAAATGTGTGTCCAAATGGAATATCCCCATTGAAAATTTCAATTCAAGATTTTCTGAATCCTAAAAAACGTAGTTTCAATTTATTCAGCAATAATTTAAATGCTGTAATAAATGGGTAGATCCATGCCGCTTGTTTCCATCTTGCTGCCGCATCTTCGTATCGCGACGCGGCAGATGGAGGCTGACACTTACATACTGCATCTAGTGTGGAGAATCAAAATAGAGAGATCTATGAACTCTTACTTAAAGAAAAATATACCACTTTCGGAATTTTCAATTCCGAATTACAGTGGACTTCGCTTAATGGGACACCGTGATTTCGATAACAATAAACAATATGCAAAATGAGATAAATTTATCCCCCCCCTTTAATTCACACGTACTACATTTCAAAATAAAATAAAAAAAACTCATATTTATTTACTGTAAATTATCCTTTAAGACAAGAATTGTTTACATAATAAAAATAATTGATCAACTATCTACAATTCTATCTAAGAAGCTCATTGTTAAATCGTTCGTAGTCATAATGTTTTTTTAAAGTCATCGGAGCGGTGTCGTACGTCCACGTCTCAGCACTTTCGATGCAATTCGGAAGCTGAGAAATGTTTAACTGCGCCGACTCCTATTTGGTAACCTGTCATAACGATTTAGAATGTCGATATTTTGTTTTAACTTTCAATCATTTCATCAAATGAGGTCCGAAAACGGATCCCATGAACCGATGTCACGATACCATAAAGCGATCCTTTTTAACATACGAATGAACAGAGAAAATCGTGACCCAGTGATTTCGATAACAATAAGCGAGGGATAACATGAACCTCCATCACATTAAGCGGAGTCCACTGTATTTCTATATTTGGAAGTACGTACGTCGGCGAATGGGCATTCTTCAGCCTGAAATATATCAAACCAAAATATAGAAACTCCAGTCGAACGATTCTACAGTCGAAAATATAATTCCAGTGGCAACAACAAAACTGATTTGGCAAAAAAAATTCTGTCAACAACAATTACTCCCCAAACGGTTTAATTAAGACTTTCTAACATAAACACACTGTCTACCAATAAATATTTGGACACCTCTGATAGAAAATAAAAACTAACTTTATTCCAAATCAATAGTTGGTAGAGCCTCCACGAGAGGCAATTACATCATAAACCCTTTGGGGGCATACTTTCCAGAAGTCTTTGGCCGAACGATGGCCGAATGGTAGAGCGCTGCTCTTCGGAACCGGAGTTCGTGGGTTCGAATCCCGCTGCTGGCATGGATGTTTGTAGCCGTTCGGAATCGGCTTTAAACTGTAGGTCCCGGTCTCATTAGCCCTCGTGTGCAAAACAGTAGACCGTAGCGCTCCAAACCAAACCAAACCAAAGTCTTTGTATTACAGCTAGTGGTATTATCTTCCACTCGGCTTGGAGTAGACATACAAGTTCCTTCACCGATTTTGGACGGGTAGTGTACCCCTTAATTCGGCGATCCGACTCGTCCCAGAGGTTCTCGATAGGGTTCAGGTCTGGGCTCTGGGCAGGCCAGTCCATTCGATGAACTCCACTGGCACAATACCAAGCCTTGGTTAACCTCGAAACCTGACAACTGGCATTGTCGTCCTGAAAGTAACAGGACGACTGCCACAACGTAGGAAGCACATTGTCTTCTAAAATAGGGCAGTAGGCATCGGCGTTGAGCTTACCGTGAACGGGGACCAAGGGACCCAGTCCATACCGGGAGAAACACCCCCAGACCATAATTCCACTTCCGCCGAACTTGACTGTTGGCACAATGCATTCTGGCAGGAGACGTTCTCCAGGCAGACGTCAGACCCAGACCGTGCCATCCGAACGGTAAAGGGTGAATGTTGATTCTTCGTTCCAAAGAACCCGTTTCCACTGATCTACGGTCCAATTACGATGCGCTTTGTACCCCATTAACCGAGCAGCGCGGTTGGACTTTGTGATCAAAGGCTTATGGGCAGCAGTACGACCATGAGAACCAAGCAAATGTTCTTCCTTACCGATGGTAAACAATACTTTTCCGGATGCATGAAACTCCTCGTGGAAGAGGTTGCGGTTCTTTCGAATTTCTCTGGACAACACTCGTCGGTCTCTACCTCCCAGATTCGTTGGTCTGCCGACTTTGGACACATACCGGCAATCACCGCTCACCTTCCACTTTTTAATCTATTTTATTTTATTGGTTATTATTAGGACTCTGGAATAGGTAGGGCGATGTCTTCCGATTCCAGAGTTCAAATCCCGCTGCTGCGTCCGTTCAGCTGTTAACAGAATGGCAGAAGCGAGGGGGAAAAAAGCAAAACCAAAAGATAATAAAATAAATATAACATTCGGTTATGGGATTGAAATTTATGTTTTAAGAAAAGGGGGTGGTTTAGCAGACAGAATCCTATTCTAAATGGATATGTTTGCTCAAAGTTTCTTAGAAAAATGACTGTTCGTGAAAGTTTTATTAATTTTTATGGTAATAAATAAATTTTAAGGAATTGAATACATTTATATTAATTACTACTGTTGTAGGATTTTCGCGTGTTCTTTCTCCTTTGAAGATGTTTTCACCCTTGGATCCAATAAGAAGATTTTGTGATCTGTTTACCAAACGAACCTTCTCCATATATTTTCTTTGGATTGTCATCCATTTCTTCATGAGTATAATGTCGCCAAAAAAGGGAAAGTGTATCCCCATCCCCTATATAATAATAGCCTCAGTTATCTGTCCGTCTGTTCTCGAATGGGTGAAGCGGTTGGACCTGGCATCCATATTGGATTGTTGAAGAGTTAGGGTTAGCGAAATTCAAATGTCTTTAAAACATTCGAAATTCTCCCCCCCCCCCTTTTCGAGCCTTTAATGCCATTATTTCGAGCCCTATTTCTTTCCCAGTTAAGAGCAGGCTATTAAGTTTATCACATAATAAATAAGTAAAAATAACATTTTTTTCTAGTATTATGACGTCGTTTCTTTAACCATCTCATTGAATCAATTCTTACTTTAAATTATTTAAATATCGTCTGCCTTATTTTCATCCGTTTTATCAATGATCTTAGATAGGACGTCAATAATTTTCTTTCATATTTGGCTTCAATAATAGATTAGGTACGTATGTGCTAAATTAAAATTGAATCGTCGATTATTTTTGGTTAACAACCAATTCTTTTCCTAAAAGTCTAGGAGTCTATTTCGCGGACTCATAAATATCTAGCGTTTAAGTTATAGATCTTTGAAAATGAAGAAGTTTGTGTGTTTGATTTTTATACATAACCACACGGTTTAACTCAATGAATTCGACGCAATTCTAAAGTGCATTCACAATGTTTGGGAGACTTTAGAGGAGTATGAAGATAAACAAATGATTGAGCGCGAACTAGTTAATTCTCAGCTAAAAACAAACCGTTTTTTAACTCCATCATAGGGTACTTTACAATTAAAAATATTGCTAATCCTGTCATAGGATGGGCTGGCTATATGCTAATTATTATTATATATCCCGCTTGATCTCTTTGAGTATGAATCTTATATAAATTCGTATTGTTTCGAAATAAATCTTTCGTATTCTTATTATTTGAGGAAAGCTGTGTCCTCGCTTTGGGGTCATCGAAGGAAAACAATTGGATATTCTGAGTGTTATTCATTTGAAGCAAAATCCTCAACAAGATTTGAATGGTTTCAGAACCCTGTCTACAAAATGATCCGGGTTTATTTTAAATAACGTTTAATGTTGAAACGAGAAACGGAAGAGGACAGTGAGGTGCAAACAGAAAATTGGGTAAAGCAGTGGCGTGCGGTCCATGTGTGACCCTGGCAAAATTATGAGAGACAATAATTTTCGGCATCTATGTCTACCTATTTTCATATATATTATTTATAATATATTCAAATATTATGTTGATTTGCTTGCTTCTATTCCCGCAGTACGTGCGGTACTAAGTGCTGCAACACGTAGAGCGTTCAAAAGCAAACGAACATAAGAAATTTTTATGTGTACGCACTGCGCACTAATAGAAAATCACGCTTTATATGTTTGAGCTACTGGAGAAGAGCAGCATACTATGGCACTGAGGCAAGTGCAGCTATTTTTCCTGCACTTGGCATTCAGAATAATCCGAAGGTACGGTTTATTAAGCGTTGTATTGGAGCGGGGACTTTGGTTTTTTAACTGATTAAATGGCCATACGATTTTGCAGACGGTTCATGTTTAAATTTATATATTGCAAGATTTTGTTTTCATGGAAATATAACAGAAGTATTTCATCAATATAAAGTGAAATGTTTTAGTGTGGTAAAGTAATTTGGGTGATGTATTACATTTATAGAAATAATTCGCTGAAAAACAATTTTGCTTTGTTAGACAAAAAAGAAACGAATTCTAACAGAACAGTCCACATTTTACCATTCATTGTGTCTTACAGACAGTATATAAGTTATATCTGTAACACCCTATCCCTGGTTTTGTTTTTAAAAATGGTCAAGATGTTTGTCGCAGAATATATGATTTCCAAATGTTAAAAACAATTAATAAATATACTTTAATCCACTGACCGAACGAGAAACAGTTCGCTCTATTGTGCCAGCGGGCAGTGAAGTCCTCTGCACGCGGATTAGATGCTCGGTTTGTCGGCACCCATGAGCATTCTGATGAGGCATCGCAGCGGCGGACGCTGTGTAGTGCTACGTTTGCTGAAAATATATAAGTTTTTCGTGGAAATATAAGCTTTTCTTTTTTTTATTAGTAATACGGATAGACGTATGGATTTTGTGTACAAATGAATAATAAACGTTAAAGAAGTGTTTAATGTACATTTTTATGGTTTTATTATTATTGTTGTTGTTGCTCTCTGCACACCCTGCATGAACGCCACTGGGGTAAAGAGATAGAATTTGTGTAATAGACGTCCTTGCAAATAAAATAAATCTTCGCAAATAGGCGACGTATTCTTTAAAAATAGGGTTTTTCGCAGTCTTTGACAAAAACATCAGAATGGAGCGCAGTTAGACGGTGCCAGATAATAAAACGGTGGTTTGTAATTAATATCTGTTGGACATTTCCATACAATGGGGCCGAAGTAGTCCAAATGGGTTTCGAAAGATGAAACAAAAATGTGGACTAATTAATCGGAGACCGAATTGTTTAATGGCGCCTCTCCGATCAATACCCGCCCCCGACTACCTCTGTTTTTCCGCCTGCAGCGCCCTCTTCCTTCTCCCGTCCTGGCAGAAGTACGGCCGACACCGAAGGTAGCAAACACGCAGCTCCCTAAGTACTTTTTCTCAAATTTTGCAGGATGTTTGTTTTGAGTTGCCCGGTTTCTTAAGTTTTTCTTTACTTTTTCTTTTGAATGGTTAAAATGGCGGATAGGGATTCAGGAGAAAAGGTATTGTGTGTTTCATATTGTTTCCATTCTTTTACTTTCAGCTTCTTTTTCGAGAATGCTTAGTAGCATAGACATTTTAGATAGTGTATGAAATGCATCCGACCAGGGAAACCAATTTCGCACGCACTTAAAAAAAAAAAAAAAATAAATAACCTCGCGGATAAACCGAAAAAAGAATATTTATAATTTTCGTCAATGTAGGATAAGGGGTAGTGGAATACTTACGACCCTTCTGCGATCGCAATGCAGTAGCTAATCCTTTCTACCGCACAGAAATATCGTCTGCTGTTGTTATCACGTGGTTTGCGGTCGGAATTTTAAAGGTACTACACGGTCATGCAGAGCAAGAAGTTCGATCCGTAAAAGATATGTGAATAGCCAAAACGATGATTCACGAGATAGCAAAGAATTTCTGACATACAAAAACTGAAATAGAATAATTTGATTTTAAAATAGACACATTTTTTTCACAATCTTCTTGTTCATCATCATCATCTCTTGTGAATAAGTAATAAGTTCTTAATTCATAAGGAAAAAGTATTTTTGAGTAAAGTAACATAATTAATTGCGAAAAAAATCTAAAATTTATATATACTTGAGGATAAGAATTTGTTCAAGTATTATATATATATATATATATATATATATATATATATATATATATATATATATATATATATACGTAAATAAACATACGTTCGAAAATATCTTTCACCGACCCCTATTATTTGAAGAGCCGGGCATAAAGAAACGTAAATATATTTCCAGCCTCGATATGGTGATATATTCGAAGTTGGTGTGACGAACTCTGGTAATTCTAAATTTTTGCATTTTTTTCTTTCCGTCCTATCGAAAGCGATAGTATAGTTTATCGCGAAAATTTTAATGCTAACTTAAATTTGAGCTCTTATTACAATTTTTTTAGAAAAGACTTGAAATCGATCTGTTTTTTAAAATAACACAATATGTGAATAGATTTTTTTCTCTTCTGTTTGCAGTTAATTCTAAGTTTGTTAGATTGTTTAGAAATTCAGTTTTTGAATTTTGAAAGATGACTGAAATCTCTCAGAAAATAGGTTTTGTGAAAAGGAAGTCGTCTAACGAAAATGTTCCGATTTTAATTTTTGCATTTGATCTTTACAATTTCCACAATGTTTAGCTTTGCGGTTTTGAAACACATTAATAGACAGTCTCCAAAGTTCTGCGTAAGAAAGTAATGGACATATTTTGAATAGAAAACTATTTTGCTCCATTTAAAACAAGAAGAGCGGCTTTCGAAACACAAGATATTTTGGAAATGGTTTCCCTGTCGGAAAATTTCAAACTAAATATATGTGTGTGTGTTGAAAAAGAAACTGTGGCCATCAAAATTCGAACACTTTGGGCGTCGAAATTTATTTAATTGCTTCAATGCTGGTGTAGAAACGTCATTCAAAATTTAGACGAAAGTCATTAAATATATCCATTTATCTATCTATCTATATATATACATACACACACACACAGAGAGAGAGAGAGAGAGAGAGAGAGAGATGTATGTGTGTGTGTGTGTAACAGATTCTTCATAAGTGTGCACAAAAATATTATTTACATAAATCGATTGATGATAAGGGGCCGAATGAGATTGAAAAAAGAAAAATATTCCTTAGCGATAACGAGTATCGGAAGTAGAAACGATTTGTTTGTTCCCCTTTGTTTTCGTGGGTGGCAACAGTTGCGTTCATCTTGGGCTAAAATGGGACACCCGTGCGAAGTCCCATCGGATGTGAATGCTCAGTCGGAACTAACTCTGGCAGGCTCGCATCAAAACCGCAGATTGTTATGTCAAAAAACAAGCATAGATTTGATAGAGGCAGTTAGTCTGGCAGAAAATGTTATTAATGAACTAAAATTAATGTGTAAAAATGCCACTAAAATATTCAGCTCTTCTTCTCTTATGCTAACAAGCCTTGGATCCAAATCCCCCGAAAATAACGTCAAGACAGAAAAATCCCGCTCATTTTCCTTCATCGACACCCGAAACATATTTCAGAGTTAGTGTTTTTATTCCATTTATAGAAAATTTTACAACACAACTAGATTTAAAATTTGTATCGCATCCTGATATTTTGAAAGGATTTCAGTGCCTTTTTCCTGCCGATCCTTTCATTTGTTAACCTTTAAACATAAAGGCTTTTGAAGCTCTAGTAGAATTTTACGCTCAAGATTTGGATACCTGTAAAGAAAACTTTAAGTCTGAACTAAAACTCTGGTATAAAAGATTAAAAAGGATAAGTGAAGACAGAGGTAGTGTTCTAAAAATGACGGCGGATGCTCTCGGAATGGGCAATAAAGATGTAACACCAAACATTTTCAAATTCCTAGAAATATGGATCGTTCTACCTGTTTCAGCGAGTGCAAACCAAAGATCCTTTTCGACTTGACGCCGTTTAAAGACTTATGGACTCAATTCAACGGGTAATAATAAAATGAATGGATTGGCGCTCTTAAACATTCATACACAAATTTACCCCAGCTGTAGAAGACACGTTTTAAACGAACTTGCGAAAAACCCCGTCGTTTGGATGTTACTGTATAAATCAATACATTTTTAACACGTTTGTATACTGGTTTAGTTCTCTATTAGTTTGTAAGTTATTTTTTCTTATTTTTTGGTCAAATTCATTGGTTTTCTATAGAATATTCACATTTATACGGTTATTATTTAAGTAGATGTTACATCATGAGTCGTTTTTTCTGGCTCGATGAATTCCTACTTTTTAATAAAAATATTTTACTCTTATTAGTGTTGTCTAAATAAAAAGTCAAAATTGTCTAGCTGTCTCAATGAGGGAAATAATAGTGCTTTATTACATACTCGAATTTGTTTTAGTAGTTTCGGAAAATTATGAATTCTCGCACCCCCCCCTTGAAAAAATTCTGCGTACGCCACTGTCTCTGTCACAGGCATAGATACATGCATACATAACAGTGGCGATGACTTGATGCCGCCCGCGTACAGCATCCAAATTGAAGGGGGCGTCAGTAGCTTCGCATGCAGTTAACGGATGCGACTCTACGTGTAAATTTATTATTATGAGGTGTCCCCTTTCTTTGAAAAATCATTTTTAACCCCGTACAATCGACATAAAAGTAGTTCAGTTAGAAGGACGAAAAAGAATCTCAATTTGGAAAAAAAATTATATGTTAAAAAAAAAAAAAAAAATGGACCATCCCCCAACTTTGAGGACGTCCATACACAAAAATTCTTTCGGAATGGGCGCGTGCCACTGTCGCAATGTTGTCTGCGAAATGTCACTCGTGAAATGTCGTGTTGTTCCGGTGGGTGACACCGAACTGAAACGCAAATCAGTCGCGATGTCTGTTCAAAGAAACTTCTGTATTGCCACTGCAGCTTGCAATACAGACGCGCTGTCACTTACAGAACTGTCGAAGAAAATGGAACTAGTGTCGGGCGAAGGGGCGTTTCTCGAAAACGACGAGGACTCCAATGCTGAAACGACATCAAAACTAAACAAACAGATTAATAGACATCTTTTAAATATTTAAACGGCAATATTTTTTAATAAGTCAAAATTTTTATATATTTGTGTATTATTTTTTAACATGTAGACGTGCGCCTCTCCAGAGTGAATAGAAACAATACATTTATGTTAAAATGTTACATCCCCTATATAATAATAGCCTAAGTTGTCTGTCCGCGAATTTTTGAAGCGGTTGGACCTGGAATGGATACAGGCATCCATATTGGATTTTTCATGAGTGAGGGTGAGCAAAATTGAAAGCGAGTTCGAAATCCACCCATCCCTCCTTTTCGAGCGTTTAATGCTATTATTTCAAGACTTATCCTTCCTCTTTTTCTATACGAAATTCATTCTCGATAGGATGGCAAAGGCGGAGAGTAATATTTAAATTTCTGGACTGTTTCTACTTCAACCTTTATATACTCTAATTAGTTTGGCTCACAACGTGCAGGCTATGTACGTTTGGTAGAATGTCCGTCCACTTGATCGTCGTACTTCTCGGGTTGACGGTTCTATCCCCGACGCAGCCATTTTTTTTTTTAAATGCCTAATAAATTTAATATTTTCTGCTTTTTCTTTTAAATTCTTATTCCGAAAGTTGTTTTATTATTTTTAAAATAAATTTTTACTATTTTTTCAACTTTTTATAATTTTTATTTTATTAAATTCACGTATTGCTTTACGGATGTCCCTGGCCACATAAACGTTTCATGTTGTGCATCCTTAAACTTTCTTCTCGTAATGTAATTATAGCCCGTCTGACCTCGAAGTTTTGAAGCCGTTGGACCTGGTATGGATAGAGCATCCATGTTGGATTTTTGATGAGTTATGGTTTGTAAAATTCAAAGCGAGTCAAGTTTATCTTTTCCGATAAATCCGATTCTGAAGTAAATTGGTATGAATAAGCTTCGTATCACAGCGAAAAATACTGTCCTCTTTAAAACGTTCGAAATCCACCCCGTCCGCTTTTCGATCGTTTAATGCCATTCTATCAAGCCCCATTTTAAGAGCAAGCGATTAAATTTAGAAATTTATCACTCAATAAATAGGTAAAAATAACATTTTTTTTTTCTAGCATTATGACTTTATTCCTTTAATCATCTCATTGAATCATTTCTTATTTTAAATTATTTAGATGTGTTCTGCATTATTTCCATACTTTTTATCACTAAACTTGGATATTACATAAATAATTTTCTTTTTTGACTTAAATAATAAATTCAGTACATATGTGATAATTTTAAACCACTTTTTTTTTTACCTGCCTCCTAGGGTTCTTAACAATTCTGTAAAATAAAAAATGTTACTGATCCCGTCCTATGACGGGCTCTATGCTAGTTTATGTCTAAAAGAAAAACAGCAACCCAAGTTCCTTCACTCCCGAGAGAGAGAGATGTCTTCCCTTCCAAATGGGCTACACTTAAAATAAAGAATCTCAGGCCTAGGTTGAAATATTGGGCCCAGGGTTCTTTCAGGTCGGACCTTCGTACGTCACTTGTGTCAAAATTTCTTAAATGGCAAGGATTTTCAGCCCTGTTCTATTTTTGCTCACAAGCATGCCCCTCTGTTTTGCTTTAGATATGTTTGGTTGGTTGGTTGGAATTGAGTGGCGCTAATTCCTGAAAGGACAAACAAGACGAAAATGAAAACAAAGTGACAGATAAAAAAGCAAAAAATGGGAATTTTGAGGATGCAATAGAAGGAACAATAAATTGAACGGTAAAAGTACATAAAAATCAAACAAACGGAGATAGTAAAATAGCAAATGTATGCAAGATAGGTTATTACTTTATAAGAAAATTAAAAAACAAAATTGAAAATCAAAAGATAGTTAAATGGAAAATAAAGATTAACGTAATATATATATATATATATATATATATATATATATATATATATATATATATATATATATATATATATATATATATCAATCAGATTTCATAATAAAAAACTGTACAGCGAAAAAGAAGAAACTAACTTTTACAATCATTGAATCGTATGTTTTCTGCTTCTGATTTGGAGTATTACTACGAATTCCTATCGTTCGGATGCAGATGTCATCCTGTCTGCATTTCGTTTCCTTCGTCCGACGTTTGATATTCGAGAAAAAGTGAACCCACGAATTCGTGCTTTAATAAAAAGGAAAAAAAATGTTCATTTATTTATGAAACTTTACTTTTAAATGTCAAAATTCCTACCAGGCTTTTGTCTGCTCAAAATAGGAGACGTTTTATTTTATACGTGACGACACTCTTCACATTAAACTGTTTTTACTTAAAAGCCGAAGGTAATATGTCAAACAGGAAATATCTCGAACTTGGATAAGGATGTCCATGCCCAGGGTGGAGTTTTGTTCCGGTCCCCCGTCTTTATCGTTGCGCCATTTATTTATTCAATAATTTTGTGATACGTTATTAACTGGAGACGATTCTTTTCTTTCTTTGAATACTTACCGCCGCGGATTTTGTAAATGCGAATAACGCAAACGAACGAAGAGCGCCCGCTTTGGCTTGCCCATTCACGAACACGGGGCCTCTATCAGACGCCCTGGCCACTGAGCTACGGTATGTTAAAGCGTTTATTTTTATCACTATAAAAATCGAGCATGTTTCTAGACTAATTTTTTATTTTCTCATTTTCACGCTCGTGTACAATTTCATTGGTTTCAATTGGTTTTCCTTTATTAAAACAATGTCCCCTTCATCCTTTTTTAGGCCAAAGTTGAGTGATCCTGATAGAAAGGTGTTAATTGTGTCAGAATAAGAAATAACATCCTTGCTTCAGAGTGCTTCCACGAAACGAGTTTATTTTTGGGACACATACCGAAATTGGTTCGATACTCATAAATGTTCAAAATTGTCGAATTGTCGTGGTCATTTTGATCCTGACTACTAAAAGATTTTAGCAACATTTTATCATTAAGTCGGTGGATGATGCTTTATTTGTAATTCAAAAGGGGATCCAATTTTTAAACAACTAATGAAACTGGATCCAATCAAACTATTTATAATAGGGCACTAAACAGTTATTTCTCCTTCCTCTTTTAGGGCATTACTCACAAGTGCAATCATTATAAGTAGAAAGTCCTGTTGGCAAAACAAATATTGTAGAAGGACGAGACTCTTATTTCAAAAGACGTTTTGAATTAATTTAGTCATTTTTTTAGGAACCATTTTTATTTCCTTTCAAAGTTCCACAACACAGAGCATAAAACACACTCTCATAGACCACTGACACTATATTAGAACACACTCGATGGCTTTTTAGCGCCTCCTGTCGTAAAAAAGGAGAGGGGGATAATTGTACCCGCTACAGTATGCTATTGTATTCTGTACGATTAAAAGCAATCGACGGTTCATTTAAATTGTATACACTACAATGACCATAGAATATAATTAAAAGTAAACAATTACTTTATATTGCACTGCATGTTTAAGTAAGATTTTGGATTTTTGACGGTTACAAGCCCACGTCCGAACCGTTTGCTGCCACCAAAAATAACGCATCTGCCTGTTAGAAAACTTGGTGGCTTTCAGGCACGGTTGTCATTTTGACCAGTTAAAACTGATTTTAACCAGGACACTGGATAAAAGGGGTTTTAACCGTCCAAAACGGGTCAGAAGGGGTCCGAATTGTTAAAAATCGTTTTAAATGGTCTTAATTTGAATATATAATATCTTTTGTAATTAGAAGTGACTTTTAATAAGCCATAAAAATAGTAGTGCAGTTAAACAAAATATCACACTAACAAGTTCACGAGATTAAACATGCTTATGCAGTATAATAAGAATATTTGAATTTTAAAGATGAACCATGCACGTGCAGTTTTAAAAATGAAATCCAGTTGCAGTAAAAAACATAAAATAGGAGTTACAGTTAAAAAGGATTACAGGTAAAGATACACTTGGACCTGATGTCTGGTGGGCAGCCATGAAGAAGGTTTTAAAGGCATGAACATAAAATGGGTTGATTTTACAATCCATCTCATGAACTGTTGTGCCAGCTAGAGAAAGATTATTTCCAAAGTGTGGAGTCGTCCAAAATTTAAAATCGCTTAAATTTACGAAATCGTTTCAATTGAGAGACAACTACAAAATGTGTTACTTGCAACCTTTTTTGAATTTAACATAAATTAACATATAAAACAGCTTGTATAAACAAAACATTTTTTTTTTTTGTATCTTGGTGTTATGTTATATTTGTTTTTTGCTGGTGTTATTTATATTATGACATTTTTAACAAATGTCACTTGCCTTTATCATAGGCTAGTAAACTATGTTCGATTAGTATTAAATATATTGAAAAGTGAATTTCAGTGGTCAAAACTAGTCGAAAGGGATATTGACCAGGACGGTTAAAATCACTGGTTTAAACCCCCATGGTTACAACCGATACAACCCTGCTTTCAGGTCGTTTTCAAATCGAAACTGGGTTTGCAAAAGATACAGTTTTTCGCCATAAGGATTCATTTGACACATTTCTTCTTCTATTCGTTGGTGACATTTAAAAAAAAAAAAAAAAAAAAATCTTGATTATAGATGCCATCTTTAAAGACATTATCGTGTAGAAAAGTCGAGATAAAAAAAAGGGTGGGTATTTTCAGAATAAAGTGTTTGTCGTGTTTTATTGGATTATGTCAGTTTTGCTTGATTATTTTAAAATGAATTTAGGATAAGGGCGAGAGTGCGAAAAGAGCCTGGGAAAACGAACGACATGTTTTTAATATGTGTGTGTTGGGGGAAATAGGGTGTCACCCTTTTTTCGCGACTATTCAATCGTTTTCTTATTTTTCTATTTATTAAATTTTCGCTATTTAGAATTAAGTAGCTTCCAAATATCTTAACTTTCCTTTAACTATATGCATATAATAATAACGTATATATATGTATAATGATGTATCTCCTATATAATAATAGCCTAAGTTACCTGTACGTCTGTCCTCGATTTTATGAAGCGGTTCGACCTGGAATGGATAGAGGCACCCATAGTTGGCAAAATTCAAAAAGAGTAATGTTTATCTTCTCCTAAACTATAGATTCGGTCCTAAAATAAATGGGTAAAAATAGGCTTCCTATCACAGCGAAAAATACTGCCTTCTTTAAAACGTTCGAAATCCACCCCTTCCCCTCTTTTTGAGCTTTTAAGACCATTATTTCAACTCCTATTTTCCCAGGTTAAGAGCAGGCGATTCAATTTATCCATTTATCTCATAATAAGTAGATAAAAATAACATTTTTCTAGCATTATGACGTCATTCCTTTAACCATCTCATTGAATTATTTCGTATTTTAAATTATTTAAATTATGCCTTATTTTCACACGTTTTATC
>CM063498.1:208825351-208850351 GCA_032207245.1 Pardosa pseudoannulata | reverse complement strand
ATCTGATTTAAATCAAATAAATCTGATTTAAATTTTTTCATGATTTTTTTCCAACCTTGATCTTGCAGCCCTTATATTACAAGCGAAGAAGAAATGACGCATATTTTCAATTCGGTGTATACAAATGACATGCATTGGAAAGAACCGTTCCATTTTCCACATACAGTAATAAAAGATAGATGTAAAGTTTCAACGATGCTTCAGTAAAAGGAGAATACAACCCTAAAATCATACACTGCACATTTATTTTCAACTCACGTAAACCTATTCTTTTCAAATCTATAGAATACAAGTGTTGCTAAAAACAAAAGGTAAAAGTTTTACCAAATAATATTTCCCACCCTACGAGTGTTCCGGGCTCATTACAAAGGGGCACCAAAAACCCCGCTGTAGAGCGAGTGAAGCGTTATGGTACGTTTTATCTTTAATTTTACTTTTGGCATCGACAGAAACGGAAGGAAAAATGGATAAGTGATTTTTAATGAACTCTCATTCTAATGATGAGAAAACCTATTCTGTCAGAAACAACTCCCCCGTTAAACATGCCTTCATTCAATTTTGGCTCATTTCGTCGAGGGTCTGTTGGTGCTTTGGACGAATTACCGTTTGTGTAGTTGGGGAACGCCACTAAGAGTGTTACCGACGCCAAAGATCCGCCGTGTTCACGAATGGCACGAAATGTAAACGATACACCCGGGGGGGGGGGAATATTCCGCTTGATCCTTGCTTTAAAACGAGAAAGGGGCCTCACGAGGGACCGCTTCGTAACCGTGTTAGGCCCAGTGGAAAGTGTTAGCTCAGTAATCGTGTAGATTCGGCTGCTGGCATGGAAGTTGAGCGGTCTCACGAGCTGAACAGTAGACGCTAGCGCTTCAAACCGACCCACCTGACAAAACTGTTGTCCTCTTTATTTCGTTCGCTTGAATCCAGTCATCTTACTAATGGTGGCTTGACAAGAATTGAATTTTCTGACCAATAGAGCAAATCTTGAATCGAGAGAGTCGTGTTTGTAGTTGGCGTCCCATTCTGACAGCGTGCAAAAATGAAGAGATGGTTATGAAGATGATGGAAGGAGCCCAGCTCCGTAGGTGGCAGCTATTTATAGTCCCCCATCCCAAATACTCCAAAGTAGACGGCTCGTTCCGGATTTTCTCTGTGTATTCGATGGATTTCGTGAAAGGGGCCTTTTCCAAAACCCCATCCACTCCATTAAAGTGGCCAACAAAGCATGGATCACTGTCGACAGGGGGCGATGTTTCTTAACCTCTTTGTCTGAAAACAATTCATTCTAAAGATGCGCTCGTTCTTTATATAAAAAATACACTTTTTTTTAAACTGGCATCATCCCCCCCCCTACTTCTGCAAAGCCATGAATCTCCATATTGAATGCTACAATTAGATCATCGGGTTTCTGAAATGTTGATAGATTTCCATAGAACCAACTCCTCTAGACCGTGCCTATTCTTTTATAAAATCAGCCATAGTCATCTGTGTGTGGACCCCTTCGACTGGAGCCCGAGATTTCAAAACCTCTGAGAATTATCTCTTGCCCTTTCGACTCTCGGCTCTTCATGTATCCCATTACAAGATGGCCTTCTTTGGGATTTATGCAAAATCTCTACATTTATTTTCATATTGAGTTTTCTCTGTCCTTATATACACATATATTTATTCAAAATCTCTTTATATATATAGTGGACTCCGCTTAATGGTATCGCGGTTAATGTTATCAATCCCTTATTGTTATCGAAATCACTGGGTCCCGATTTTTTCCATTCATTTGTGTGTTAAAATGATCGCTTGATGGGATCGTTACATCGGTTCATGGGATCCGTTTTCGAACCTCATTTTAACCGGAAAGGAATATTCACAATGTATTCAAAAGGAACCCATTTTTTCCCTTCGTTCTTCTTTTAATTTCCGAGAATTCTTCTTTTTCCATCTAGAGAAATGGGGAATGAACAAAGGAGTGGGGCATTTACACGTTCCTGGAATTTTTCAGAAATACGCCCACCCTGTAGGTGGTGAATGGTTGTCCGATAAGCAGAAGGCAACACTTCTTATCGGAACTGAGAAGGAGCGTATTAATGCCTTGCTCGCTTACGTGCAGCATGTCGACATGGAAGCCAGAAAGCGAAATGATTGAACATTAAAACTAAATATCGAAATTTTAAATCGTTATGACAGGTTACAAAAAATGAGTCGGCGCCATGCTGCAGCTCAGTTAAACATTTCTCGGCTTCTGAATGGCATTGAAAATGTTGAAACGTGGAGTCCAACACCCCTCCGATGAATATAAAAAACATTATGATTGCAAACGATTTATCAATGAGCTTCTTAGAAAAATTGGTAGGCAGTCCACAATGGATCAGTTATTTTTATTATGTAAACAATTCTTATGTCTTAAAGAATAATATACAGTACATAAATATAAAGTCAGTTTATTTTTTCATTTTATTTTGAAATGCAATAAGTGTAAATTAAAGAAGGGGGGGGGGAAATCGATCTCATTTTGCATATCGTTTATTGTTAACAATCGGTTATTGTTATCAAAATCACGGTGTCCCAAACGGATCCCATTAAGCGGAGTCCACTGTATACACACACACGCGCACGTATGTATGTGTATACACTCGTCGACATTCGTGGCAATAGCAGGGAACAAGACTCCGGGCTTTCTAGCGTTAATTTTATAAATATTAAAAAAAAAAATGACTGAAAAGATATGAAAGGGCTGCATTAATCCCAAGAATTTTGCGAAGCTCTTTCGTGAAAAGTTGAGTTTCAGTTCCTATAAGAACAAACACGTTTCCCAAAATGCATTTGCATCTTCGAATTGGGGGGGAGGATATCTGCCGTGCCTCCCCTTCTTTCTCTCCTTCCCAGATTTGAACGCATCTGCGATCTACGTTTCTAACTTGCACGGTTTAGTCGTGTATTGTTTGTATGGCGTAAAAACGCACGGTTTGGAGTCAATTTCGATTTAAAAAGAATTGATCTCACGGGAAAACTGAAAAGTATTTTTTTTCTTCCCAATCGGCGAGGAGTGAAAGAGGAATACTTCTCCGATCGCAATGCTGTGCATAACACCACAAAAATATCGTCTGCTGCTGTTGTCCCGTGGTTTGTTGTCGGATGAAGCTTGGAAAATACCTTAATATGCTGCCTATTCTAACATAGCTCTGCGGAGCGAATATTCGGCAAGACAAGAAATGAATTCAGAAGTTCCTTCCTCGATAGAAGATTTATTAATATGTATAAGCATTGTTTTAAACAGACTCTTAACAAAATATTTGGTCTCCCCTCCTGTAAGTAGAACGATTTTTGAGAAATGCTTGTATTATTCATTTCTGATTTTTGTCAAGTGCTTTTTTGAATTTCATGACTATGGTGATATATACACTGTCTACCAATAAGTATTTGGACACTTGTGATAGAAAAGAAAAACTAACTTTATACAAAATCAATAGTTGGTGAAACCTCCACGAGAGGCAATGACAGCGTGAATCCTCCGGGGCATACTTTCCACAAGTCTTTGTAATTACAGCTAGGGGTATTGTCTTTCACTCGGCTTCGAGGAGACACCACGGATTTTGGACGGGTAGTGCACCCCTTCATTCGGCGATCCAACTCGCCCCAGAGGTTCTCGATAGGGTTCAGGTCTGGGCTCTGGGCAGGCCAGTCCGTTCGATGAACTCTACTGGCACCATACCAAGCCTATGCTCAGCAGCACGACTATGAAAACCAAGCAGATCTGCTTCTTTACCGATGGTATTCATTGAAACAATACTTTCCCGGATGCCTGTTGAAACTCCTCGCGGACGAGAGCCATCGGTTGGGGACGGTTCTTCCGAAATTCTCTGGACAGCACTCTATCTCCCAGCTTCGTTGGTCTGCCGACTCGGGACACATTCCGACAGTCACCGCTCACCTTCCACTTCTTAATCACTTAGGCCACTGTCGATTTTGGGTACTTGAGATCGCTAGATAGGTCCCTTAAAGATCGGCCACATTTGTGATACCCTTTCTCCGAAATCAGAGAGCTCCGAACTGCGCTTCATCTTGCATGCGACTCATGCCGATGCTTTTTCTTACACGGCGGAGGCCGTGACGTACCTCAGGACCGCATAGGTCTCCAAATACTTATTGGTAGACAGTGTATATGTATAGTAGCTCCTGCGGAAACGTCCTTCCATAAGAGATGAAAAAGTGTTTTTTGATATCGAGAAAATTTCTGCCTCGCTCGTTTAGCGTGTAAGATTTTCAGAGTTATGGTATCGTTTCCTTGTCGTTTTTTCGATTATTCATCTAATTACCTATTTGTATTTCATTATCAAACAGGCAATTAAAGAAAAATGTGTACATACTGTGGAAAAGATTTATCCACAATAATTTTAATAACTCGAGTCGGCCAAATCCTTCTGCTTCGACACATCAAGCAACCAATCCATGTTAACCAGTCGATATACGAAGCATCCCTTATCTTCTTCCGAATCTGCGGTTGCATTTTGGAAATCGAAGATTATTATTCTTTTGTTTTGTCTAGAACTGGGAAAACGTAAACATTTTTTTATTCGTGAGGATCTTTAAT
Organism: Pardosa pseudoannulata; assembly: GCA_032207245.1. Lineage (NCBI taxonomy): Eukaryota > Metazoa > Arthropoda > Arachnida > Araneae > Lycosidae > Pardosa > Pardosa pseudoannulata. Next base: position 208,845,760 of record CM063498.1, on the reverse strand, counting down.
ATATTTTCTCACGCAGTATCGGTTAAATCTGTTTTAATCATAGTAATTTCAAGTTTGAGGATCAGGATAAACAAGTTTTCCTTTTGTAAATAAAGAGAATTGAATGTTTCGTGGGATCGAAATAGAAAGCTTTCCTTGGACTTTGGTAGCGCGTTTAGAAATAGGATCGCTTTAACTAGGGTTTATATTATATTTTCAAACTGTTCGAGTCCAGTTAAATTATTTTCCATTCTTAAAGATGTATCGCAAGCAAAGTAAATAATTTTGCTGAAGAGTGTGTTTCTTTTTGTGTTCCGCATTGCGGGGCTGTGTGATTTTGGCAATGTTCCATGTGGCTAACGAACGCACTGCAGCTCCGCATGCAGTCGACTTCACACCTTCCAATGGAACACTTTTTCTCCTTATCACATCTTCTTTAATTATTAGTGGAAATACATGGGATTTGTAGCATTTCTTCTCTACTCTTATTTCATTAATTTGACTCTCTAAAAATTAGAAGTTTCTTATAAAGGAAAAAATGAGAGCTTATTTCAAAAGCGTTTCAATTGTACTGACACAACAACACAAAGTGACTGTCATCAATAATTTTCGTAACTCTCCCCCAATTTAAATTTTTCGTAAATCTTACACCGTGGGATTCAATTTTTGAAAATGTTCTAAACGTATTTAAAAATTCCATTTCAAATGCCAAATAAAATAAACAGCTGCAAAAAACAAAGTTGAATTTCGTTGTAGGTCTATGACATGTAGACTACGAAAATTTGAAATCAGTAGGTGGAATTATTTCGAATGCGTGCCAGTTGAAAAGACACCCGAGTAAAATGCATTTCTCAGCCGGACGAATTTGTTATTGATCCCAGTTTGTAAGCAGATTGTTGTCATTAAATATGGAAACATCCCCAATTGAAACTTTTTAAAATTTACTTTGGTTGAAACTCGAACAGTCCAGTGACATACAGAACGCTTTTTTCTTCTCACTTAATTGTTTCAGTATTAATCCATCTTCTAACCTCTGCTTTAACTTCAGATGAATGTGTACAATATTCGTCTGTGTTAATGCAAAGATAATTCGAATATTTTAATGAGGTTTGTTTTTAAACGGTAAAGAAATGTCTAAGAAATTTTTTGAAAAGTTTGAAGGGGATGTGTCTCCCTTATAAAATTGATTGAAACTTATTCCTCATCTTCTCTCTGATTTTGGCAACGAGCCCAGTTCCTTTCGTGCAAACAATCGACCGCATTGGTGGACGATTCTGCGATATTTACGGCGTATTGGGGACTGGAATTCCCTTATCTCACAAAAATAATAGGACTCTTGGATTTTTTAAAAAGATATTGTATCAATTATAAAAAGAGCTGTTTGTATTTTTAAAGTCTGTAAATTTAGCATCCTTTTGATTAAAAGAGTGACAGAGGACAAAAATAAGTGTTACGGCACAAATAGGACAGAAATTTACATTGAAATTATTTCTTAATATTTTGTTTTATTGTCTTTCGATTTTTTAAACTGCATTTTGACATGGAGTGTGCTTGTTTTTTGTTCCGTTTACATCGATTTTTGTTGTTTCTCGAATTTTGGATTCTAGTTCTTTCCAAATAGGTTAAGATCTGTCGATCAGGGTGGCGCTTGTGCAGTATGCTTTGGATTGTTGTCTTGGTACAAGTTAAAACCATTTTGTATGGAGTCTGCCAAATTTTGTTGTAGAATGTCGATGCACTTCTATTAATTCATAATATCATCGATAAATTCTATTGGGCGCGTAAAAATTGGATTAAAAAATGGCGCAACTGAATTCAAAAGGAAAATGGACAAGATAAAATAAGTGAAATACATAGGTCGAAGAAGAAGCAAAAAATACATGATCTGAAAACACATTTTGAGCGCTTAAGATTTGCCAAATCGATCGAGTTTCATCAATGATGTTTTGCATTTCTATAGAAGCCATTGTAACATAACATTTAGAATAACTGAAATGCTGCCAAACCCATTAAACCAAAATAATTGTATAAACGTGCAACGCAGGCGATTTTAATTATTTCAATTTTGCGGACAGGAGTTTCAATTAGAGATAATTAAAAAATTGTACTTCTATGTAATACCATATAAAAGTGGTGTTAAAATTGGATAATCTTTTTAAGAGAAATTATTAAAAGTAAATGATCCTCCTTCAATATGATGATCAACTATTACTAAATGTATAATCTTTGGATTAAAATGACCTCGTAACGTTCGATAACGCATTTACAATTTCGAACACATGTCAGTACCGAACTGATTTCAAAGTGTTGAATGTATATGTCCATGTTTTGAAAAACTCGTTCCACGGAAGCTGAAAGAATTAATCCGGATTACTCAAATTAGGATAGTGAACAGAATCAGACATATTTTTATTATAAGTAGATCATTTTCATGCTTTTTTAACTGTTTATTAAAAACCAATTAATGAAATTGTACTTGAAAACTAAAATGAAAAAATTTTTCAAATCGTGTTTGTAGTCCTGATAATCAGAATACTTTCTAATTTGTTTTTAGTCAATGGTTAAAAAATCGTAGTTAATGAGTAATAAAATAATTTAATAATTAAATAGTAAATTGTCCCAAGTAAAATACCACTCTGAAAATCGTTTGCATAGTAGAAGTCATTAACAGTGACTAATACGAGGCGCATCCAGAAAATAAGTTTCCCAATAAAGTAAACGTAATTAGCCTTGTCAATTATGCATGCGTAACAGATCTATGAGGTATCAATCATATGCCAACTGTACAGTTACCAACTATTGCCAGTAGCGGGGTAGAAGTGGTCCGAAATGGAAACTCTTAATTCCTCCGTCGCCTGCAAGGTTCGGTCGGTGATCTCGAATGCACAAAGCATTGCGCCAACTGAAATTCATCGTCAGCTCTGTCAGGTCTATGAGCCGAACACAAAATTCAACGCTTAGGAGCAGCACTGACATTTCTGCTACGGTATCACGACGACGGCGACGAGTTCCTCGACAGGATCGTTGCGGGGAATGAGACTCGGATGTCGCACTTGACCCCGAAAACCGAGCAGCAGTCAATGCATTGGCGTCATAGTGGATCTTCGGTCCGGACCCAATTCCAACAGACGCTGTCGGTACGTTAAGGGTTGTGCACGGTGTTCTGGGGCAGGAAGGCTGGTTCCGTTCACAGGCAGCAGAGTTCTACGACAGAGGGATACAAAAGTGGATCCCACCATACGACAAGTGTCTCAATTTTGGTGGTGGCTGTGTTAAAAAATAGCTGAAACATGGCTATACGTGTTGCCGATAAATATGTTCCTGAAAGTGTGAGTTCTTTTTTTTCTTTTAAATAGGGAAACTTACTTTCTGGATGCGCCTCGTATATAATAGTAAATGGCTTGCTCGTACCTCTTTTTTTTTTTTTTTTCAGTAGCAGTTAATATTAGTGTTCGATGACGAAAATGCTTTAGGTTATAAAAAATATCGTGCGATTTCATCATTACCGTAGCCTAGAAATAGTTCATATCTTATTTCTTCTATAGAAAATAAGGAAACAAAATTTCAAAATTTGAGGATTACAACTTTGTCAGAGGTATTAAAAAGCTATTTACAATGTTTCGCTCAGTGAAATGGCTAAAAATCATGCTAGAATATTATGCCGTTGCGCAACACGAAGGCGCACAAGACCGCGACCTACTGCTTAAAGCCGATTCCGAATGCTACGAACATCCCTGTCACAGTGAGATTTAAAATAATGAACTACGGTACCTAAGATCAGCATCCTAACTACTCGGCCCGTAGTAGTTGTGTTTATCTTATTATTAAAAAATTGAACCCTATTGTAACAAATAAGTCTAGACTGCGACGTAGGTTACAGTTAAGAACTGTCGACCGGTAGGTCCTGTACTGTAACATTTCAGTCCCATTATGTTTATATTTCTGTTTTGTGTGTAAATGTGGATGTTTCGTGGAAGTAAATTTTGTTAAATTTTTATTTATCAAAATCCTGGGCATTTTTATTTATCACATTACAATTATTGAGTATGTAGCAATGCAAATTAACGAAAAGCTCTTAATAATTCTTATTAGTGTTTTCAAAATTTTATTTAGTTTGGTTTTACTTTAGACAATTTTTCTTGGGATTTTTTTTACCTCTTAAAATGACAAGACTGCGTCAGTCAGAGAAAGTACTTTCTAAAAGGAGTTACTTTATGGTGAATCGAAAATAGAAGATCGTTCCTGTTGCCAAGGGAACTAAAGCTCTCTCATGATCTACCTTTTTTTTTATTTTTTTTTAAATTAATATTCCCCTAGTTCCGTGTTAACCTACCACGCGAAGGAAGGCTGTGTTTGAAATTTCAAATTATTTGTGGTTTGAAAGATTTTTATTCCCTTTTGCAGAAATTGTTTTCACTTATATATGCACGCTTCGATTTTAATTATTCCGAGTGAATGTCAAAGTTGAGTGCACACACAGGCGTCGCTAATGCCAAAGTTGACGCACACTTTACTAGGCATTCTTTTAAATTCGAAACTGGGGTTGGCGACCCTATAGGAGCGCCTTTCGATTGCGTCTTGAGATAATTAAAATCTTTCACCTGATAAAATAGGCACAGGTGTATTGTATACAGTACTTTAAGCATCTGAATCCACAACTTGTGTTTTTTTCCTGCTGTGATTCATATACGCACAGGTGGCTAACGCATCATTTCGCAGAATTCGTGCTGTATAAGATATTTAGTGTTCGTGAGTTTATTTCTTTCAAATATGTTTGGCAGCCCCAAAAAGAGGGAAAATATTTAAATGCAAATGGGGAACTTTATTATAGTAGTAAAATTTGGCAAGTGTAGTATCTTAAAACGGTGAGAAAGATCTGTTTGTATCCAGAAAATATGTTAATTTAGCCCTCAATATGCTTTCAAAAGATTAAGTAACCATAAAAAAATCTTAAGATTAAAATGGAGAAATAACCTCACAAAAGTAATCGGAAAGTTTTAAGATTACGAATTAAAATTGTCTGCGTTAACTACATTCACTTCCAAAATTTTAAGCACGGAGCTGGAGATGCGAAAAAAGGGACAAGTACTGCTCTGATTGACACGAAAAGCGGCAAGTTGCTTTATGTTTATTCATGAAACAAAACAAAAAAGTACATAGAGATAAAAAAAAAAATAATTGAATTTTCATAAGTTCTAAAATGACGTCATATTTATGCCATTACAAAATGGACCTTTAAATGCAAAATAAAAACTTCGCTACTTCTTGATGGTGACCTTGAACGATGGTTCACACGCTAGGCCACTCAGTGAGCCGAACGCGTGGATTCGTCCGTAGGGTCTACTGCGCACTTCAGTTGCGCATTTGGCTGCCTTTGGTCTTTGGAGAAAAACCGCCTCCGAAGCCATCGTCCGCCAAGACCATTTTATCGTCGGCCACCATCGACTACGATAAACAATACCCCCCAAACAGTGGTGAATGGCTTGAAGTGGACCATAGTGTGGAGGGGCCTTTACAGAATTTCAGTTATTTTAATATGTTAAAATGGCACCTTCAGGAAAGCAAACGCTGTCAGAAACCTGTAGACCTGTAGCTATCGATGTGCATACAAAATAAAGGCAAATCTATTAGAAATTAAGCTTTTAAAATGTGCTTTCAGGTAACGTAATTTTTCCTTTTTCTTCAGCCGTATTTAATTCGGTCATTTTTGATTTAGTAACTTTTTTTCATTTTGAATTCAGTTGTGCCATTTTTATCCAATTTTTAGCATCCAGTCTTACTCTATCGCTAATAGCGTTGTTTGAGAAAGTATGTCTCGTAATATTTTTACTTGTTCTTTTTAAATGATTTGGCAATAAACGTAGGCGCTTTTCCAGTAGTTAATCGCCAAATAGAATTCTATCAGCGATTACCAATCTTCTTATCATTCCTTTGGCCGGAAAGGAATAATAACAATAAGATTTTGACTGTAAAAATTATTTAATCTCTTTTATGTATTAAAAAATACCGACCGTATAAAAATGCAGTACATCTATCTTAATGTATTAGAGTGTGCCCGCGTCTGTCTGTAACCTCGGCTTCTCAAAAAAAAAAAAAAAAAAAAAAAGAGCTGAGATTTAGGAATTAAGATAGGTATCCACGGATTCGGCAAATGTCAACGTCCTAAGACGGAGATGTTAATTTTAAACTGCCCTGAATGCTAATTCTTTTAGTCCAAATTTGTGTTTTTATGAGCAAACGATCGCCTGAATTAGCTGTTTATGACATGATATATACATTTTTTGAAAAGGGATTTCTACGAAATATCTTTTATTGGTCAAATTTAGCTTCAAGAGAGGTATCGCCAGATGTGAAAAATTCTGGGGAACTTATAATTGTAAGTTTCACTTTGTAGAACTGTCATTAATGGAGATATTAGTTAAAAACCAGCCAGAATGTTAATTCTTCTGGACTAAATGTGTGCAAACGATAGAATTTCACGATCTGAACGAAAAAAACAAACATAATATTGACGACTTAAATTGAAAAATTGTTGCCAGAGTTATTACCTTCTTTAGCGATCGCAACCTCGTTGCATTCTCATTAATTTTCGTATTCATTTATGACGCATATTTTTATCATTTAACAACCTTTCGTTATGTGCTGCTTGAAAATAGGGATAAATGTCAAATGTAGCCTCAACACTATGGCGAATTGTTCACCATTTCCTGATGGTTTACGTGTTGCACCCACACACTGGGCCACTAAATGAACCGAACGTGTGGATTCGTTCATATGGATCTACTGCGCAATTGAGTTGCGCATCTGTCTGCCTTTGATATTTGGAGAAAAACCGTTTCCGAAGCCCTCTTCCGTCGATGCCATTTTATCGTCTGTTATCGTCGACCTCGATAAGCCATACCCTCTAGTAATGGTTTGCAGTGGACCATAGTGTGGATGGGCCTTTAGTTTTATTACTATTACCATGTAATACCTAATTATAACACTCTTGGGGAAATTTTAATAGATGATGTAATACGTTTTGAATAACTTCGACGCACTCCCAGAATCCTCTGTGACTTCGGTTTGCTTCTAGAATGCTGTTTCAAGTTATTCTGTCACTCCGACTGAAGTACCGTTTCCCAGGCCCTCCCTTCTCTTTTTTTGGCACTGTAAATTTTTTGTCTTTCTTAATTTTAATTTTCTGTTTTCCTTCCAATTATTTGGGTTTCGCATCATTCCGCTACTTTGCTTTCACAATTATGTTGTCTTATTTGTGGCGTCCTGTTAAAAATGTTTAAAATTTTATAAAATAAAATAATGTCTTTGTTAGTTTTGTCGCTATTGCTATTTTTTGTTTACGTACCAAGTTTTATTTGTATCGTGTTCTTAAATTTTTTGTTTTTGCTTTTCTGCGCACTTAATGAGTTTCATATCGCACTTTTTATGGTACAGTGTTCCCTCGCCACTTCGCGTTTTGCGGCTTCGCGGATTTTTCCAAAATATTCATCCAAAAATAAAAATGAAAAAATACAACCCTGTCGGCAGGCACATTGCGAAAAAGGGCGTTGTTTCATGTGGATGCGCGAGAGAGAAGGATCCCTGCATGTCAAACAAAGAGATGAGTTCATACTCAGAGTACATACCACGGGCTCCTTGATTGGTTTTCGGTGCGACATCGACCATTGAGAGAAAAAACAAAGACAACAACTACCCATCAACATGTTTCCCCCCAAGGTAAAGCCCCCTGCTCTGCGTCTCCAGCAGAAGATTCTCCGAGTGAGTCTAAAGCTGCTACGAGTCGAGTGAGAGCCTCTCCTTCGCCATAAAAACCAGACTCCTCGCCTCTCTCAGAAAGCAATGTTGATTTATGTTTGTAATTAACCTCATTAATGAGCACTGAAGCGTTTAAGTAAATGCGTATAGTGTTGTCATTTTTTGTCTTAAATGTGTAAAGTATCAATACTGTTTACATATTTAAAACCGTGTACACGAAAATTCCTTGGGGCAAATCCTACTTCGCGGAAGGGTCTGGTCCCCATTAATCGCGAAAAACGAGGGATCACTGTATACAAATTTGAATTCTGTACGGTCCATCGGTCATAGTTAAGGTTCCAGTCTCATTAACCTTTTAATTAGACAACGCGTTGGTTACTCATAACTTTTTTATGAGAACGAATCGTTTCTTTTGAAAACACACTTGGAATGTAATAAATTTTCGTTTGGTTGCTGTCCAAATTATGTTTTGATCTTTATCGTTTGGAGGTTAAAGGGTCGACTTTCTACTTCTCTAGGTGACCTTGATTCTGTCACACCAAAGAACACTTTTGATTTTGATAATTGACCCCTACGAAATATATTTTTTAAATAATACTATGTGTTCTTTTGAACTTTGATGAATCATTGGTTTCAAGAAATTAAAAATTTATTTTCTGTTTTAACTGTAGTGCATCTTTGTGGTTTTCATTTTTATTTTTTCCTCTACTGTATATAGAATTAAACTAAATTGGGACTTCTGAAGAATTGGGTACATCCTGCTATTTTTGGCGCCAATTGCGCCAACTCCTTCGAGCGGAGTTACCGGAAGGCTGACGTTTTGAACGGCAACGGATTTTCGGCGCGACTAAATTTACTGACTTATTTTATTGTGAAATAATATACTAATTTTGCAAATAATGGCAAAAATGTTGAAAATTGCGTAAAAGGATATTTATATTAATACAAATTTTGTTTATTCTTGTTATTTTTTTAATATTAATTGGTTGTTAATTTTAAACCATTAAAAATTGATTATTTTTGTTTTTTAATATTCTTAAAATATTTCCTGATTTTAAGCACACAAAACAATTAAAAATAAATAAATTAGAAATAAAAAAATAAAACATACGCAAAGATTTTTTTTAATTTTCAAACAATATTAAAAGGTTAGTACTTTTTAATTTTTAAAATAAATTTTTGATTTATCAAAACTTTTTTAACCAAGGGGGGCTCTGCCCCCCTTGACCCCCCGTAAATGTTATTACAAATAGTATAAAAATTTATTAGAAATGTAATATTTTTTTTATATACATATGAAAAATAAAATAAATATACACTAACTGCATCTAAAAAAATATTGCTTAAATCCGCAACCGTTCAAAAAACACATAACAACCTTCCTTCACTTCACACGAAAGAGTTTACAATTAAAGTAACCTGAAATATCACTTGAAATTACAAAACATAAGCACTTACTTTTTAGGCGTTGGATGCACTTCCATCGGGTCGATCTTTACGTTAGATCAGATTCATATCATTCTTACACACCGAACATTCATATTTATTATTGATAAGCCCCTCATTCACACACACACAAAAACCAAACAGAAGTATATCAAACAATATTCTCAAGCGAAAATGGCAGAAAACAAGTATAACCAGTTTGAATATTGCGTTAAAAGTGCCGTTAACCGCTAAACCAATAGAAATTAGGCGCATTTAAACAAAGAACCAATAGAAATTAGGTGCATTGAAACGTAACGAAAGGGTTACATAAAAAGAACGGCCTCTAAATTGTACATAAGCAAAAAAAAAAGCGAATTTGGCGCCTACCAGTGTGTACCCAATTCTCAGTTGAACCCACTAAATTTTCACCCCTTTTTTTTCCCTATGCACTTTATAATTTTACTCGTGGAAAAAATACGGCACAGCGTTATATATGTGTGGGAAGGAGTCTTAACGCTAAAATCTGAATTCAATAATCGTCTTTTATCACTCACAGTTAGGTTGACTTTTCACTCAAGCATTTCATATTTATTCTTATGTTAGAAATTCTATTGGAATAGCTTTAAAGTAGATTTGTAATTGAACTTTTAAAATTGCAGAGAGCCTCAAAAGACTACTGAAAAATATTTTCGCTATTATTGGAGCAAAAAAAAAAATTAATGCCGTCACTTATAATAAAATTGTAAGTTGCCTAATCTCAAAATAAATAAATAAAATAAAGAAATGGCATTCAGCTCATCAATATATAACAAGTTTTCTTTACTCTTACTTAATTTTTAGTGGCTAAATCCCAGTTCAGGTTGCCCGCCAAACCAAGTTACGCCAAGCGTGGGCGATGTCCCCAAATTATAAAACCTAGTTTTCCGGCAAAACTTGCTCTATTTTTTATTTTATAAATTTCTTTTTAAACTTGTATTTGTCTTAACGAAATTTTAACCCTTTTTTGCTTAAAATAGGCTTTGAAATTGGGTATAAACTTAATACAAAACGAAGCACAAATTGTAAACATCACTTAGCGACAATTTGGCGATCATTTGTGCAAAAAGAGCCAAAAACATGGCGGCCGGCCCCCGGAACTGGGATTCTACCCCACCAAAATGAAGGGACTATTCAGATTTAAAAAAAAAAAAAATTAAAAGAATCTATAACACAAAAACTTTTCAAACTTTGGTTAAAGTAAAAACATGGAACAGATGCACTCTATACGCCTTGTTCTTATTGGTGATTTCTGGGTGATCGCCAAATAGAACATGCGGAAACTTTAAAGATCCTAGAAGCATTTTGATACAATTTTAAACACTAGTTTCAGCACTTTTTTGTATTATTTTAAGTGCTATTTTAAACAACTACAAAATTATAGTTAATATATTCATGCATTTTAAACACAGGCTAAATCCCAGTTTAGGGGCCCCGCCAAGTGTGGGCAATGTCGCCAAATTCTAGAACCCAATTTTCTGGCAAACTTTGTTCTTATTTATTTATTTATTTATTTATTTTTAATTTGTATTTATCTTGACAAAATCTCAACTTCTTATTTTGTTCAAAATATGCTTTAAAATTGGGTATAAACTTAATACAAAACTAAGCACAAATTGTAAACATCACTTGGCGACAATTTGGCGATTACTTGTACAAAAAGAGCCAAAAACATGGCTCCCGGAACTGGGATTCTACCATCTTTCAACCTTTTTTTTTATATTAAAAATTGCTATTTTAAACAATTACAAAATTATAGTTAATATTTTTATGCATTTAAACACATTGGAACAAAAGTTTTAACACTATTTTCAAGCTTAATAAGAGCGAAAGTAACTTTGTTCTCATAAACTCAAAATTTTTAAAAAACTTTTTTTAGTAAAGAAATATCACAAATAGAAATATTACTACTTAAAACAAAATAAAACATTTTTAGGAAAATTTTCAGATGAAAATATTAAGCTATATAACAGTTTAAACCCAAATATGTTTAACAACAGAAGAAATAACGTTATGACGAAAAATTCAAAGTATGAGAACGTAAAATATTCTGATACTTGTGAAGAAGGACGCTAAAATGTGATATCATCAAAATCCAAAAATAATCCTAAAAAATAGAACAAAGTGAAAAAATACGACCTGACGTTATCATCGATCAACCAAACAAGTCGAACTAACTGCACAAAACTACAAAATAGTTGAAAAATGGCGGGGCTGACGCAGTGTACCACGATCGCCAATGATGTCACGGAGCGATACAGCTGCCATTACCCTTGCTTGTCAAGGAAAATGAAATTATATCGTAATCATCAACTTGGCTAGTCGATAAAATCGCAAAATTTCGCGTAAAATATCGCTGTGTGCATCTGTTCCTACTCCAAAACAGGCGTAATGAATGAATTTCGACCCCTTGTTGACGTAACAGCGTATGTATCTCGCATAACTCTAAAACGATTAGACGAAGAAAAGTAAAATTTTTTATTTAGGATTGTAGATCCTAAGGATTTCACTTTTTGATTGCAGTCTGCTCTCTTTATAACGGAGGTTAACACTTAAACGATGTAGAATATCAAAATTTTGTAACTCTAACTGTGCACCTCCATTTAAAAAAAAAAAAAAAGAAAAGAAAAATCCTAATCTGCATTGCTCTCCGCCAGATGGCAGTGTCACATTCTTTGTTGGATTGACACTATACAAGATAATCTTTTTTTATTTTTGTAATTTGCAAATGGCAACGAACGAGTTTTTGCTGTCGTTCTGGGGTAAGCTGGAAGATAATGGCTCTTGAGTTACTTTTTGTATTTTTTGGCAGTTATTTTGCAATTTAAAATAAAAATTTGTATACTTTGAATGAAATAAACTATGTTTGAGATAGAAAGTGTATAATTGACTACACCGTTGATTTCGGTACTCATTACTGAAGGTATAAATGTTTGATTTGATTAAAAGGTAATATTTTGACTTTTTTTTTTGTCCATGGGTCCAATCATTGGGTACAACTGATACCTATGCAGACAATTTGAAACATTTTCATTTCATCTTACGCTTAGTCTTGCTTTGCTTGCAGTCGCGTGTGTAGATAATTCTCGATTGACAAAAGGGGTAAAATAATTTGGAGATAAAAATTTGTAATAAAATTTTTCTATTTAACTCCAGTATGGCATTTTTTCCCCTCATTCGGAGCTGAATTTCTGTATTTTTTCGTTAAATGGATTACCATTTTGTCCTAGAAGATTTGGCTTTCGAAACCGCACTCAAGACAAAACTTTGCTAATCCACAATGGTTGCTTTTTGATTTTTCTCAAAACGACCGAGTGATAAGATTTTTAGTTGGTTTTGTGTTCTGTTGATGTCATTGAATTCCTCCCAATTTACCCCAGCAGCAATTTCAATAAATTTATTGAAATCAACATTAGCCGCTAAACATGATTTACGAAACATGTACATCGAAGGCATATTGAAAGCTAAAAGATAAAAATAATTAATAGAAAAAAAATATAATTGAAAAATACAACCAGATTTGCAGCAAAATACAGCAAGTCAGAAATCCGCTTGATCACTTCACAAAGAAAATGGCGAATGAATGAAATGGCGGTAAAACATATATGAAATCCAAAAATTGTTGCCACAAAACTTAAAAAAAAAAAACTCAAAAAATGGTACAAAATACAAGAAAATACTAAATTTGGCAACAGCAAAAACCTAAAAGCTGAAAAAACCTAAGTTGGCAACACCAAAATAAGAAACAGCAACCCAAAAAAGTCCGTAGGGAGTGCCAGATTTGGCGCGTAATTTTTTGGGGGTATATCAAAGTTGTACCAGACTTGACCTGCCACCTTTAGATGTATAGTTTTAAGACATTACTTAATGAAACGGGGCTGCAAGTGAAAAACTTGAAACCTAAAACCATTTTATTGCCAGAAATAATCGCCTTAATACAGTTAGTTTATTTTAACGTCATCTAATGCAAAATGTTTGTGAATCAACGTAATTATAGTTTCGAAATCATAGAATGTGAGAAATAATGGACAATTCCAGTTAATAGATGAGATTCAAGTTTGAAACCGATTTAATGCAGAAAGCATGGTTGTATTTTCCCATTATGTTGGATATGAAGACAAGTCACGTGAATGTTTCAGTCCAACAAAAAGCTGCAAAATGTTATTATGAGTGACATATTTATTTACTTAGATAGTAGTAGTTTCACGTTGGATGGGATGTCAGAAGAATCACTATGTATGTATCTTGCTTGTAATATTTTTGGGAAGCCAATTTTTACATGATTATATCTCTTCGGTTTTGCTCTGTATGATTTGATTAATTTGTCGATAAATTTAATTTATCGCCATGTTTTAATTTTCTGAATTACGTTTGTATTTATTTATTACGCCAATGGTTACAGTAATTTTCGTTGAAATTGAAGAAATTTGTTTCATTCCTATTACAACCAGCATTGTTTCGAATTGACATCAGAAAAGGGTACCCCCGCCAACTTGGCGATAAAACTCTAAGGATGGTAACCTAAATTTTGAACATGAGTTTAAAAGTTAGGTTTAAGCTTACATGAGTTTCTCTTGCAGCCTTTATAAAAGCTATCTGATAAAATATCAGGTGTTTTAAAGGTTTCAGGCTTGCAGATTAAAACTGATTTTTTACTTTAATTAAAAAAATATATATATTAGTTTCTAATATACGGTTTGACACCAGGAAAGAGTACTCCGCCAATTTGGCGATGAAGTATGGCAAACGAACTTTATTCTGTTGATCTTGCCTTGTCCAAAGAATCCGTGTCTACATTTTGATTTATATTATTCATAACTTATTAAATATCATATTTGTGAAATTAAATTAATTGGCTTCGATGAAAAACGGCGATTTCGTCGAAAATTCAAACCGATTAAACCCGTATTCTATCATTTTCGTTTAGACGTCGTTTCTTACTGCAAGCCTGAACTTACTGGTTTGCAGTTCCATTCTCCACTATTCCCTTTTTTTTAAATTGGTTTCGTAAGCTGTTGCGGGATTGTCTCGTTATTTCAGTACTTTGCCTGGTAGTTTAAACTAGTAGTGAAATTAGTTTATGCATCGTGAGTCATTTCACCAAATCAACCAAATGGGTACCCTATTCTGAAGTAACGCCTCAGAATATGGTGCATCGTGGCCACAGTTTCGATCCATGGTGTCGTCGGTGTTACAGGGTTGTTGTGCTCATTTAGGTGCTGCTGAACAACATGCCTGCGTTCAAGGACCGCACCCGCCGCAGAATGAGTCTTCCGATAGGTCCTTACCTCAATCTGGACAATCGCCGATCTTCCACGGCGTCAACTGGCTCAGAGTGTAAGTAAAAGGCACGCTGGCATCGAATGAATGGGATTTTAACGAGTCTCAACTTGCCAAAACAAGCTAATGAGGATTTCTCTGAATTGTTGCAAAAAATCCTCATCGCCGCCATATTAATATTGTCAATTTTTTTTGCTTCTGTCTCCTATCGGTCCTACCATATTACAGTCGAGATATGTCACAGGCGACTTTCGCGTCCGAAGTGGCCAGAGATTGGAATTTGGCTTCTCTGGCGTCATATCTCGACCGCACTATGGTAACACCCAATATTTGTGCTTTTTAGTAGTTTTCAGCTATTGAACTACTTATACTGTTCAATTTTCATGCTAAGAAACAAAGTTATGCACGTTTAAGTTGTCCGAAAATCAAGGTCTGAGTTAACTGGAATTCAAATACCTTATTTTCCAAATTTATGATTATCAAACGAATCCAAGTTTTCAAGGATCTCCCGGTGGTTTTTTTCCGTTTGGCAAACACTAACACAGACCGGCGAGATGAGTCGTCCACACTTGCATCAGTTTGTGAAAGGAAGGCCCTCATTGGCGACCAAGAAGTTGCCAACTCGGAAAAATACACGGGAGCAAACCCTGCTCACTTGTACGGTTTAGCAGTACATTATGGATTGGGTCACATTGAGTGTTTGCAAGTGAAAACTGGTTCATTTCGAAGAAAAAAATTCTCTCGGAACAACAGAAAAAAAAAATATAATTTTCTACATTCTGCTATGAGGGGAGCAACTTGAATACGTACGACCTTTTACCCTTCGAAATAACGGATGCATTATAGACGTCGGCCCCATCCACCATGTTTTTTTTTTTTGCGACCAAAAGAAAAACGCATGATTAGAAAAATCGCCAAGTAAAAAAAACATGGTGACGGTACGCGTTTTCTCAAAGATCACCAAAAGAAACATGGCGGTGGTCACATGGCATATTTGAAATACAACAATTAACAAAACTTTTTTTTTTTTTAAATAAAAAGAACAGCAGATTCACAATTTATTTATAGCATTATTAAAATAAAATTAGCATAATAATTATCACTTTTTACGTTATTTAAAAAATAACAAATTAGTACTATTTATGATATATATCAACACAGTATAAACACAGTAAATATCAATTTAATAAGCACTAATATTATAAAAAATCTAACATGTGCGGAGGGTTCCCTCACTTGTAATAAAAGAACTATAAAATAAATTTAATAATAGATGTAAACTGGAAAGGGGGAGATAGTATGCGCTAAAGTCAGGGCAAACACACCAACCCTCTTATCGTCCCATAAAACCGCCAAAAAATCGCCAAGTTTGGCGAGAACAAAAAACAGCGTCTGTAATGCATCTGTACCGAAATAACATCTGTAGTTTGCAGTCGAATGGAACTTATTTAAATACGACATAATTTCCAAAGTGATGATGTCTATTCATTTTAACACAGCCATGCTGAATGGGAGAGGATATTCGACAGAAACGGAATTTTAGAAGTTCCGTCCTCGATAAAAATTATGTTAATAGCTAAAACAATGATACACATTGTTTTAATCAGACGCAAAAAAATTTGCAACCAAGCCATATACAATCGTTTCAAACATGAATAGAATGATTCTAACGATTTTTGAGCAATTTGAATGAAAAAATTCAGATTTTCTTCAAGTGCTTTTTTTTAAATCTCAAGATTTCACTTGAGTATGATAGAAAGTTTATCTCGTGTGGAAACGCAATTGCTTAAGAGATAATGTGCGTGTAAATTTCTTCATCGATATACCTATCGCCTTTTTAGAGAAAAAGGGCTAATGCATAAAAATTAAAATTTGATATGTACTTTGCTACTATTCTTGGATAAGGATTTTGTATACATACAAACTTTAAAGGTCTTTTCAGCCTAGAATTTTAGCTTGTGTATTTAATTTTAGTTTGTGAAGTTATGAGATTTTTAAAGCTAGTATGCTGGCAGTGCGAGAGGGTTTAAAAATAAATATAAATAAAATTATATAAGGGGGGGGGGGAATGGATTAAATAAAAAAAAATAAAGGCGCCAAAATTGAAAACACACTATTGATTGATATATACTGCATCTTTACCGAAAGCAGTTGATGAGGTTGCGTTTGAAAGGAATTTGAACTTTTGATATACCTTTTTCTAAAACTGCCTCCGTTTATTTGTGACAAGTAATTGGCAAACAGTGGTGAAATAGTGTATGCTAGACTGCAAATTAATTAGCGTCATTAATAGAAGCAGCACAAATTGCCCTCTCGTTAAAAAGTCAGCATTTTTTTTTTTAAATCTAAAATCAAAGCCTCTGGCATATTTAATTTTTTTAATGTTATCCAAAAATGTGCTAAATTATATTTTAGTTAATTTTTTTAAATGTTGCCCTTGTAGCTTTTTTTTAAAATTGCTTTAATTAAACATAAATTGTATCTGAGTCATAGTGATGAATTTTATTTTTCAACTTAAATGTTATCTTTTAATTGTCCTCGTGATTTAAAAAAAAACATGAGTTTTAGCCACTGCCGTGATTATGAGAGTATTGAGACGACTCGAGTTAAGTGTTCTCGAGTGAAGAGGTAGCGTGAAGAAATATCACAGTCACGATAAAATTGGAAATCACTTTTATTTCTTGAGTAAATACGGCTCTATACAAGGGGATTCTCATCTCCCCAAACAAGTCGAAATGCAATGCATAACATCACCACGACGATCACAGTCAAAAGAAAAGAGATTCAATAATCTCACACAAGTCGGGAAGCTTTTCCAGGGTGCAATGCAAACCCAATTTTATCCCTCGTTCGGTATCTGAGATTCTGCCGTATCAGCGGACTTTACGAATCTCCCGAACTTAATCACTAGAAAGCTGGTTCAGGATCTTCAGGATGGTAGTTCAACTGGATTGATTGCCGAGCCCTCTAATCCAGAGAATTCTAACAGTGAGCAGAAAATAAAACAACTAAAAAGAGGAAAGAGGGAGATGGATTCGTGAGTTCAAGACACAAAACTAGAGAGTAGAAAGTTTAGGGATAGAAATAAAACGCATATTTTTGCGGCAAGGGACATCCGTACAAAATCCATGAAGAAAACATTTTTATAGATATTGAAATCGCGAGTTATAGCTGGGCAGGCACTCTTAGAAAGCTGGTTCAAAATTCTACGCTTTTTATACCTCGGGGTCAGTTATGGTTCCAGTTACCTGGGAACTCCAGCTAGTTTTTTTTAGCTGTGAATTCTCAGGAGGCTTCAAATCAGCTGATTCTGGTCGTTAGTTCTGGACTAAGGGGAGTCTTAAAAGTATTTATTTATTGAATCTATGTACAATCGGGGTAATAAGCATATATGGCGGGCTTATGGCATGCGGCATGTAGTATTTCAATGGCACAAGATAGCCACATATTAATGTATTTGGTAAAATCCCAGTTCCGTGTGCCGCCCGCCATGTTTTGGCTATAATTTTGTCCAAAGTGATCGTCAAGGGATGCTATATTTCGTGTTTTATCTTGTATTAAATTTATTTCGAAGCCTATTTCACATAAAAAAAAGGTTTCAAATATTGGTAAAGTTAATACAAATGCTAACTTGAGTTTTTAATGTTTTTAATAGGTAGAAATGAAACAAAATAGAAGCACCACTTGGTTATTTTTAGGCGAACGTCGCCAAAACACCGTTGCTATCTAATTAAATTATTTTAAAATTATTAAATAACAATAAGGTGATGAAGTACGTTACAAATTACTTTTATAAATTATTAGCTTAAAATCGGAAAGAAAAGGACGGAGTAAGTGTTTAAAAGAAATGATTAGCTTTGAAAGTAAGAAGGCCGGCCAAAGGATTTTTCTTATATAAGCAGGCAAAGACTTCCTTGACCCCCCCCCCCATAGCATTAATAACATTATTTAGCTTATCCCTTCTAACGATCCGTAAAATAATATAATTTAAAAATACTTTGCTTCGTTATGTGTTAAATACTTTGGGAGTGACAAAGAGTTCAAAAAGAGCAAGGGCTGCCAGAAAACTGGGTTCTATTATTTGGCGATTATCGGCCGCGCTTGGCGTGCGCACGAAACTGGAATACGAGAATTTTTATTTACTTACATTCACTGAAAACAACAGAAAAAAAAATATATATTTCTAAGACTAGCAGCCATCATAAGGCTGATTCAGAAGCGAGGACAGAGGTGAGAGGGGGGGGGAATGGAAGTCCCTATACGGGTAGTGCAGGAGAGAGAACCCAAACTAAGTTATGGCATCGTTTGTGTCGGAAGGTGGTATGCAACAAATATGGGATAGCCCCGTCTGACAATTTGATAATAATTTACTTAAGAATGCAATATCTCTGTTTCAGCTTCTTACTGCGATACGAGCTCCGATGAGGAGGGCAAGATGCCTCGCGACAAGCATCAGGCCAACTCATCGGGCAGCTCCGACTTCTGCGTCAAGAACATCAAACAAGCCGCGTTCGGGCGCCGGGAGATCGAAATCGCTGAGCAGGGTGAGTAGACATTTTTCAACAATTCTTTCTTCAATGATTATTTTAGAGACATACGACTTTTTTTTTTCCCCCAAGTGATATCTTATTAGTAAGAACAATATGGTTGTTGTCAACTAGATCAGGGATGGGCAAACTACGGCTCGCGGATAGAACTTTAAGTTGCCGGTCCGAGGCAAAATAAAAGAAATATATATTTATACATTATATATCCATCTCCTTTTCTACTTTGCTTAACTATTATATCCCAAATTTATTATCTCGCGCCCAAAAGATCAGCAGTATATTTGCTTCTTATACGTGAACAAGTATTTTCAACTTTGAACCTTAGAAAGAATCATTTCAGAAGTAGACTGACGGATGAGCATTTAGCATCGTTCCTTAAAATCGGTACATCTCGCTTCGAACCTCAGTATAAGGAACTTTTAAAAATGAAATCGCACTTTCATTCCTCTCGTTAACGTATTTAAACCGTTAAATACTTGCATATTGTTTTTAAAATTTTAGAAAAATTTATCTTAGCCTGCCAAACTTATTTTCTTTCGATTTTTAGCCCGCGCCCGAAAACGTTTGTCCATCCCTGAACTAGATGATTAAGTTTTTTTTACGGAATTGAATAGAAAGATTTTAAGTTAACTATGTTAATATATGTTATATAAGTATATATATAAATATATTATATAATGTTAATTGTAAACATTATTTCGATTTTTATTTTAGATTCCACTGCATACTATAACCTATTAATTTTGCTGTGTATTTCTAAATTTATTCTTGGTTCGAAGAAATTTTATGGTTCTTCTTCCCTTTTGCCGAGCCCAGTTTACATGTGCTTCACAAATCCGCGAATCGGACACCCCCTCCCCTTTTAAGGCATGAATATAAAATTCCATCTTAAAACTTAACTTTCCTTTCCCACAATCCTTTGTGCTAAATTAAAATGGTCGACCTCGCGACTACTCGACGTATGTATGGACTTTGTATAAATTTCTTCGGGTTAGCCTATATTTGAGGGTGGCCCTTGATTCTCCACAAGTTGTGATCGCAGTTGATCGCCAAGCCGCTCGATGTTGCTGTTGTGGTCTTATGCTACTTGGTCAAACCAAACTGAATATGAGCCGGAGGCTACTCGATTGAAGGCGAAGGGGTGTGCCTTTCGTTTCAACGAGCACCACAAGGGTGAAACTTATGCTCGAGTGGGTTGTCATAATTTTGAAGCAGGGGCCAAACAGAAGACCCATAGACTTGGACTGCAGACGTATTGATGGAAATATAACGCTACATTGCCAATTATAACTCCACATTGCCCTAGTGGACAATTTAGGAAGTTTCCAAACAAAAAGGAGATGCCCACTGTCAGAGGCAGACTTTTCTAGAGATTTTGACTGAG
>CM063498.1:208797851-208820351 GCA_032207245.1 Pardosa pseudoannulata | reverse complement strand
TTTTCATTAATGACTTTTCATTAAATTTTTTGAAAACTGTTGAGAAAGTTATTTATAACAGAGAAGGCCCAAAGGAATAATCACAATGTTTTGACTCTTCATACTTCGTGAAGCAAATGAATATTTAAAATTTGTGTGATAAGAGAATATTTTAAATTAAATAGCCTTCTTTCATTTAGGTCTTAATCGAGACGTTAATAGCACTGGGAGCGAGTATCCGTTGGGCTGCATGTAACATATACTCCACTCAGGTGAGTTCTTTATTTTATATCCATAGCTGACAAAAAAAAGGCTTCTCTAATAGTAAAAAACACCTGTTGAAATGATTCATAAAAGAAATGGTTAGTTTACATGATTTCATTTTGAAACACGAGAGTCTTTTTCATAAAATCATATATATAATATTCAGGCTTGCAATTCTGTCACTTTTCTCCCCTTTAGTCACTTTTTTAACAATTTATCACTTTCAGTCACTTTTTTAAGTAAACAGTCACTTTTAGTCATTTTTTTCATGGTGTCTCACAGCAAAAGTCTGTTGTCGAAAAAAGAAAATCTGAATTAATAACAAAATATTTTAATAAAAGACCAAAAATGGGATGCTCTAATCTTATTTTTCTTAATAAAATGTAATTAGTCATATGGTTTCCAGAATTGAGTGATTTTAAAAAGTCGTAAAGAAGTTCCTGAAATCTACATTTGTACTGAAATGTACATTTAATACATTAAAGTAATTTACGCCATAGCACACATTTCTCTTTTTCTTCACAATGTTTGTTTAGATACTCTAATCTATCTTTGTACATATTTCAAAACATCATTAATATATGCAAAAAATTGTGATTATAAAATTAGTGTATTGTATGTATTCAAATTTAATTTATAGATTTTTTTGAATAAAAAGCAATGTTGAGTTGTCTTAAACGAAATTTTTAACCTTTTTTGTATTTGACGCTAAAATCATGTCTTGGATGAATTATTTGATTTAGAGTTAAAATAAATAGAAAAATCTTAATAATAGCATCTGTAATTAAGAGGAGAAAAGAAATCGCTTTTTTTTTTTTCAATGTTTAGTCACTTATTCTGTATTATTTGTCACTTTTCTCACCTTTTTGGAAGTACTTCAGCAGTTGCAAGCCTGAATATTTTAAACCAATTTTAAGTTGAATTACATTCCAAGACAACGTTTCCTGTCCTTTGGTGAAATTCCCATACTAGTAATTCTATTGGTGGTGATCACCAATAGAATTACTAGTATGTAAGCCATTTTTGTTCACTCAGTTTATTTTACATAATCTTGTATAAAATGTTTACATATGTGCTGATGTCATTAGCATCCCACATTATTTCTTTTAACCTTTATAATCGGGTAACCAACTCTATCCTGAATAGTTATAATTTTGTAATGTTTTGGAGGAGACCAGCTAAAATCCTTGTGTTTCGTATGTCCATTTGAATCTATGTCCCATTGTATGGTCTCTGCTTTCAGTGACACTGAACATGGAGTGATATGCTATACATATTTTTATAGGTATATATGTGTATAAGATATCATACTAATAAATCCCAATTCTAACTAATATACTAATATCTGAAAATAATGAATAAGTATAATGCGAAATCTCTTATCCTAAATTTGGAATTAGTATTCTTGTCCCAAGCAAAGTATCTTTCCCACTAAGAGACAGATGTAAGTACTATAACTTGGATTTTTAGCCATTATAAGGTCATAAATAACTCTAAAGCAGTATGAGGTTGTATAAAATTTGTAAACCAGTTTGTTTCAGACAAACTAAACCACAGAATTAAGGTTCTGTCTAAGGATTGCTTGAACTTTTCATAACTAATAAGAAAGTAATAAATGCATCCAATAACAAAATGTAATTATTGACAGCACCCATTTGGGACTGTATTAAGAACCTGCAAAAAAGGGAGAAGTTTTTTTGTATGACTTGTATGTGTTGTAGTTTTATTAAACTACTAGTCTTCCCATGAAAGAATATGCTTGATCTTTCTGCCACATATCTTGGGTTATGAAAGGATAGCACTATGTATATAAAAATGTAATACAGAAAAAATTAATCTGCCCGCTACATTAAATTAAGCCCCAATTGTATTTACTTGGCCGGGCTTGCTGGGCAAGGAGATACCTAAGCAACTAGTTTATTGAAGAAAGCAGTCATGGCTATTTCATTAAAAGAACTTACAATTTTTGAGTAGAACTTAAATTTTATTGAAGAGCTGCTAAAATGACATATTTTGCAGTCAAAGGCAGATGAGGTAGTGAACATTGAAATGTGTGGGAACAGGGTTGGAGCCGAAAGCAAGATGTGAAGAAAATCTTTTCCAGAGAAAATAGCTTTGTTAGCGCTCTCAACAGTAAAAGGAACTTAGATAATTGAAAAGTGAATTGGAGACAGCTGGAAAATATGGAGTGAGTGAAAATGTGTGTGTAAGGGTGGGTGGGGAGCCAGTGGAAATATCTGTCTATAACTTATAACGATTAAACGTTTTCATAATTAATGTTTTAAGATGATAATACCCCTTCTATTTATATTTAATCTTTCGAATAATCAAACAGTTATCATTACTTAAATATATGGATAACAAACAAAAACAGGGTGTAACAGTTAAATTTACTTTTCTTCACATTTCTGCCTGAAGATGTATAACATAGAATGTAGGGTTAAATAAGCTTAAAATATATGGAATTAAAAATGGCATGTAAAACTATTAGCACATATAAAGTAGGAATATAAAAAGTTTAATTTTTTTCATTTATTTAACGTATTTTGTTTATATATTTATTTGACCATGTGCTAACAGGATTTGAATCTGTAAACTTCTGTACTGAAGAACAATGCTCTATTATTCAGCTATTATTTTGTTCATGGAGTCTGTGAGCTGAATAGTAGAATGGTGTTGGTCTCTGGTACCACAGTTTGTGATATCAAAGACCAGCTGCTGACTTGTATACACAGCTAGCATGGATGTTCATAGCTATTTGGAATCAGTTTTAATCTGTAGTTACTGGTCCCATGTACAGCAGAACAGCAAACTGTAGCTCTCCAAGCCAACCAATCAACTAGTTTTATGAAAACTCAAAACTGTAAAGAAACCAGTCAGTGAGCAACCAGCTTTCTGACTAATACTATTGCAGTCAGTACCGACTATATGGTCACCCCACTTATATGGTTATTTTTCTAAAGTCCCACCTAATTTAATAGGAAACATGTGTTAAAGTGCACCGCTTATACAGCCATTTCCTTTTTCTTGTTACCAGTTATAGGGTTAATTTCATGTTTTCAAAGCGTTTCTGGGTTTTTCTTTCTTTTAATTTTTTTAAGAAGTCAGTGCGAGGACCTGAATTCAAGCCTTTATTTCCCTCCCTTTCCCCCTTTCTTGTTTGTGTAGACATCACCTCTCTCAGTTCTCTTGCACCCTAACAAGAGGAGGACATCTGTCTTTTTATTGGTTAAAGTTATCTCTCCCTGCTTAGTTGAAATTGAGACGAAACAAGTAAAGGAAAATTTTGTTGCATTTGGATCATACGTCATGAATTAGAATGTTCATTTTTTAATTATAGCTTTGAAAAGAAAGAATTTATCATTTGCTGTGAAAAATGAATTGAGGCTACTTTCACCAAAGCAAATTTGATTACCTGGATGATATTAAACAGCATTTTAGCTGCCAAATTTTGGTCCTCAACTGTTGAAATCAGTAATCAAGGAAGAAAATGTCAGCACTTGCCACCTTATGGGAATGGAATGTGGATAAGGTTCTTCTGTTATGGATTAACATTGCACAGTATAAGCTCAATAGGGTTGTATTGTTCCACATATATGGTCACCCCACTTATATGGTCTGATTTTTCTGGACCGCTGAGCTGACCATATAACCGATACAGACTGTATTTCTATCAGGATTCTTGGATTAAACCCTTTTATCCCGATAGATCTCTTTAATATGTTATATAAACTGTGAAATATTAATCTGTTTGGATAATTGTTTGACTTAATTTGCTTTCTTTCACTAAAAGTTATATTTTAATAAAGCTTTTTAAAGTCTTTAAGATTAAAATTGTGATGACATTTTTTCCCTCTTCTAAATGGATCCATTTAGAATGAAGTTGCTGCTGCAGTGGCTGAAGGAGGTAAGGATGGAATTATTTTTGTACAATTTTTTATTTCTAGTGTGAGAAACAAAATTTAAAATTAAGAACTGAAAGCGGATTTCTTCAAATTTTTATTAAAATATTTTGGTCATCATTTCTGTGTCTAGATAACTATTATACGAGGCTCATCGAGAAAATAAGTTTTCCGATGTTTTCCCCTTTAACTTAGTTAGTCATATCAATTGCATGTGCATAACAGATCTATGACATATTAACGTATTGCCAGCTTTACCAGTCCCGATTCGTGCCAGTAGCAGGGTAGTAGTAATCTGAAATGAAAACTCTAATTCCTTCTCCTACCACCTGCAAGATTCGGTCGGTGACCTTGAATGCACAAAGTATTGTGCCAATTGAAATTCATTGTCAGCTCTGTTATGTCTATGAGCCGAAATTGACACCTGAACACAAAATTCAATGCTTAGGAGCAGCACGTCACGGACAATGTCGTCACAGACAGGATCATCACGGGCAATGACACTTATCTCCAGAAACCAAGCAGCAGGCAATGCATTGACATCATAGTGGATCTTCGGTCAAGACCCAATTCAAACAGACACTGTCGGTACAGAAAGAGATGTGCACAGTGTTCTGGAACAGGAAGGCTGGTTCCATTCACAGGTGGCAGAGTTCTATGATAGAGGGATACAAAAGTGGATCCCACCATATGACAACTGTCTCCATTATGGTGGTGTCTATGTTGAAAAATAGCTGAAACATTGCTGTACTTGTTGCCAATAAATATGTCTGTGAAAGTGTGAGTTCTTTTTTTTCTTTTAAATAGGGAAACTTACTTTCTGAATGTGCCTCGTAGTAGAATTGAAAGGATTGTTTTAAGAATCACTGTGTACTCATACTTCAAATTTTATTTCATCATGTTTAATTTGTTATCTTGTAATTTCTTCCAACTGTTTTCAGAATTAGTTGTAATATTAAAAGGGACAAATTTCCCACATATAACTTTTATCTGTTTTGCTGGCGGTTGATCACCTAAAATCGAGTGAATATTGTATTCCAATGAATAATGGAAACACCATTCTTAAACCAATTTCATTCCCAAAATCTGTTGCAGGCTTGCTGAGCATTATACAAAATTTGATTCGATATGCTGATTGATTTCCCTGTCCATCGTTAAATTGTAAAGTGTATATTTCTGAAATTACAAAGGTTCTAGATCACAAAAGTGGTGGAAACTTTTTTTCTTATGATGAATATCTGACAAGAATGTAAATTAAAGGAGAAACAAATTTAAACATATTTTGTTTTGTATTAACAAAGCATAGCCTAGCTATTTTAAGTATATTAACTAAATATAAAGTTCAATTAAATACAATACATTGCAGCTACATAAAATACATACTGCAAATTCTCATTAATAACTCAGCACTTATAATCTTTTAGAAAAAATATATTTAATGCATACATAAATAGATCTTTTCTACTATCAGTGTAATACATCTGGGACCCGATGACTAAATTATCAGTTCAGTATCAAAAAATGGAATAAATTTTACAGACAGTCCTGTGTGTGTATCCATACATTAATGTGTGACTTATTACTTTGAATGCATGCTGTTTTCAGTTTATCCATATTCTGTTTATAAATAATATTCATGTAGTTTCATTAGAGTAAGAAAGCTGCTTTAACAAACAATACATCAGTTCACAAAATATATTTCATGTTTAAAAATATTATCAACTTATGCAGTAAAAATTACCATAAAACTTAAGCTCACTATGCCTTGAGCAAATAAATACTCTTTATACTACTTATAATAAGTTTTCTCATTTTAACTATCAATATATTTTTATATATTCTAAGTATGTCATCCAACTGGATTTAATACTTACGAAGAACATAACAAGCTCATATTTATCCTATCCAATTTTAATTTTTTACTGTAGGACTTCTTTACTTTGGTAATTATCCTTTTATAGGATGTAATATTAAATTAATATCTCGTGAACAAGTGCTACTCAGTTTCAATTTTACAATTATTTCAATTTTATATACAGATATGTATATATATATATATATATATAGAGAGAGAGAGAGAGAGAGAGAGAGAGAGAGAGAGATTACATAGTTCCTGATCTGGTATTTTGAATTGTAGTCCTATATTCCTTCCAATTTAAAAGAAGTTCAAAGAAAATTTTAATTTAAGAAACAAAATTTTACATTAAAGTATTTCTTCTTCCCAGTGGAAAACAAACATCTCTACATGTCAAAACTTCAGTTCGCTGTCAGTGGAGATGTGAAACTGACAAACATTGACATTTCTATATACAGCAGTCTGTTTAGACAGTGAAGCTGCCCTTTTAGCCCTATAGAGATGCAGTGTCATCTATGCTTTGAGGTTCTTTGTGACTTTGCTTCCTGCTACGGGGTTGTAGAAAAGGATCAGTATTTCCTTTATTGTTCCTTAGTCTTGCTCCTGGGTCTATTTGGATTAGTCCTTTATTATTTCAGTACTCTAGCTGCCGTTGTGGGGAGGGACATAGACAAACCAAAGAGCTTCATCATGACTGCCCTAGTGAAGAACTTTGGATGTGCTGGAGGAAGTCTTCTTATTGGTCGTTGGTCAGAGTGGGATGGGGATCAGTCCTGATTCTTTGTGTCATCTTAGGGTAAAAACTGCTAGCTATAATTTTGTGTTTCTTCCCCTTAGTTCCAAGCTGCTTGGGAACTGCAGGATATTCCTATCAGCTTCTTCTTCAGCCACTGGACTCTTTTCTTAGGTTCTCTTTTGGTTGTGTTTTCTTGGGTCTTCTGGTTGCAGTGCCATGCTCTTGGGGTACCTCTCCCAGAAGCTTCCGTAAAAAGAATTTCATTCATTCATGTACATTAAGGCATATGAAACAGAAAACAATAAAGAAGGGGAGGAGGGAGTTAACAGATAGTACATACAGCAAATCAAAGAACAAAATTACGTGCTTCTTTCTAACTTGAAGTGAAATGAGGGTGGTAACAATGGGATGTTTACCTTCTTTTACAAAGACTGTCTTGAAAGTTTTTATAAAATTTGAATTGTCATCATAAATAGCCATAATTATTTGTGTAGTACTTTTGAATGAAATGAAGGTGTATCATAGTTGGATGTTGTAGGTGTACCAGTTTATGCTTGGAGAGGAGAGTCAGAGGAAGACTTTTGGTGGTGTATTGACAAATGTATCCATTCAGATAGCTGGCAACCCAATATGGTAATCTCATTTGTTTTATCATTAGAATTATTTATTGCTTTTATTTAACTTCTCTTGTGTGTCAATTGAAATTTTGTAATGAATTTTTAACATCTTTTCTGACTAGTTAGCGATATGAAATTTTGCACATAACTTCATTTCTGGTGACAATAAAATATTTAATCATAAAAAAATTATGTACAACATGTTTATGTCCAAATGAAAGCATAAAATTTCAAAAAAGTCAATATATAGCAATGTATGGAGAAATTTTAAATGCATTGCTAGTACTATTGTCTGAAATATTTACTATGGTGATTACCTTTCAATTAATTTTGCTAGTAAATATTAATTTATTCTATAACAATCAGATAAGATTAACTGAAAATGTAAAATATATTAAATCATGCAATGTTGTTACCAGATTATTTTTAACCCCTTCCGGTAAAATGACGAGTCTAGCTCGTCATTGGTTTTTCATTCCATACCGCACAATGACGAGCTACACTTGTCATGCGACTAAAGTTACTGATAAATATGATAATTAATTTAGTTTAAAATTTCTAGTGTACTGAATTTAGCAACACTTTTGTTACTTGTGGAAATCCCAGGTCACTATTACATATTGTTTATTTAGAATTTCTTGGTACAAGTCACTGCCAAATTGATGAGTCAGAATAAAAGAAAACCTACTAAGAAATGCCGTGTGTGTTACAAGAATCCAATTAGAAGTGAGACTCCCTGGCGATGTAAACAATTCAGAATTCCTTTGCACTTTGTTTTGAAAAGTACCACTAGCTTGAAGACTATTATCTTAATTTTACCGTTTCTGATACTTAACACTATGTAAAAAGTGGATTTTAATTAAGAATATGTAAGAATTGTAAAATAAAACAAGTTTTTTAAATAAAAAATAAATGGTTACTTCACGCACAGTTTTTCATTATTAAATCGTACCTGAAGGAGTTAATTTTGCTTTTGATGAAAAATAAAATTGTAAAATGTTAAAACATAAATGTAACTTATATCTTCTATATATTAAAATCAGCCCACATCTGTCTCACTGTCTGTGGCTTGAAATCCTAAAAAACGGCTGAGAGTTAGGGCTCGAGTTAGGTTTCCACATACTAGGAAAATCCACAAGAACCCATTTTGGCAAGTCTCATCTTCATAGGAGTATAATTAACAAAGATATAAATTAAGACTCAACCTAAGTTTAATTCTTTTAGTCCATATTTGTTTATTTATGATCAAATGTTTCCTTGAATTAGCTGTTTATAACATAAAAAATAAATTATTTTAAAAGTGATTTTTACTAAATATCTTTTATTCAAGTTGGAATTTAGTGAGGAGACAGGTACCTCCAGATTAAAATTTTTGAGGAATTTATATCTGTAACTTTCTTTGTAGAATCATAATTATGGGAGATATTAATTAAAAACCCATCCTAAATGTTAATTTTTTGGACTAAATGTGATTGTTTCTTTACAAACAATGAAATTTTGAGATCTTAATTAAAAAATTCATAATAATGATGTCATAAATTATGAAATTTCATCTTTCATTACTTCTGGGGTGCTTGGTTTCTGATCGTAGCTGCTCCTTCACTAAATTTTGTACTTGTTTGTAAAAAATTGCTTATACAATATTCCAAATTGTATCATCTTTTTTTCTTTAAAAATTATACTCCATTTTTCGTTATTTCTTTAATTTTATTTTGAAATTAAAGGTAAGAATATAGTTTTGACCTGTTGGTATTCTAAATAGCCCCAATAATTTAATTAATAAGTCCAAAAAACATTTTATTCTGTAGAAACAACTACAGTGAGTTTATCAGCAAAGAGGATTAAGTATTATTCTTTAAAAATTTTACAATCTGTATAATTTCTGATAATATCAAATAGCATTCCATCGTAATAAGGTACCCTTGCTATTTTTGATAATATTTATTGGCATTCTCATCCAAATGGAAATTATCAAATACGTGTTTAAAAGGTTTAAATTTTTTGTAAAATCGCCACTGTTTGCCTAACTAAATCAGGTACAGATGCACCTAGCTTGCCATGTTTTTCTCACCCACTTTGGCAGTTTTGTGGTCTTTCCAAATAAGGATATTTGATTCAAAACAGTTTGTGAATAATAAATTTAATCTGCAAATTTTGTTAAAAATAGTGTTTTATTTTGTAATAGTATTAATAGTGATATTTCTTTCATCTGCAAAAAATTATATAAAATGTTTGAGTTTCAGCACATACAGTCATTTCCATTTTTGGACAATGCTCTTCTAGATCTTGTTTTATACATTCAGATTTTTGTGAAGTGCATTTTATTATTTTAAGGTTTCATTTGATTTGTTAAAGTAATATCTATGTAAATTTGTGAATTTCTTTGAATCTCAAGTTTTATCTGTAAGATGTTCTGTAGTTGGTCAGCTATGAATTTGTTTTCCAGATTTTGGACGATGGAGGAGATGCTACTCACTTAATGCTTAAAAAATATCCAGCCATGTTTCGAGGAATCAAAGGCATCGTTGAAGAAAGTGTCACTGGTGTTCACAGACTTTATCAGCTCTCGAAGTCTGGAAAATTAACTGTACCTGCCATGAATGTTAATGATTCAGTTACCAAGGTATGTAAAAATATTAATTAACTAGCATGTAACTCGTCATATGACGGGATCAGTAAAATTTTTAATTTTCCAAAATTCTAAAGTACCTTATGAGGCAGGTTAAAAAAATGGTTTGTTGTTTGGCTGAGAATTATCTTGCAACAAAAATAATCGATGATTCAATTTAAAATGATCTCATATGTACCTAATCTATTATTTATTAAGCCAAATATAAAAGAAAATTATTTACATAATATCTAAGTTCAATAATAAAACGTATGAAAATAAGGCATAATTTAAAATAAGAAATGATTAAAGGAGATGGTTAAAGGAATGACGTTATAATGCTAGAAAAATGTTATATTTACCTATTTATTATGGGATAAATGGATAAATTTAATCGCCTGCTCTTGTCCGGGGAAAATAGGAGTTGAAATAATGGCCTTAAAAGCTCGAAAAGAGGGTAAGGGGTGGATTTGAACGTTTTAAAGAAGGCTGTATTTTTCTCTGTGATATGAAGCATATTTATAGAAATTTATTTTAGAATCGGATCTATAGTTTAGAAGATAAACTTTGAATTTTGATCTTTGTATTTTGCTAACTATGGATGCCTCTATCCATTCCAGGTCCAACCGCTTCATAAAATCGAGGACAGACGTACAGATAACTTAGGATATTATTATATAGGGGATTTTCTTAAGACAATGTTTGTACACTTCTTATACTTGATGTTTTTTAAACTAGCAATTTCATATTATCTTTTTATAACTTCCTGTTGTCAGCGTTGAGTGATTTAAATCAGCCTGACTTAAATTGTGATTTAAATCACGGTTTAAATCAGTTAGTATTTTTTTAAATCGTTGATTTAAATCAATTTTTAAAGCTGTTAGTAATAAGCACAAGAAAATATTGACAAGCCAGAGTTGCTCCCAGATGGTTTCGGAAGGCTGCTGCACCCTGCATATCCTTGTATTATTAAAATAGCAATCTACCTGCTATTCATTTCTTCTCCTGTATCTTATCTCTCAATCAAATGTTGTTTTCATTTTTTGTATTAAAAAATTACTGGCACAGTAAAAATTTCATTGTCATACCTTGAAAAGAATGCCCTGACTTTTTAAATATTAAGTGCCTCTAAAAAGTAAAAACTAATGCACCCAAAAAATGTAATAAGTATTATCCCCCCTGCTTTTATTTATCTATTTATTTTTATGAACCTGGAAAAAATTCTGGAATTAAAAGATGTGGATAATGATAAATCCAACTTAACAGCTTTTAATAAGTGATACCAGCAAGTACTGGGAGCTTTCTATTTCTTAGCTTATCAAGTAGACCCTCATTTTTGTGAAAAAAATCTGACCGATTTGGAAAGAAACTAATCTTTTATGTTTGCAAATGAAAAGTACTGCCCTGATATTATTCCTGTTCTCATGAAATTCATGGAAAAATCTGATCCTTTCAATGAATTCCTTTTTAAAGAAGAAGTGATTAGTAAGGTTTCCCCACTCAATTGGGGGAATAGTCATTTCTTCTCAAATAAGAATGGAAAAATTGAACACCTGGACCAGGCACTTTATCAATTGTTGACTGCAAGGGCATCCACTGCTTCCATTGAAAGGATTTTTTCAACATATGGATTAGTACAATCTTAGCTTCGAAACAGACTTGGAAGCGACAAAGCAACTAAACTTGTTTTTATTTATAAATCATTTAACATTTAACCACTGTCACAAAAAAAAAAGTTGGTTGTAAAATTTTCATGAAGAATAAAAATTATTGTAATTACTGAGCCCTTAGTCTACCCTCATCTTTCTAATAATTCTATGGTTGAAGAAGTAAAATGTATAAATTAACATGAAGCATCCTTTATTTAACCCTTTGAAGATCACGATTATAAATTCTGTCGTATTTAATACAGTTAAATTATAAATTTTATTTATAAATCTTTTAAATTTTAAAAATATAAAAAAATTTTTTTTTACATTTCTTCGGTGTGGGGGGGGGGGAAGAGAGGGTGATTTAACTGTGCAACCCTTCTATTGTACAGTAGGGAATATACTTCTTTCTTAAAATTTTAAATAAATTTTCAGATCAATGAATAATTACTCTTCAAATAATGTAATTAAAAAATAGCTAAACAATTTATAAGTACTGTTTTGGGTAAGTATTTTCATGTGGAATCATGAAGAAAATCAAACTCTTAATTCTTCCAGGTAAAGCAAATTTAAAAAAAAGTATATTTCAAAAAGAAATAAATGAATTGTAGTGATAGCATCTATTTATAGTTTAAAGTGTGAAAAACTAAAGAAAGTCAAAAAATAAATATGTGTTTAAATTTGTAAAAAGTATTAACAGGTGGTTTCACTGCAAAACCACTGCCCTTAAAAGGGTTAAATTATGATATAGATAATTCAAACAAGCAAAAACCCTATATTGCAAGTAATTATTTTCTACTGATTCATGAATTATTCTTATATATCTTTATTTATTTTAGTTATATGCATTTTTTATAACATATAAAAAAAGAATTAATTGATTTAGACATCTAACTTGAACAATTTAATTTGCTGGTATCAAATATTACACTTAAATATATTTAGATTTAAAAAAATTTGATTTAAATCAAAAATATCTGATTTAAATTTTTTAAAAAATCCGACTTTTTTGATTTAAAAAAAATTGTGATTTTTATCAACCCTGCCTGTTATGTATGTGCATATATATATATATATATATTACAAAAATTCTTAAAGAATTTTCCTCCCCCTGTTTGCATTCTAATTTTCTTAATTTTAACATTCCAAGCCACTTAAAATATCAAAAACTAACTGTGATAATAGTAAAATATCAAACAAGAAACAAACATAAGAATGACAGTTGCTCTAAAGTAAAACTCATCAGTGGCAGAGTTTTTGTGCATACTATTAAAACTTTTTTTTGTTTTTGTTGTTAAATGAGAATACGGAGAAACAAAAAAGGAAACCTTCAGAAAATGAAGCAATTGAAGCTTAAAAGAAAAAGAAAATCAAAATTGATTAAAAAGCAATTAAAACAAAAAATGTTGATAATCGAAGCTAATGAGGTAATGAATGCTGTGATGGAACAGATGAAATCTTTAAAATAATGATGTACAATTTCTAATTACAATATTAAACTGAAATAAATAGAAAAAAATGGGAAGAAAGCAGAACTCTAAGAGTGTTCTTACTTTTTTTTTTTTAATAATTTAATTTTTCTATGAAACTAATTATTTCTCTGTTCCTCATTCCAAAGACAGAAAAAAAAATATTGTAGGGAAATATCAGTGAATTTTGAAAAGGTTTCCTCCTGGACACCCTAGAATATTGAAGAATGTTTTAATTAATAAAATTTGTTATTTCTCTTGTAAAACAACTTTATTTTTAATAAATTGCATTATATATTGTATCAAATGGATTAATATCTAAAATTGTATTTGTTTTTAGACCAAATTCGACAATCTTTACAGCTGCAGGGAAAGCATTTTGGATGCGTAAGTTGAATTTTATTCTCCTAAATGCCATAGTGTTTTATTTTGAGCTCCATTTTCTCAGCCTGATCTGTACTAATTTTCACTATGTATGAATATTCTTGTAATTATCTTATAAGGATATCATTGACCCATTGTTTTATATATCTATACAGGGGATTAAATATAGTTTTGTTTCCAAGTTTTTAGCGTTTAATGTCACTTTGATACTTGAACATTCTCTTTTTTATGGTGACTGTTATAATAACTGTTACTTTACAACTGTCTAAATGTATTCAGGGAATTTGTTTGCTTTAATTATTAAAACTAATGATGTTGAAGGAAAATACAGAGATGTGTTCAGGGACATATCTGAGCATGATTTTTAGTTATATTAACTACTCAATTGAAAATATATCATTTGAAATTTTACTGCACTCATTTGTTTACATATTATAAATAATTTTAATAAATTGACATTGAATAAATACAAAAGTTTTTTCAATAAATACAGTGAAACTTCTTTGAGTGGCCCTCCGGGGTTCGTGGGTTTGAATCCCACTATGACTTGGATGTTCGTAGCCGTTCGAAATCGGCTTTAAGCAGTAGGTCCCGGTCTCATCAGCCCTCATGTTGCAAAAAGTAGACTGTAGCACTCCAAAATCAAACCAAACCTGAGCGGCCATCCCTGTAAGGTAGCCACCCTTTTAAATGGCCAATTTTTCATGGCACGGAATTTTCGACTCATAGACCTAATGGTAAAATAACCTGTATCAGCGACCACCCAATCCCCTCTAAATGGCCACCAAATGGATCGTCCATTTCATTTTTCAGGAAATTCTACTCACAACTGGACAATCAGGCATTGAAGGTGTCTTAGGGCCTTTGTTTGGAATTCCAATCATTACAGTTAAGGAAGAATGGCACCTCTGTCAGCAAAAATGTCATTCACGCCAGTTTCATTTCATTAGTTGGTCAGTGATCTGAGTTGCAACGATGTCGAAATGAGTTTTTCTAAATCTGGAGCAGAGCATTGAAGTTCTGTGTGAATATGAAAATGGCAAATTGGCAAGAAATTAGTTGAATTTTTTAACTGCAGAAGAATGCAAATCAACAAAGTCATTAAAGAAAAGAATTTGATTTTGAAGGAGTACGAAGACTACAGAACAAATTGTAGCCTTTTAAAAAAATGTAAAGATGCATGAAATAAAGTACTATTTTCTCTTTAGATAAGTTTTAAATTTCATTTACATAAGGAATATATGTCAGACTTGTTTATATTACGCGGTTCCCACGGTCCTTAAAAGTCCTTAATTGTAGTTTTCACTTTTAAGGGCCCTTAAAACTACTTAATTTTCTTCAAAGGTCCTTAAAAACTCCTTAATTTTTAAATTGGAATGCGATCAATTTCTCCATCGGCGAGATCCACAGTCTCGTGTGATTTCCAATCAGTTATCTTATATGACAAATATATAATCCTTTGTATACTTAAAAGATTTAAAGTATAAAGTCAGCTGCCCTTTCCTAATAGCAAACAGTCATGCAGATTTTAATTTGAAGCATGGAGGAGGGGGGTTTGTAGATATTTCAGTTACTTATGGAAGTTTCATTTTCCTTGCATTGAATGTAATAGAAAAGTCTAAAATTTTCTTCTTTCCCAGGCAGCTCCGGATATAATCAGCTAGTATATATGTATCTATAAACTCTTATATATGTGTGTGTCATTTTTAAATCCTCAGGAAGTACTGTTTATAATATTGTTTTTATTCACAATTCATTTTTAGTTTGATCACTCAAAAAACTTTAGATGCACATTCTTCAAAATTAGGTTTTGTCAAATAGATTTATCTTATATTCATTTTTAGGCATTTTTAAAAACTTAATTCTGAAATATTGTAGGGCATTTATTGAACATGCCTTGTCTGGTTCATAATCATTAAAATAGATTTCTCAGGAAATAGGGTCTATGCCGTTATGTCGTGTATTTCAAGTAGGTCCTTAGAAAGTCCTTAATTTTTGTTCTGGAAAAAGAGTGGTAACCCTGACAAGTCATGTCCAAAGCCCAACCAAGAAAGAATAATGCTTGTTGTAATCAGAAATGTGTTGTTTAGCTTATATTTGTAAGCAGTTTAATTTGTGTGAAATGTTATTATAAATAGACATAGCTTTAAAACAGTAATAGAGGTCTCCAAAATATCTTTCAGTAAAAATAGCTGTTTATCTCTGATCACTGTCAATGGTTATTCTTTATCTTTTGTTCTGGTAACAATATTCTCTAAAGTGTTGCTTCATTCAATACTAAAAATGTCTGCTTTTCTTTTTTAGACTGAAAAGATCAACTGATGTTATGTTTGGTGGAAAACACGTCTTGGTTTGTGGATATGGAGAGGTAATACTTCTGAGATCATGTCACTAAGACTGTATTCAAACATAGATATATTTTTTATAATGTATACAATCTTCATAAATGTTGGTCTACCTTTCTTTTTCTACAACATCCATTTTGGGAGGATTTCTGATAAATATCTGATAATTTTTCTATCCTGATTTTTCAGATATAGCACAAAATGAACCACACATAAAACATTTATTATGAACCATATATCATGCATTTTTTATTAGTATGGAGATTGTTATATGAATTAATAAACGTGATGCATTATTGCATGATTTTGAGGGTTGGCAATTGTGAATATGGTAAAAGGGACCCAACTTCCATTTTATTTGAAAAGCATGTGCATTGGGTGTAATGTTGAATCAGTGTTTTGTTTCTTGTTTAGGTAGGCAAAGGTTGCTGCTCTGCTCTGAAAGGAATGGGGGCTGTGGTATGTGTGTCTGAAATTGATCCTATCTGTGCCCTTCAAGCATGGTAAGAAACAAGCTCTCTCAAATATTTCATTCTCATTTCAGTTTGAGGGAAATAAATTAGAATTGGTTAAGAGTTTTTATCATCAACATTAACTTTTATGGAGTTTTCGTTTTATTCTGTTCATTACTGCCAGAAAGAGAAAGAAATGCTTTCCAAAGCCTGAGCAATTTTCTCCATTAAACCTAATTTTGTTTAAAAATTCGTAAAACTTGAATTCAACATACTGAAATGGACAATTATAATCCCTGATAATATCTGTATTTACTGTAACAAAAGTTTCGTGATATTTAAAAAAACTATTACAGATTTTAAAGGAAATGGTTTTGTTTTAATAAAATTAATTTATATTTACAGTCAGAGAAAAAGGGATGTTTTAAAATTTAAACAAGTTTTCAGTAAAATTATATGATATCAGCAAAAAATTTCATAAATTTATTCAGTTGAATAAATATATGTCCAGGGATATCAGATATCTTATCTTTTTACTAAGCATTTTCATTTAAATTGTTTGCACTATTAATTTTATTAAATATTTCAGTGTCATTTGAATAGTAAGAATTGCTGTCACTTTTATTGAAAAAGTGAAGCATGTTTGTAAACAAATACAAGTGCTGGCTACAATTCAACTTTTTATTGGCAAAACATGGCTTGTTTTCATTGTATCTTATGAGCTTTGATATGTATCACATATACAATAAAGCTAAATTTTATTTAAGGGAAAGGGAAGGAAACATCAGACCCTGGTCAAGTAATGCAAAATAGATTTTTTGAGCACTTACAAAATTATGTATTTAAAAAAAAAAAAAATTAAACATTTTACACAGTACTACTAAGTATCATTATCAAATTTTTGGTTTGGTTTGGAGTGCTACGGTCTACTTTTTGCAACACGAGGGCTAATGACACCGGAACCTACAGCTTAAAGCTGATTATGGTAAAATATATAATATATATAATATATATGGTTCGTAGCCAAACGGCTACAAACATCCATGCCACAGTGGGATTTGAACCCAAGAACTCCGGTACCAAAGGCCAGCACCCTAACCAATCGGCCATCGTTCAGCACATTATCAAAGAATAACTACTTTGATTATGTTAACAGGCACAATAAACTATTACATAAATAAGAATATAATTAAGTGTACAAAACCTGATCATTTTAAGGACAAATAATAATTACATTTATAGGTACAGTACTTACCACAAAAGCATAGAAAATACAAATTAGAAATATGAAAAAAAAAATTCTTAGAGCATAATAATTTTATGTAATCTATTACATTACAGTAGGGTTAACGTTTTATGACCATTCTGAAAATGTTTGTTGCACATTCTCGAAGAAGAACTGGGAGTCCAGTCTTGTTTTTTCAAAGCTTTTATCCAAAACATTCGCAATGTAGGATCTTTAGGAAAGCAACAAAATCCAATATATTCGTCTTTTTTTTTTAAACACTTAGTACAGCCATAAGTGCAACAGCTTGTTACCATTTTCAGAAAACTGACAAAATTAAGACCCCAATAACAATCACAATCTGCAGGAAATTCAAATGTTTTGCCAACGATGATGTTGAGCTGCCATTTTTGCTGCACCTGACGTCACGTGCACATTCTCTATTAGAAAAATAAATCATTATTTGACTTGTTTTTCAATAAAAAATTTATTATCATCTGAATAAAACTGACTACAAAACACTATCAAAACTGCGAATGATAATTCCGTTTCTCATAAGGAATATTCCATCCAAATATAACCATCCAGTGATCACAGCCCTGGGGAAGGCGTACAGTTGATGCATGCTCCAAATTAAAAAAATAACTCAGTGTAAGCATCTATTAAAGGTGAACATTATTCAAAATTTAATGAAGCATCTAGTGCTGTCTATATATTTAGAATAAAATGTTCGAATAACAAGAGCTGAACAGATGAGTGTCTTGTACAGGTTAAAAGTGAAGTGAAATATATTTTGCAGAAGGAAATTCTATAACCTTGATAGATAATATTGTTTTTGTTGTCAGTAGTTAGGCATTTTCATGTACTAAAATGATGATGTAATTCTTTTATAAAAATTGGCTGTGGAACTTTTTTTTCTGAAAATATTAAAAAAAAAATTTATTTTGATTCTAGCATGGATGGGTTCCGAGTGGTAAAAATCAATGAAGTTGTGAGAAATATTGATATTCTTGTCACTGCCACAGGTAATTATCCTTTTTACTTTTAATGTCCTATTTTATTCTGATTTCATATATGATGATATGTATCTCCTTTTCTTTCAGGAAATAAAAATGTTGTTACTAGAGAGCATATGGATAAAATGAAAAATGGTTGCATATTGTGTAATATGGGTCATTCGAATACTGAAATAGATGTGGTCAGTAAATTCTTAATTCTTTAGAATGAAATGTTAGAATTTTGTGGAAGTGTTTAAGTGAATTTTGATTTTCTCTTTTATTTCAGCAAAGTCTGAAAGGTCTGACATGGGAAAAAGTGCGTTCGCAAGTAGACCATATCATTTGGCCAGATGGGAAAAGAATTATTCTTCTTGCTGAGGTACAATGTCTGTCTTTTTAAGCCTTTGGGAGGAGTATATTGTGTTTGATACCTAGTAACCCAAAAATGATTATATTTTCAAAAATATTAACACAATTCTATATTGGAGTCATTAGGAATATAATTATCTTTTGAACATACATAAATACATGCTTTTATTGATAAATCAGTTTTCTAAATATAACCTGCTCAGATGTTATTATATGAATACCAATTATATTTTTAAAAACTAAGCGATACATTAGGTATAAATCCCTTATATAATAATAGCCTAAGTTATCTGTCCTTGAATTTATGAAGCGGTTGGACCTGGAATGGATAGAGGCATCCATTGGATTCTTGATGAGTTAGGGTTAGCAAAATTCAAATTGAGTCAAGTTTATCTGCTCCTAAATTATCTATCCAATTCTAAAATAAATTGGTATAAATAGGCTTCCTATCACAGCAAACAATACTGTCATTTTCAAAACGTTCGAATTCCACCCCTTCTCCCCTTTTCGAGCGTTTAATATCATTGTTTCAAGCCCTATTTTCCCCGGTTAAGAGCAGGCGATTCAATTTATCAATTTATCACATTATAAGTAAATGAAAATAACCTCTTTTTTTCTAGCATTATGACGTCATTCCTTTAACCGTCTCATTGAATCATTTCTTATTTTAAATTATTTAAATATCGTCTGCATTATTTTCATAAGTTTTATCCCTGAACTTAGATAGGACGTAAATCAGTTTCTTTTATATTTGAATTAAATAATAGATTAGGTACATATATGATCATTTTAAATTTCATTATCGATTATTTTTTGTTGCAATGAAAATTTTATCACCGGTATTAACAACAAATTCTTTTCATAAAAGTCTAGGAGTCTATTTCACAGACTAATAAATATCTAACGTTTAAGTTATATATCTCTGAAGTTTGTTCATTTGCGTGTTTGTTTTTTATACATAACCACACAGTTTGCAATCGATTCTCTAAATTTTGAACATCCTTCATATATACCCCGAAATAATCACTGTCAATATTAAAACCTCTGCAGTCCCTAATATGACAAGATAAATTAAAGTTGGCAACTAACATGCGGTCAGTAAAGATAATCAAATTATTGAGCGTGTACCAGATAATTCTCAGCCAAAATCAAACCATTTTATTACCTGCCTCATAGGGTACTTTACAATTCTGGAAAATTAAAAATTTTACTGATCCCGTCATATGACGGGCTATATGCTAGTTAAGAAATATTTTTTCGAAATGCAAATAAATATAAATCCCTCTAGGAGTACTTATTTATATTATTTACCAACAATGTTGAGAAGTCTCATAAAAATATACCTGTATTATATTTTTTGTGGACATATAAATTTTATTCCAGGTCATACTGACCCAAACAGAACAGTATCGTTAAAATGGGTAGAATTTTATTTGTGAATGAGTTTGTGTAAATTTTGCATAAGCATTGAAGAACTGAAATAACACAGTTATTGCAAATTTACTTATTCTGACTTAAAAAAATTACATCAAAGAATTAATACATACTAAATGGCAGAACTGTTGGAATAACGTATCATCAAATAAATTGCGAGAAGTAAAATTAAAAATTACCAAGTGGCCCCAACTCCCTTCTAGGAGATAAGACGTCTACGAGTGGGTCATTGCTCATCTCTTGCTGGGTGAAGATCCTCCACAGTGTGCTTATTGTAAAACACCTTACACAGACGCTCACATTTTATCATCGTGTTGTTGTCTCAAATCAATGTATATAAAATTCTTTAAAAATTTATCGCCCAATCATCAGTGAAACGCCACATCCAGGCTTGTTTCCCTTTCTTAGCTGTACAGGATTTTATTATGAAATCTAAATTCTGTGATTTTTTTGTATGTTAATCTTTATTTCAACTTCTCAATTTTCATTTTTGCTTTTTAATTTTCTTATAATGTATTAATCTATCTTGTATATATTTGCAATTTATTATGTCCATTTGTTTGATTTTTATGTGCTTTTAACGTTTTAATTTATAGTTTCGTCTATTTCATCCTCAAAATTCCTTTCTCCTATGTTTATATTCTTTTTTTATCTATTACTTTGTTTTTTATTTTCGTCTTGTTTGGCGCAGTTTGTCCTTTGAGGAATTAGTGCCACTAAATTTTAACCAGCCAACCAACCTTATTGCAAATTTATTATTTGTTACAATTCTTTACTTAATATTAATTTTTACATAAATACTGCATATTTGTAGCAATTTATTTATATAGTTTGGGTTTTGATTTGAAAAAATAGTATGCTTTGTGTATTTTTATTTTTTCATATAATCAGTTTTTCTTAAATTTACCTTCTCCTTAAAATATTTTGCTGTACGTAATTACAATTTTCTTGTTTGAATTTCTCATAAAATATATTGTGATCAATGCTGCATTACATATATCCTACTAGAAGAGTAAAAGGTGGATTTAATTAAAAATTTAGGACAATTAATATTTTTTTTTGACTGTGTACACCTTTTACAAATGGCTGGCAAATGATAACTATAGCATGCCAACTCTGTACGTTTAACCTGGCAATATCAAATTTTTGACCATTTTCAGGTGTATGGGGCAAATGCACACATTGCGACATTTTCCAATATAAAAATATTAAACTTTCCATTTGCACCAGTTTTTGTGAAAAAAAAAAGTGAAAATTTCCCCTAGCTCTGTCAAATTGGTGCTAATAGAGGCACTTCAATTAGTATTTTGCAGTTAGCGACAAAAAATCCCTTAGTGCAATTCTTGAAGTGACATGTGGAATTGATTTGGACAAGCAAAGAACATTAATGGATAATTTAAATATAAGAAATTCTGAGATTTCATGTTATTAATTTTAATAATTCCATATAGAGTATGAAAAGAGTTTTAGGTATGTGACAAAAATAGTCACATATTGCTGGTTTTCCATAACATATGAAGCAATTAAAAACTATTTGATTTATAAATAAAGTTCCTAAGTTAAACAGAATCAATCCTATCCATGTGGATTGCAAAGTTGAAACTATAACCTTTAGTTTTTGTTTAAATGCTACAGAAGTTGATTAATAAAAAAAAAAAAATTAGGGAAGTTGAAGTATGTCCTACAAAAAATTGCCCTTTGGACAGTGAAAATTTTCTGGAAAAACTTTGTGGCAATTTTTGCTCATCAGATTATTAGGGAGTACTCTTAATGCACATACACTGTCAGGATCATTTCATAATGGAGTTCAACGGAGAAGCTTAACCCTTTCGTGCCTACTGTCACAAATACGTGCCAGCTAGAAACGCACTCACTTCCCGGCCGACACACTGGCGTGCCATAGCGTTTTCCCGTTCACCCCCTACTGTCATATATGTGTGCCAGTGTTGTGGGACATTTTAAAAACTATAAGCTTTGACACAAGATGGCATTGTATGTCCATATGGAATTAGATACGTGTAGATTTGACCTTGTACTGAATAGGAGAGTAGTATGATACACATACAAGTGGTTTTTGATTATATAAACATGAGGGAAAAAAATGTTTCCGACAAACATGTTTTATGACGGCTTTTTAATTCCCACGTGGTGTTTGTTTATGTAAGCAGGGTAGTTTTATTTTTTCTAAAGCGTTGTGTATTTCGGTTTGCAGTC
>CM063498.1:208775351-208792851 GCA_032207245.1 Pardosa pseudoannulata | reverse complement strand
CAGGTCCATTTAAACAAGCATATTATCGGTACGTTGCTTTTTCTCATTTTCTAAAAATTTGAATGTCACAGTGTGTGGAGGCAATTTTGAAAGAAATTGGGCTATTTTCTCAGGAGGAACACCACAGTACTTATGTCTTGAATTATGTAAATTTAAAAAACATTCCATAAGATGTCATTATAAATAGTTTGAATTCTAATAAAGGTTAGAATTTACTAAATCTTTTAATTCAGATAGAGGAGAATGAAATTTTGATGGCTTCATATCATGTAGTTAGTTGTAATTATTTTTGTTAACTGTAAGTATTGCATCCGTCTCTGTCGGGGGTCAAGAAGAGCATCAGTTAAAGCGAACTTTTGGTTCATTGCAAGGCGCCGAACATTTCAAAATGCCAAACAATTGAAAAACGGCAGTATTACTGGTACAAGTAATGGTCCTTTTGACGCACAGACGATTAAAGGTGTCAAATGTGCCGT
Organism: Pardosa pseudoannulata; assembly: GCA_032207245.1. Lineage (NCBI taxonomy): Eukaryota > Metazoa > Arthropoda > Arachnida > Araneae > Lycosidae > Pardosa > Pardosa pseudoannulata. Next base: position 208,792,375 of record CM063498.1, on the reverse strand, counting down.
TTTGTCGACGCACCGACAGAGAAAAGAAACTGTTCTTTGACCGTGTCGGTTGGGCTCCAAAGGGCGTTTCAGCTACTCCAAGGACAAAGGTCAAAGAGGGAGGAGTGTCGATCTCCCCTAAAACCGAGATTTCCTGTTTGGAAAAGAAGAAACGGGAGGGGACTCCCGGCTGAACTTTGAGATGAGCAGGTTGCCTAGAGTGATCTCCTCTCTGGACGACTTTACATATATTTTTCTTTAAATGTTTTTTTTTTGTTGTAATAAATCAACATTGTTAAGTTTAATCCTCTACGGCGGATTATTTCATCTCCATACTTGCTCCTTATATGAGACCCATGCGAAGTCATATCCAAATGACTAGAGTATGACTTACAATTAGAAATAGAAACATTGCAAACTGCTCGGCGAGTTTACATTAACAAAAGTAAAATTAAAAATTTTCTTCTGTCATTTAATTTCTCATATTTTTTATAACGTAGTATGAATATTACTTACCATAATTTTGCACATATAGTTCTGTGTTTAAAAAGCAAATTTTTTCAGCCACAGACTATCTGCCAGTGCAGACTATCTGGTAGTTGTTCATTGCTCAAATTATCAAAATTGGAAGAAGGGGGGGAAAAAAGTACGTCACGCAAATGGCCGATGATTAAATGTCAACAAAAGCACGACTCACGAGATGTCAATAAAACATCATATCGTATCCATAATAAAACATGAAAAAAAATACAACCCATAAAGTAGAACGAATCAGTAGTAGCCAGTAGCGCAATCAGAAATTGTGTTCTGGAGTACGAGAAAATATCGATAGTCACTATTTTCAGCTCTGATTGACTGAGTTGTTTTACCAAAATTCTACAATCTGACGTTATTTTTCCATTCAGTTGCTATTCTGAGCCTTCGAACACGTTCGTTGACTCCCTCATAGCATTCTATACAGACTGCCTACTTTTTCGATATTTTTGTAATATCGCCCCCCCCAAACTTTTGGACCTTTTGAATATTAGGCCCCTCCCCCCATAATTTTATATTCTACCAAATCTATAAAAATTTTTCAAATCAAAACACGAGAACTAAAAAATCAGGGCTAACTTAGCCCCCCTAATGAGGAGCTTAGGCTCCGCCCCCTTTCTTACAGAGAAATTTTACTGGTAGATTCCCAGGATCCGATTTGCGATTCGGATTGGGGGTTTTCGATGTATTTCTATGTTTTACTCATATTTTACAGTTTTCTGCTTATATTTAATCGCATTTACGTATTTTTAAATTTTATTTAATCGCATTTAAGTCATATTTAATCATTATTATCATATTATTTTTTAGCCTTTTTTTTTAATTATTAACCTTTTATTATTAATTTGCTTAACTTTTATTATTTTCTTAATATATTTAATAGAATTGGCATCTTTATCACATGTTTTATTCATCAAGAACCGCTCCCTTTAACTATTTCGCATCTTACTTACTGGAGATTTGCCCTAATGGGCCAGGGTCTCCAATAAGTACCATCAAATGGAAGCTGGTGGGTTCAAGATTGATGGTTGAGGGTCTAATGTCATTTCACCACGAGGATCACTTGTAACAAGTTTTGATTTGTGGTGGTTTGGGTCATTCATTATGTCTTTAAAACATTGCAGTTTCACTGCCGATTTCAGGATGAAAGTAACTCAAAAGGACGGCGAAAAAGCAGTAAGCAAAAGGAATAATTAAAAATATTAGAAGAAAGTGATCCAGTCATTGTGTAAAAATATGATAGCTTGCATTAGATGATTTACATAGCTGGGTTCTCAAACAGAGAAATGCAGGCTGCCTTGTTTCTTCCGCTAAAATTCGTCTCCGAGGTTATGGCAGAAGAAATGATTTCAAATTTTAAACGTGGAACTAATTGAATCTAATCCAAACATTTCGGCACTCTACTGTACTTAAATTTTTATTCTTAAAAGGATTTAACAATGTCATACTAAAATACATATTTTTGCACGCATAGTCCACAGATTATCTGGTGGTGAATATTTTTAAATAAAAAATCTCACCCGCGGACTATAAGCGGGTGCAGACTATACGTGCAAAATTACGGTATATAAGATTCTTAACACAGGAAATAAAATGCATGAGAATTTCTCACACTGTGCCCAAAACAGAGTAAGATTTCAAAAACTTGAGAGAAAAAACAAATAGGCATTAGGAAAATAATTATATTCTCCATAGTTTAACAAAATTACCTTGAAGTATGAAACAGTGTATCGAATTATTGCAAGAATGAGTAACACTTGTTTCTTCTGGGAAATAACTAAAGATTTACAACTAATAAGAAGTATCATTTTTTACTGCCAAGTTCCACAGAACGAAAAAAGGTCACATCCACGAAGTAATGTCACCCTACCTTCCTGTCCAGGAGATGTTAGTAATATCCAGTTTATTTGAGCTATGTATGAAGCACTTTTGTGTACTTCTGTTGATAAGCTAAATAAAAGTTGGAATGGAACAAGGAATTAGAAAAGATAAAAAGAATGAAATGTGAGAATTTTTCAAAATCCCAGAGCTGTCTTTGGTGTTCTAATTTCCCATTTAGACCATGCCTGATTCCATTTTGATGTCTGTATAAGGAAACTTTGACCATCCCTAAATGCATTTTGACAAATTTGGGCAGGATGTCTGTACTCCAAAACGATGAGTCCAAGAATGTTGTTGTTTTTATAAGGGCTTTTGTAACATCTATTTATGAACCTTCCTTTTTGATTGCGATCTGCACTCTATATATGGAAAAGTTTCATAATAATGAATATAAACGAACAATAAGAAAAACACAAAGTTTCTGTTGCAATACGTTTATTGAAAGTTGAAATTTTCTATTTAAGATTGTTGTAGCATCTTATGCGTCTCCTTTTTGGATTGCAATCTGCATATTGTATCAGTATAATAGATATTTATGTTAGATTTCTGCTCATTGTTAAATCAATATTTTATAAATTGTTTATGTAATTTCAAAGTAATATTTTAGCAATTGTGTCCACCATGTGGACTTATTAATTAATATAGCGGGACTTATTAATTATATATAGGGGGACAGTATCTTATGTTGAATGTAAGAATGTATACTCATTTAATAGATGTTGCCAGAAAAGATTGGACAATAATAAAATAATAAATTGACTAGCCAATTGTAATAAGTAATCCAAATTGGAAATTTGGATTTATCTTTTTAATGAACTGAAATAAACTTACTTTTGTAATTGATTTTTTGGACTATTTTGATAAGACGTATTTCCAGGGTTCCTGTGGTTCTTAAAAGTCCTTAAGAACTCCTTAATTTTAGCTTTCATTTTTAAGGGCCCTTAAAACTACTTAATTTTTGTCAAAGGCCCTTTAAAACTCCTTAATTTTTAAATTGGAATGCGATCAATTTCTCCATCGACGAGATCCACAGTCTCATGTGATTTCCTATCAGTTTTCTTATGTGACAAATATATAATCTTTCGTATACTTAAAAGGTTTAAAATATAAAGTCAGCTGCCCTTTCCTAATAGCTAACAGTCATGCAGATTTTAACTAAACGAAGCATGGAGGATAGGGGTTTGTAGATATTTCAGTTACTTAAGGAAGTTTAATTTCCCTTGCATTGAATGTAATAGAAAAGTCTAAAACTTTCTTCTTTCCCAGGCAACGCCAGGTATAATCAGCTAGTATATATATATATATATATATATATATATATATATATATATATATATACATATATACCCAGACTGATATATATATATATATATATAAACTCTTAAGAAATATATATATATATATATATATATATATATATGTGTCATTTTTAAATCCTCAGGAAGTACTGTTTATAATACTGTTTTTATTCACAATTTATTTTTAGTTTGATAACTCAAAAAACTTTAGATGTACATTTTTCAAAATTAGGTTTTGCAAATAGGTTTACTTATATTAATTTTTAGGCATTTTTAAAAACTTATTTCTGAAATATTGTTGGGCATTTATTGAACATGCCTTGTCTGGTTCATAATCATTAAAATAGATTTCTCAGGAGATAGGGTTTATGCTGTTACATTGTGTATTTCAAGTAGGTCCTTATAAAAAGTTACTTTGGTCCTTTGAAAGTCCTTAATTTTTGTTCTGGAAAAAAAGTGGGAACCTTGATGTCAGAAATGAATACCTATTTAAAGTTGGGAATTATCATTTTGAACTGTAGTACCTCTTATTTAATAATTTCTCCTTTTTTGATTGGATCATTCCCATTGACACCGTAATAAGCTCTTAACTTTAAATGAATGTATTTTCATGTTCACATCTTAACAAACATTTTTTCTTTCAGATATTAAAGTACAAAAGAATTTGGGAGGTCCAAGAACAGGGTTTGATTGCCATTCCATTGGATTCGGAGACAAGATAAAAATAGTTGAATTAGTCCACTTTTTGTGTTTCTTTTAAAAATATGTGACTTGCAGAGAGCATTTATTTTCTGTCCACTACATTGATTTCTTCTGTTATAAAACATTTATTTTCAGTTTAAGAGGTTTGGATCTCATTTAAAAAGGGATTAATATTATTTTAGCGTACTTAAAATGTCATACAAAAGACGACAATGAAAGATTTCTTTTACTTAAGAATTATAGCAATTCATTTTATCATTTGTGTTTGAACATTTTGTTTGCCTGAATAAATGGAAATTATTTCAATTTTAATGTCTTTATTTTTTCTTCAAATTCATCTAAAGTTGTTAATGATGTTAAAATTATAAATGTTTGTGTATTTCATTAATCATAGTTTATATAATCATAATTTTTCTTTATTACTTATTTTCATCCTGTAAAAGAGACTATTATAATATTATATTGAATGAATTGTTTTGTTATTTGCTATTTTAAATGTATTTTCCTCTAATATAATTTTTTTATAACTTAAAGAATTAGAAAATGATTGTATTACGACTGATTTGTTTTAGTATCAACTTGAATATGTATTTCATGTAGTAACGATTATTTATTTCTCTCAATTGCTAGTCTATAAAACTTGTGATATAAAAGTTACATCAGATGTGTTCATATATTTTTTAAAAAATTGTCGATGACTAGCCAAGCATTCCAATATGTTTGTATAATATATGAGTTGAATGTAATCTCGAAATTAGTATCTTTGATCTCTAAAGCTTCGTAATTTATGATCTCTGACATTTTTTGTATAAATAAAGCAAAGTAAGATAATTTATTAACTGGAGCTCTACTGATTATTTTTTTTTTCCAATTCTGACTGCAAGTGACTAAACTTTTTATAAAGAGGATGCCATTGTAAGAAAAGAGATTCAATTGAATGCAATCAGCTATGTGTCTGTATTTTTGTATGGTTGTATATGGTTAAATACATATTAATTATTCCTATAGGAGACATATAGACTGTGGAATAAAATCTGTGAAAGTGAAAATGGTGTGAAATTTCTTCTTATTTTATCCTATAGATAATTATTTACAAATACTGAATTTTATTTATCATTCTGATGTAACCCTATTTTATATCATTAAATGAATCTTTTATGAAACCAAATATGCATTTATAAAAAGAAATAAATTGCTTATTTTCGTATAAACTTGAGAATGTGTATATTTTCACAGAATCTAAAATTTCCAAACAAATTTCTTGTATATATTAACTGCATTCTCTAAATAAACTAGTATTACCCAACTTGATCGATTTGAAAGAAAAGTCCCGATTTTGTTTCTATAATAATGTCAACTACTAGAGAATATCTTAGAGGAATCTACGATTGTAGAATAATTTCTTTGGATATTTTTGTATGGCACAAAAGTCAAAATTGTATTTAGTTGAGGGACATTTACCTTAATAAAATTCTTCTCTAAATTAGCCCGGAACGAAGTCTTGCATTTATTGAATTCTTGATTTAATTGGATTAATATTATTGCTTTTTATCATTTAAGAAGAACTCTTTTAAAATTGAGATTGATTACATTTTGTAATTTTGTTTATCCGGTTTGTCGTTGGAATTGTATAATTTGTACTATCTGTGATGAAATTTTGATTGGATTAAAATGAGCACAATTGTCTTTCCAAACAGTCCTGAGTTTGAAGTGAGACAATCAAGTATTTCCTTTGACTCTCGTAACACTTACTTTCGAGCTGAAATGACAGTATTTTTTTAAATTAATCTAATTTTTATAAATGAATCAATTCCCATATCTGTCAATTACCTTTAAAAAAAAAGGCAATATTTTTGTCATCCATTTTGAATTTTGTTTCTGGAATCAGTTGCATATTTTTAAAACCAAAAAGTGTTGTTTAGTTGTTATGGCTTTCCTAACACGCAGTCTATTTTTTTATTTAGTTGATTATTTATATCAATCTGTTATATATAGCATAGATTCAGGGTGTATTTGTGCATTTTCCATTAAAAAGTGTGTCAAATAACATTACTGATTGAATTACATTATTAATATTTTTTATTTTAAAAACCCTAACGAAAAGAACAACGAAAGACTATCGAAATAAAAAATTAAGAATTTTTTTCTTCTTTCAATAGTGTAAAATAAAAGATTTTTTTTAGTGCTCTGCTCTTTTTTTATAAAATTTTTGATAGTTTTTTTTTTATATAAACAAAGTTTTTTTTTTCTGCTCTTTTAATAAACTTGTTTTTTTCTTTCTTATAAATTTAATTTTTTTTTATTAAAAGAATAATAATCATTAAATGATAAAGATTATTTTTTTATTGTATCAAAAAATAACAACAATAAAAGACAAGAAAAAATCTTTTTATTGTAAACCTACTGTTGTGAGAATTTTGTAAAAAAAAGAAATAGTTTTTTTTAATCTTTACAAGAAGTAAAAAGAATATAAATTATTTCAAAGATTCTTAGTTTTTTCTGTTCAAGAAACTCTGAATCAAATGGCTTATTAGAAATAAATAACATTTGATTTTTCACACAGAATAAACATCTTTTACTCCTTTAGCTCATCTAAATGTAACTGCAGTGCATTTCAAATAAAATGATGTTAGATATTTTATTTTTTTATATGAAATAAATACATAAATATACAATTTACAAAGATAATAAAAAAATCATATTAATTAGCCCACATTTTGTGCACTAAACAATAAATTTTTTAAAAGAAAAAGAAATTAATTTAATGAATAAAACCAAATATATAAATTTTTAAAATAGAAATAGAAATCACTCTCTTTCGGTATTTTGGCCTTTTTTACACAAAATAAAAGAAACACAAATTCACTTCACTTATGTTTTTTTAAATTAATATTTAAATAAAAAAAAGATTACAAAATAAGTATAAATGAATAAATCAACTTTTCTCAGTTATGAAAGCTGCCTGACACAAAGACAAGGAAATTAGCATTTTGAGAGAAAATATTGAAGTATTTTTAATTAATGTAAAGTATATAAAGGATACAAATTACAGAAATAATAAAAATAGATAATTATTATTTATACAGACAATAGATACAAAACAACTTAATGACTCAAAGATCCAAAAAGATGATGGAGACATTAAAGAAACTAAAACCAAATATATTTGTTTAAATTAGAAAATAATCAAATCTTGAAATATTTTTTGGAAAGAGCATAAAATACTAGTTCGAAATTAATACACAAAATAAAATCTGTTGAAATTCATAGCAGAAAAATCAATGATGAAAAAGAAATGTATAAAGTCTAATACATTAAAAGTTGACAAAAATAATATTAATAAATGCCTAATAAGAGTTTAAATAATACAAATGGGCATGACAGAAAGAGACAAGGAAACCCAGCAGTTGAGAGAAAAATATTAAAGTATGGAATTAATACATGGTAAATGAGAAGAAATACAAATTGAATTATACAAACATATAAAAATGAATAATTAATTATTACTACAAGATTAAAATTAATTAGTTCGAATATGACAAAAGAACAAAAAAATTTTTTAGAAAAGGAAAATTGAGAGGACGAAAAATTTGGTTACCTGCATTATAAAATAATCTGTGAAAATTTCAAATTGGAAATCCAGGGCCAAAGATAGGACTGTGTATGATTCTAGAGAACTAAGGCCCATCCTGGCTGTCATAATGAGAAGAGGAAATCAATGAAAGTTCTTGTCATATGTACATGAGAAAAATAGCAGTAAATGTAACACATGGTTTTAGAGTTTGGCAAGGCCGTACTTAATATTCGGAGGGGGCATCGTTTTTTGTGAAGGATATCAATAAATCACCTTAAGTCTAATGAGTATTATAATACAATGGAATTTTAAAATATCAAAGTAATTAAAGAATGATGTAATGAACAAATTTATAGCCTTGAATGAGTAATGCAGTAACTACACAATTTAATAGTATAATTAACATTGAAAATATATAAACTATACATGGTATTAAATTCTAATTTTAAAACAGAAGTATGACTAAAGAAAAAGAATAATTTTGAAAGAAAAGGAAAATTTTCAAATTTTTACCTGCATTTTATAAAATATGCTGTTTTTGAAATTTTCACCAAAAAAATTTTCACAATTTCTTTCAATTGTGCAACAATATTCTGATGAGTGGCCAAAAGTGCTAGTCAATCTGTTCTTACATGTCGTATCCAATTTACACCTACTCCTTAACTTAACGTCACTGTTCTAAGCCTACTTTTGTCTATGTACAGCTAGGCAGATGACACACACACATGGTTTCATTTTCTTTCCACGCAACGGGCTTTTAGAATTTTGGAGGGGGGCCGGTCTCCTAAATCCATCCCCGTGCCTACGGTCTTGGAGTTTGGTAACATATAATAAAACTAAAAATAAGAACAAGAGATACTGGAGATTCATAAAGGTGAGAAAAACACTGTTAAGATAAAAGAGTGAAACCAGGCCTTCGTAGTCTATTTTTACAACTTCATTTAAAATTGAATTTAATGTGGAATAGTAGCTTTTGAGCAGAAATATATTGTTTCGCGACACCTCAAAAACTCAAGAAATCTGAAAAACTGTTAAAATGCCGGATGTCACAAATCTTCTGTTAAAATTGATGTTCTACCCACATATTACTTTTTTATTTTATTTTTTTCTCTGTAAGTTGCGAGTGGCAACGATATTATCTTTTTTATTTTATTTTTTCTCTGTAAGTTGCGAGTGGCAACGAACGATTTTTTTTAGTAAAAACATGGTTGTTCTTTCGTATGCGAGAAAAAATGGCTCTTGAGTTGCTTTTGTGCTTTAATATATTAATATTATTTATGCCATAAATTCTTCTATGTGACATTTTCTGTGCTTTTAAAAATCTCGCATTCGTATATATAATAAAAAGTGTTTTATATTAAAAGTGCGTCTGTTTTGAGCAATTAATTAACGCCATTGAGAACATTCTTCAGTATCACACTTCTGATTTCGAAACCCAAACGGGACACCGGAAAAACTTGGCAATTTTTCTAAATTCGTTCTGAAAACCAGGAACAAATGAAATTAGAAAAATATCATTATTGCCCAGTATTTTTAAGGATATTTTTTATTCTGTAAAATACAAAAGGGAACTGTCCCGACTTACGCTTTCCCTAACGAAGGATTTTTTTCTTCCTCTTTCCCTATCCGATGGAGAGAAAATTATTCTTAGTTTCTTTGGATTCTGTGATGAACGCGTTGATAGTTGTGGATTCATCACAATGAAATATCAGTGTTGTTTTTTTGTTAATTTGTTTGTGTGTTGTGTATGTGAATAAAAATATGAAAAGGAATAACTGACTGGTTACTGGAACACTAATAAAGGAATTGGACTTTAAGTTTACACAAGCACTTTGCCAGTAACTACTTTTAGGGTACAAAGTACGAATGCAAGATTTGAAAAAAAAAATTGCCTAATTTCAGATGATACTGAAAGCACCTATAAAGTTTTTCTTTCCCCTCTCCTCTTCCCCCCCAAAAAAAATTTAACACTGCTAACTATTTAAAACTCTAAAAGTGTGGAATAATTTCGAATAGGAATCTGAAATTTGCCATTTTTTGTTAACTGGGCGTACTCAGATGGAATCAAATTCTACTGAATTAAAAAAAAAGCACTGTAGAATGGTTTGGTTTGGTTTGTTTTGGAGTGCTACGGTCTACTTTTTGCAACACGAGGGCTAATGAGACCGGGACCTACAGTTTAAAGCCGATTCCGAACGGCTACGAACATCCATGCCATAGTGGGATTCGAACCCATGAACTCCGTACCGAAGGCCAGCACTGTAGAATGAAAAAATGTTAGTATAACATTTATAAAAAAGTTTCATTTGTAATAGATAAATTGTTTAAGTCATTAGTAATTTATGAGTGAATTGTGTGTTATCACAGCCATTTGTTTTCAACCAAACCTATTTTGATATCAGAATCATTCTGTTTTTCTCTGCTATACTGAATTGAATTTGTTCATTTTCAAATTCTGTTATTCCCTTGCTCCCAGTTTGGTTGCCGAACCCTGGCCGATTGGTTAGGGCGCTGATCGTCGGGAGTTCGTGGGTTCGAATCCCACAGTGGCATAAATGTTCGTAGCCGCTCGGAATCGGCTTTAAGCAGTAAGGTCTTATTAGCCCTCGTGTGCAAAACAGTAGACCGTAGGGCTCTAAACCAAACTATACCCAGTTTGGTTATTTTCAACAAAGGATTTGTCTTTTCTTATATTATGGCTGATTTAATCAATTTTTTGGGTAAATGCATTTTAAATCCTAATTAACTTTTGTACGTCATTTACATTTACAGTAAATTTTTAGAAATTGAAAAAAAAAACTGTGACAAGGTTTTTAGTATTTTATTGATGAAAAAATTTTTAAGAGAAGATTCCAAAAATAATTTTAATGCTTTTTTTTAAACATTAAACTTAATATATTTATAAGAGTTTTGTTCTGTATCATTAATTCAACCTCAGTCTGAATAAAAGTTTAAAAAAATCTAATAAGTTACTTTGTAAATTTAGATTTTACTTAGTAAATCCAGTAATATTTACTTTGTAAATATAGTATATTAGCAAGTGTGCCCATGCTTCGCTACAGTAAACTTAATATATTACTTTTAAACAAAGATTTGTTTTTTTCGTGCATAACTCACGTCACAGTGCAATTCGAGTCATTGACATATTTATATATTTCTATTATAAGCGTGTTAAAACAATATTAAGTTTTTATACTGCAGTTTCCATTAAACCTGAGTTGTATATCAATAAGATGTGAAAAGTGTGCAAAATAAGAGTGCGAAAATTTGACAAATTTATTTTCATTAATAAAGTTTAAATAAATAGTGCGGACGTCTTTTAAAACAAATCAATCAAATGAACTACAAGTTCTACAGATGAATGACAACAAATATAAAATTTAATCTTTTAATAATCAATAATTTAGCATCAAAACGGATTCTAAAAATATAAAGAGAAAAAAAAAAGGTTGCCACACACCTAAAATAAAATTTTTGAAACAAATAAAAACTAAAGAAAATGAAAGGATTCGCTTCTGATGAAAACACGCGTTAATGACTTAAAATCCTAAACATTTATGACAAACCACATGGTTTTGTATGAAACAGAAACACATATTCGTATTCACAACCCTATGAATATAAAAATAACTATATAAAATGATAGGTTTTTATTTGCCCGTGAGAGTCACTGAAATATGTACTTTTTGTTGTTAGAATATTGTTGATAAACATTTCATTGTAACGTAGAAATTAACCAGGAATTCAATTTAAAATTAGTTCTTATATAAAAATGCTGTAATTTGCGTCACATAGAAATGAAAGTCAATCCCTTTATATCTCAATTTCTAGGTCAAATCGAATGGATACAAGAAATGAATAAATGAGATATTTAAAGGAATGACGTCATAATGATTTTTAAAAAATATCGTTTTTATCTATTTATTATGTGATAAATTGAAAATTTTAATTTGCTTTTAACCGAGGAAAACTGCGCTTAAAACAATAAGGCGATTTCGCGCAGCAGGGCGTTTCTCAACTTATTACAATTCTGGCTTCAATTTCAAACGGAAGGGCAATTTATTGTTTGTCTATTGGCTATTGTAAACATGAAAATGAATGTGAAGGGCATTATAGTAGTTCGTGACTGTGGGACAAATTGCTCTATTACGTGGAATTAACGGAATGACGCCACATTGCTAGAAATTATTGCTTCTTTCACTTAGTTATGATGCAATAAATTAAATCGTAATCGCTTGCGTTTAACCGGAGAAAATTATGCTTGAAATAATGACACAAACGCTCGAAAACGGGGGAAGGAATGGATTTCGAACTTTAAAAATTTACAAACACCTTCCTAGGAATATAGCTAATAATTTCCCAAATTTTCTCGGGGATTAGATGTATGGTTTATGATTCTGTCTATTGAGTACAGACAGTCACACATTCATTTTTATATATATAGATTATATATAGTAACTGTTACCCTTGATTTTTTACTATACATAAAATGAAACTAAATGTATTTCCGTCTATGCTCGAGGACAAATTATGAAACGTAAGTACTGATTCCTGTAAACTTTTTATCGCGGAATTTTCTATGTTAATAGAAATAATAAGGAAGAAACACGTCGAAAAATTAAACTTGACTTGAGCAAAATATTTCTGTTAACAACATATAGATGGCGCAGCTATAGAACCGGTGACAGCTGTATTTATTAGGGCTGGACGATATCAGTAATTTAATATCACGATATATCCCCAAATTGATATTGATATCATTGATATATCACGATAATACGTAGTAGTAGGGTATATATTACTATTTTTGAATAACTTAACTTTCATTTATTCCAATTTTTTTTTACACATTTAAGACAAAAACTACAACAGTATACGCAGATATAGATAGATAGATAGATAGATATAGATAGATAGATAGAGAGTGTGTGTCTTTCGAATAAATTATCGTATTTGGAATAGGGGACGCTGTTGTCACGCGGACATTTTTTTATGGTTTTATTGCATTTTTTACCATGTCTCATAGAAAAAGTTACCCAGTACATTATTTTAATAGTTGTTAGTCAGTCCATTTAATTTTACAATAATATTTATACTATCTTTTTTATATTTCTGAGAAATGAATAATTAAACTTTAATTACGACCCAGGTACAACGCCCTGATGTACTTCGATTTTTTTTCCATTTTTAACTCTGTATTCTAACTACGAATTAGAAATATTAAAAAGATGGGATTTAACGAAAAAAAAAGTACTAAACCAAATACTAAATAAATACTCTACATTTACCTTTGAAACACCGCAAATTGTCATCAGATAACCTGAATCTTAAAGGATTAAATCGATTTTCAAGATGAAATCCATGTTCGAATTTCCATTTTGTTTTTACGAAGCAAAATTTCGCTAGCTGTAAAAATTTCGAGCCGGTGTTACCGATATAATCTTAAAATTTCCCCTCATTAACGACGAAAAAAATAGAGGATGTTTTAAGTCTGATATTTTACGTTTGAAATATTGAATATTTAACACTAATAAACGTTTTACAGCCCAAAGTTTTCTTTCTGATACAGTGATCCCTCGTTCATCGTAGTTAATGGGGACCAGAACCTTCTTCGAAAATTGAAAAACCGCGAAATAGGATTTGGCCCAAGGAATTTTCGTGTATGCGGGTACACGAATGTTTTGAAATATGTCAACAGTATTGATACGTTACACATTTGAGACAAAAATGACAACAGTATGCGTATTTACTTAAGCGTGCCAGTGTTCATTAATGAGGTTCATTACAAAACCTTATAGAGTAATAAACATTCATCAACATTGCTCTCTGCGAGAGGAGAAGAGTCTCGTGTTATTGGCGGAGGAGAGGATCTCGCTTCACTCGTAGAAGTTTTAGGCTCACACGGAGACTCTTCTGCTGGAGGCGATGACGGTGGAGCCACGGGGAGAAACAGGATGAGGGGTAGTGGTTGTCTTTGTTTGTCATTTTTCTTCCAAATTCCACTGTACAAGGACATAACCCCGTCAACGCGATGGCCGAACTCGACAGCTCGAACCCTATTGTCGTCCATGTCTTGTGACAATTCTTTCCATGTTGCACAATTGTTGCGGATTCTCCAGGGTTAGGCCACGATTTTCATTTTGTTCTTCGTCTTCCTCTTCATTTTCTTCCTCGCTTGCAGACTTTGTCACCTCGTGTGCCCGTGGCATGCACTCTGAGTCAATTCATCTGTTCTTTTGACGTGCAGGGATCCTTCTCTCTCTCGCATCAGCACGAAACAACTCTCCTTTCCGCAATGTGGTTGCCGACAGGGTTGTATTTTTTCGTTTTTATTTTTTGATGAATATTTTGGAAAAACCCGCGACGCACTGAAGCCGGAAAACATGAAGCGCGCAGTAGCGAGAGAACACTGTAGGTCGCTGCAGGTTCGAATCCCGCCGATGGCATGGATGTCAGTAGCTGTCGAAGTGAAACAGACCACCAAAGTTACGGTCTCAGAGGGGTTTTTGTTCTTTCATAAACCAGTCTGCCGACGTGGGACAGCAGCAGTGCGGTCATCCGCGAAAACGCCTTTTTTCAGTGGCATGCCTTAAAATCAAAGTTTAAAAAATTTTCCTTTTTTAAATTTTGATTGTATTGCTAATCTGCCTAAACCTGTTATGCCAGATTGTGAGACAGCTTCCGAATCTCTATATAACATTCAGTTTTAAATAACTTTTCATTCAATTTTATTTTCATTTCAACGAGAAAAATATATAAAAAATATGTTATTTTTACGCTCCTTCCCCCACTTGCAACGAGGGTTCGAAATCGGAGTTCTCGGGTTCGAATCCCACCGTGGCGTGGACGTTCGGAATCGGCTTTAAACAGTAGGTCTCGATCTCACGAACCCTCGTGTTGCAAAAGGGAGACCGTAACTCTCCAAACCAATCCCCACCTCCTCTGTCTTTTATAAAATCCCCTACACAATAATAGCCTAAGTTACCTGTCCGTCTGTCCTCGAATTACTGAAGCAGTTGGACCTGAAATGGATAGAGGCATCCATATTGGATTCTTGATGAGTTAAGGTCAAGAAAATTCAAAGCCAGTCTTTAAAACGTTCAAAAGCCACTCCTTCCCCCCTTTTCGAGCGTTTAATGCCATTATTTCGAGCCCTATTTTCCCCGTCCATTTATCACATAATAAAATAAGTAAAAATAAATGTTTTCTAGCATTATGACGTCATTCCATCTCGCTTAATTATTTCTCATTTTAAATTATTTAAATATCGTCTGCATTATTGTCATCCGTTTTATCACTGAACATAGATATGACATGAGTAGTTTTCTTTTACATTTGGCTTAAATTACAGATTTAGTACATATGTTCTAATTTAAAATTGAATCATCGATTATTTTTGGTTGCCATGAAAATTTTATCGCCGGTATTGACAACAAATTCTTTTCATAAAATTCTAGGAGTCTATTTCGTGGACTCATAAATATCTAAAGTTTAAGTTATATATCTTTGTAAATGAAGAAGTTTGTTCATTTCTGGTTTGACTAAATAAATTCTACGCGATTCTAAACTGTATTCACAGTATCGGGAGACTTTAGAGGAGTAGGAAGATAAACAAATTATTGAGCGCGTACCAGATCATTCTCAGCCAAAAAACAAGCCTTTTTTTTTACCTTCCTCACTGGGTACTTTACAATTCTGGAAAATTAAAAATTTGACTGATCCCGTCATAGGACGGGCTATATGCTAGTATGTAATAAAATGGAAGAATCGGTGTAAAAATTTAGAATTATCGGATATCATTTATAAAATGTCCAATAAGAGTGCTAAAAAAACGTAGTTTATAGGTATACAAGTGATTAATGTTTATACAAAATAAATTAGAATTTTTAAATTAACTCAAAGAAAAATAAGTATTTTGCAGACTGTATAGTTATAGAAATTTTACTACAAAATTTAAAATTAAAAAAGAAAACCGAGTTTCCACTATTCGTCAATTAATCAATAATAGGAAATAATTCTAATTTTTTACATAACTTCTTTTCTTTTCTTAAGGAGATGTAAGAGTCTCCCTTTGTCGCAGAATGCTCCATTTTACGCGTTACAAATTATTTTTTTCTTCCTCAGATACTCGTCAAATTGTAACGAAATGTTTACAAACAAATGCTTCAACTGTTCAAAATGTAGGAAATTTTTACAAACAGATGCTTCAACTGTTCAAAATGTAGGAAATTTTTACAAACAAATGCTTCAACTGTTCAAAATGTAGGAAATTTTTTACAAACAAATGCTTCAACTGTTCAAAATGTAGGAAATTTTTACAAACAAATGCTTGAACTGTTCAAAATGTAGGAAATTTTTATAAACAAATGCTTCAATTGTTCAAAATGTAAGAAATTTTTACAAACAAATGCTTCAACTGTTCAAAATGTAAGAAATTTTTACCAACAAATGCTTCAACTGTTCAAAATGTAGGAAATTTTTACAAACAAATACTTCAACTGTTCAAAATGTAGGAAATTTTTTACAAACAAATGCTTCAACTGTTCAAAATGTAGGAAATTTTTACAAACAAATGCTTCAACTGTTCAAAATGTAGGAAATTTTTTACAAACTAATGCTTCAACTGTTTAAAATGTAGGAAATTTTTACAAACAAATGCTTCAACTGTTCAAAATGTAGGAAATATTTTACAAACAAATGCTTCAACTGTTCAAAATGTAGGAAATTTTTTTCAGATCACAGAAAATAAATTTCAGTACTAAAAAACATGGATAAGTTGGATTCCTATTTTAAGATACAAATTTGAGTTATAGAGTGGACTGCGCTTAATATGATCCGTTTGGGATACCGTGATAACAATAACCGATTGATAATAATAAACGATATGCAAAATTATATAGATTTAACCCCCCCCCCTTTAATTCACACGTCCTAAATTTCAAAACAAAATGAAAAAACACACCTTATATTTATGTACTGTATATTATCCTTTAAAACATTAGAATTGTATACATAATTAAAAAAATGGATCCATTTTTGACTGTCTACGAAGCTTA
>CM063498.1:208754051-208765251 GCA_032207245.1 Pardosa pseudoannulata | reverse complement strand
GTCCGTGTGTTTGAAATAGAACTCATCCTAAATGGCAGGACTGATTTTGATGAAATTTTGTGTATATAATTAAGTTTGAGAATGATTTAGATTCATGATTTGATTCGATAGAAATTTTTTTTATTAAAAACCAGAATTGCGTACTTATTGAGATTATTATAATTCTAGTTGAAACCCTTCTCTGCCAACGTTTCTGTGGCGCACTGATCAGCGCAACGGGCTTCGGTACGAGAAGTCGCACGATCTAATCCCTGTACAGGCGATGTGCGAATTTTAATTTAATCTAATTACATTTGGGATGACCGTGGTGACGTCAAGTATTTTTAAAATAATTTTTTTCCTTTACTTTTCCATCAAAATGGTCCAATTTATAATTTATTTAGAAACATTTTACAATTTTTGGATTTAAGATGTTAGAAGAGAACAGCGCCTGTCGTGTCTTCTAGTATATACCGGGTTGCCATAATTAAACTGACAGTGCTCACAGTGTTCTGTAGCGCTATCTATTTGCGAGAATGACGCCACATTTTGTAGGAAGATTAAACAAGACGGAGGACGAAGGATTCCGCGAAAAAACAAATTAGTTCCAAAAGTCACCGCTAGGGGAATATTTGGCGCTGTGTTATAGAAAATAGAGTGTTAACAAATGCAAATTAATACGGAATAAAATTACCTTTTATTATGCCCATTTTCTGATTTAGTTCAAGTGCAATATGGCAACACTTTTAAAAAAGCGTAAAATCTACATAAACACTGATGAAGTCTCCTGATCTGCAATATCACGTACGCTGAGCAGCAGAAGAAGTTCTTTATTCAAATTTCACGTTACATCCATTGGCACAGTGCTAGCTACTTGGGTTTTAAAAATCAATGTGTTACGTTTCGAATCAATCGGATTGAAAGTTTATGTGCAATGTCTCCTTCTGTAGTCGAGCGTGCGTTACTGGTCAAATTCTTTTACCTCAACCAGTGCAACGCGTCAGCCGTTCTTCGTGCTTTTAGAACGCACAAAAAATGCTTAAAAGTAACGGTCCTGTGTCAGTTAATGGGCTAAAAGCAATGGTTGCGACGTTTGAGAAAATAGGTTCTCTCAAGGTTCAGTCAGGCAGAGGACGAAAACCTGTAACACAGGATACAATCGAAACAGTTGCCAAGGCGATTGTTGACAGAGGACCAGACAATATTTCTGCTACCTCTAGAGCTCGTGGAGTAGCTCGGAATACGGATATGCCTTACAGTACGGTACGAAAAATCTTACGAAAGATTATCAACTTCTATCCGTACAAGATCAGCCGTGTACAGGAGTTACTGTACCCCGACCATGATAAGCGATTGACTTTTGCTCTCACCTTTCTTGCCAAAATGGAAGTGGATGATGCTTGACCGTGGAAAATCTTATGGGGAGACGAGGCCCACTTTTACCTGAATGGAACTGTGAATACCCAGAACTGCCGAATTTGGAATGACAAACCACCACATGCAGTCACAACAATTCCCTTGCATTCACCAAAAGTAACTGTTTGGTGTGGGTTCACTGCGGAATTTATCGTAGGTCCATTCTTAAAGTGGTAACGCAGAAGTCAGGCAACCGATTTTGCACAATACACAGACATTTATTTTCGCAGAGTAATATAATACAATAGAATGTACAATACACAGTACATTTACAGATACATTTCAAAAATAAAATATTTCTCCCATCTTCGCTGACCTCTCTATTCTCTTCTTTGTTGCCAATCGCCACCTGAAATTTTATGATAGTTCGGCACACAGTCATTCTCGTGTTGCCAACGGTTTTGTAAAGCTGATAAGAGCTCAGCACAGCCTGGTGAAGGCAGAGGCGTATCAACTTCTCCGGAGTCCCTCAAAACCTCAAATTTACAATATAAGTGTGTTAGAACTCTGACCCAGCCTAACCCATCCAGATGAAAATATTGAAAAAATATTTACAGTGTAAAAAAACTGATTAAATACAACTTGAAACTATTGATATTTACTAGAAAACGGGATTTAAGGGGCCTTACCTTATAAAGGTTTTGGTATTCTGTAAAGAACATTTACACTCTCGTAGCACCTCAGGAAGGAAACACCCATTCTTAAGATAAAATTTGGGGCAAGTAGTTCTGTAACGTCATAAGGAGTGAAAGAAATTGTGTATTAATTAATCAGGGAAAAAATATCGAATTACAGGGAAATATCAGGGAACTTTTAATGGTTTCACCTTGGATAATCTGTCAGTGTTCTCTAATGGATTTTTGTATTTCTATTTCTGTTAGACTTTGTATGCTGCTTTACAAGATGCAAGAAAACAAGATCCTGTGAGCCTTGGCGATGCTTGGGAAGGTCAACTTCACGATGGCCAACTGAGAGGTTTGTCTACCCTTTCGAATCTCACCGACCTGAAAGTCTTCTGCAATGACGATGACATAATAGTATTCACTACCACTCTCCGGTTGAGAGATGCTGAAATCTGGTACAAATGGACACGGAAAGTCGTTTTCAAACTGAAAGGATCTGCATGGATGAAGGCGAAGGAAGTTGATTTCGACCTTGAGGTTCGGCTGAACACTACGGGAGGCCTAAATTTCGAAGTTACCAATTCTTTAGTGACCAAAGTAGACGACTTCCAAGTTGGATTTAAAGGTCTTGGAATGTTGAAATCCAGTCGTTAAGAAAGTCTTGAAGAAAATATGGAAAAAGAAAGCTGCAGATAAAATCGGGATGCTTATAAAGAGGTCACTCGAGAAAAAATTGGATAACATCTCTGGTACTCTTGAATGGATGACATTTCTATAAATATTAATTCCTAATGAGGAAGTTCTTGTAGATTTGGTTGTTTTTTAATAAATTATTTCAGTCCCATTACGTGGGTTAATGTATATTGTAGGTTTGTTGTTACTCATCTTCCTTTTGTAAGAAAGCCTGAAGGATAGTAAAATACCACTAAAGTAAGTAAATACTACAATGCACTTTTAGTAACTGTGATGACTTCAATATTCTCGAGTGAGAGGTAAGAATCACAGTCAAGATAAAGTTGGAAACTACTTTTATTCTTGATTAACTACGGCTATTTACAAGGAAATTTTAATTCCCAAATCATGTAGAACTGCAAAGGATGGTTGCCGGTATAACTTCCTCACGACGATCACAGTCGAAAGAAAAACAAGAGATTTAATAATCTCTTACAAGTGGGGAGGCTTTTCACGATGCAATCAAACCCAATTTATCCCCCTTTCGGTATCCGAGACTCTGCCGCTCCCTATATGAGCGGACTTTACGAATCTCCCGAACTAGAAAGCTGGCTCCGGTAACAAAACGCGAGAGCCTCCACGAGGTCAATACACCTACGTAAAAAATGAAGAAAAAGCCCTGAGTCGCAAAATTGTAGGCTTTTTATACCTGGGGGTCAGTTACGGTCCAGCCAACTGTTTTTGGGGTTAGTTAAGATCCCAGTTACTTGAGAACTTCATCTAAAGTTACAGTTAGATTTTATAGATGAACCCTCATTCGCTGGCTGTTCCGATTCTGAAAACTGGGTGCAAACCTCTCGTCTCCTTACCACTACCTATCAAGGGGCGTGACACCCATTCAAACGAACCTGTCAGCATCCCAGACACTGCGATGCCATGCTATTGTCTATATCAGCTGTTTTGGCTCGTGCTCTGACAAAGGACAGTCTTCACATAACATTTTACCGTAAAATGGCTAGATTAATACTGAATGCAGACACTTGGCAGTGAAGTTCTGGACAATCTTATTGCCCAGTTTTAACCTATTAACTCCCGGATATTTCTGATGACTATATATTAGTAAATACCTGACATAAAAGCTATTATAGACACCTGGAAGTAAAACAAAATAGGAAATTTAAACACCTTTAAATATGACATCAAGTCATCATTAGTGAGGAGGTGTCATTTTAAAACATAAGATGTCTTTAAAAAAAGGAAAACTTCGTGATAAGAGATTTATTTGCTCTCATATATGAGAAAAGTACTGAAAAGAGATGACTTATTACAGATATGGCTATTCGCCATGATTTTGACCGGTATACGTTCAGAATACAGGTCATAATAGTTCCTATTCTAAGAGTGAAAATCATAAAATGCCGATCGAAATGACAAAATTATAGATAAGATCCTATTTGAAAACTTGGGAGATTATTCATAAGATTAATATCTATTTCCATTAAAAAGGAAGAATCGTTTCAAGAAAACAAAAAATCTACAAACCATTTTATGACTGTCCTCAAATAAGGACGCTGGGCGTTAATGGGTTAAGAAGTTAGAAAGAACATAAATTTTTACAAATAGGTGAAACTCACTTTCTTTTCCACCACCTTTTAATGTGGGAACGCCTACAACAGGTCCAACAGACTCCAACAATCAAATGTAATTTTAATCTAAAGGAGTTTATTCTCTTTAAATTGGTACTCTATGTGAATTGGTGCAATTAACCAGCATGTAATAGCTGAGAACGGCGAGCATTGGCATTGTTATACATTATCAAAATTGCATTTGACAACTAAACATTCAACTGAAATAAATCTGCCTGCTACACATAGTTGCATACGATACTGAAACAGAAAGGTACGTCAAAAGATTTGATGTAGAGAACCTGTTTTCTGTTTTGGTGTAGAGCAGTGGTGCGCAAACTTTTTTCGACTGCGACCCCTTCTGTAGAGAGAAAAATTTTGGCGACCCCTAGAGATAAATGTTCACAAATACGATGTATATTTCGCCCATTTCTTTCGTTTCATCGAATAAAAACATCATCATATTTGACTCATATTAATTTTATTTATAATTTTAAGAAAATACTTTTTATATAACACAAAAATCAGTAAATTGCCTTTTAATGAAATGTATGTGGCTGAAAGTTTCTAATTATCTCATCGATGTTTGGATGTATGTTACTAATTGCAATTCTCATATCATCTTCAGGGTTTAAACGCGAGCGGTATTTAGTTTTTATTGAAACTAGTTTGCTAAATCCAGTTTCACATAAATACGTTGATGCAAATTGTATGAACACTCTGATGGCATTCTTGCATAAAACGGGATATTGTTTTTCCACGGATAGCCAAAATTTTTGGCAAGGCTGAGTCTTAAATTGATTTCTAAGAGTATAATCACTAACTAGATCTATCAATTGCTCTTTCTAACTAATTTGAAGAGTTGAACTGCATATGTCAAAGGAAAATGGATCACGAATCCAGCCAAGATCGTTTTCAGGAAAATCCTCGAATCTTCTCGAAAAATTTTTCTTTAACTTTTCAGTAGCGGCGCTTCACTCTTTATATGTACACTGTATGGCTTAGGCCGGGTCAGGGTTTAACACACTTTATATGTACACTGTATGGTATGTAGCATGCAGGGATAATGCATTTCATAAAAATTTGGCGACCCCCAAAAAACTTCTAGCGACACCTAGTTTACGCACCACTGGTGTAGAGAACATAAAAACAGGAAATCGAGAAACAATGCATATATAGTTTGGTTTGGTTTGATTTGGTTTAGGAGTGCTACGGTCTACTTTTTGCAACACGAGGGCTAATGAGACCGGGACCTACTGCTTAAAGCCGATTCCGAACGGCTACGAACATCCATGCGACAGTGGGATTCGAACCCACGAACTCCGGTTCCGAAGGCCAGCACCCTAACCATTCGACCATCGTTTGGCTGGTTTGGTTTGAAGAGCTGCGGTTTACTTTTTAGCCATAAAAGGGCTAATGACACTGAGATTTACTGCTTAAAATCGATTAAATTTTCTTGCTTGCACTTCCATTTTTCATTTCTGGGCGAGGTCTCTGCTCTCGAATTATAAGAACTTTACTCGAACTTTCAAGAGATCATAACTTGAAGCTAACCACCCTTCTGTAAAGGACACAAAATGCAACAGTGTTATTTGATTACACCTTTAAATGATATATGCATTACAAAAAATAATAAACTTATTTCAAATTTAAAGATATTTATTTTTATATTATAAAAGGAGGGGGAAAAGTTTAGCATAAAGCAATTTAAACAATAAATAGCGATCAAAAATAATGTATATAATCATTATATTAGCAATTAAAATTGAAGCAACCAGTTATGTGTTTGATAAGACTAACAGGGTAATTAATTACATAAGTACTACTATTATAAAATCATTTAAATGCTCATTGTCATTATTTCTTGAATATATACCGGGTGGCCATAATTAAACTGACAGTGCTCAGAGTGTTCTGTAGCGCGATCTATTTGCGAGAATGACGCCACATTTTGTAGGAAGATTAAACAAGACGGGGAACGAAGGCTTACGCCAAAAAACAAATTAGTTCTAAAACTCACCGATAGGAGAATATTTGGCGACTGTTATAGAAGAAAGAGTGTCAACAAATGCAAATTAATACGGAATAAAATTACCTTTTATTATTCACATTTTCTGATTTAGTTCGATGATTTAGCAATATGGCAACACTTTTAAAAAAGCAAGAAATCTACATAAACACCGATAAAGTCTCGTGATCTGCAACATCACATACGCTGAGCAGAAGAAGAAGTTTTTTATTCAAATATCAAGTTACATCCATTGGCCAAATTAAGAAATTAATTTCCGTGTTGATTTGCATTTCCACTCTATTTTCTATAACACAGCGCGAAATATTCCCCTATTGGTGACTTTTAGAAATTTTATTTATTTATTTATTTATTTATTTATTTATTTTTGCAAAATCCTTTTTTCCCCGTCTTGTTTTATCTTCCTACAAAATGTGGCGTCATCTCGCAAATAGATCGCGCAACAGAGCACTGTGAGCACTGTCAGTTTAATTATGGCCACCCGGTATATATATATATATATATATATATATATATATATATATATATATATATATATGTATATATATGTATATATATGTATGTATATGTGTATATATATGTGTATATATATGTGTGTATATATGTGTATATATATATATATGTGTATATATATATATTGTAACGATCCGTTACATGACCCCAAAACGAACAAGGAGCCCAAAAGGTGACCTTTCGTCGTGGACTCACGAGTAGCCGATAATAGGACCAGGTGGTCTAAAAACCCGTAATTGAAAAACGGTGCATTGACGGCTCCGAACTGTCTGAACATTGTTACCTGGTGAATGGACCTTTACTGTGTACATAATTGAGTGCACCTTGCCGCCCATTAGCGGTTACAAAAAGGGCATTAAGTTGGTCAAGTTAATGAATCTGAGAATTGCTGCATCTGGAACCAGGACAGCTGATCTAAGACTTGGGAGTGACCGCAAGATTGCGTCACCCTGGCTCGGGAAGTTTCTCGAAGAACCGAGAAGCGGAAGGAGTGCTTAGTATAAATGGAAAGGACCGGACTAGAACGGGGGCTTTTGCTTTGTTTCTTCTCTCGAGGCTTCTACCTGCTAGAGCCTGGTCGATCGAGGACCGCTCTTATCTCCGTGTCTGGAGTTTGTTTTTTTTTTGAGACCGCCAGCGTCTCCGTTGCTAGATAGTCGAACATTCGACTTGGGAATTCCTTCCCCGTTATTGCTGATTGATAGTTAACTTCTTGCATAGAAGTAGTCAGCCTAGAGTGACTTTGCACTCTAATTTTGGATCGACTTGCATCCTGTGTTTTCTTCACGAATCCCAGCGTGATACGCACTCGGAACCTCCGAACCTGCTGTGAAAGCCAACCGCGCTAATCGACAGAGAGTGAACGAGTCAACATTAGTCCCAGCACTAATCAGTTCCAGCTTTTGTGTTTAAGCCCTAGCCATACTGTTCCGGTATCCCACGCATCCTTGTATGTGCCTATTATCTCTGTACGAGATCCCTGAATGTTATCGTTTATTGAATTTGTACATATCTGTACATAGTTTATTCTAGTGAATAAAATATTTAGTCAAGAATACCTTAATTTCTAGCCTGTGTCATTGAAGGCCTCGCCTACCTATTTTCCAGTACGTTACAGGCTAGTGGTATTCTAAATATTGGTGGCAGCGCTGTTACGGTAAACAGTGAAGGCTAGGTGAAGAAATTTTCGCGGGTGAAATTGTGCAGCCAGACATCAGATGAGAAATTTTGCGTTCCGAATCTGAACCTGCATTAGTGAAATTTTTTTGTGATCCTGTGATATTGAGAGTCAACTGTGAGACCCTTTTTTTTGTGATCCTGTGATATTGAGAGTCAACTGTGAGACTTTTTTTTGTGTGATCCTGCGATATTGAGAGTCAACTGTGAGACTTTTTGTGTGACCCTGTGATTTGAGAGTCAACAGTGAGATTTGGTGTTCAACCGTAAGACGACGCTAGAGACTGATGAAACAAGCATCAAAAATCGTGAGTAACCAATTCTGTTCTCTTGTATCGAACCAACAGTACATTGAGTATAGGTTGTGCTAGGAATTTAGATAGATCAGAGTATAGTAAATTGTGTTGCATTGTGTTTAAATTAGATGTATATCAATTGAAAGAAATCTTAAATTGGTATGCAAATATTTTGTAGAGTGATAGAAATAATTTCAAAGATAAGAATTATTGACTAAGGTATATTAAAGTTTTGAATTAAGAGTAAAGTTGAATTAAGGAATTTTGTGTAATAGTATTGTGCATAAATTTGAATTTTAAAAGTGTGTATAAATTATAATTGTAATTGAATATTAATTGGAATTTAACTGTTCATAAATAAGATTTTTAAACTGTGTATAAATCAGAATATTATATAATGAATATAATTTGGAAATTTGAAATTGCATAAATTGAAAATTTAAATTGTGTATGATGGTGTTTGATTTAAATTGTTAATAAGATAAGGAAAATTAGTGTGTTGAGAACATTGCTTAAATTAAATATATTAGTTATTTAATTATCATAATTTGAACTTAAGAAAACTGTTAGCACATTATAAGAGAATATTGCAAGTATTTATTTTGTATTGTGTGCATTTGTGCTAGGAAAATTCATATTGTTTATTGTTTTGGTTTTCAAGTGATTATTGTTGTATTAATTTGAAATTTTGGAAATTGGGTTAAACGTTCTAATATCGAGTAGTATTTGTATTGTGTTAGTATTGTATTTCACGAATTGGTTGAGTAGGCGTAAGTTATTATTGTGAAAATTGAGTAGTAAGTTATTAAGGATATTATCTCATCATGAGTTATTTAAGTAAAGGGCGTAAGGCAGATCTCGTCGAGTTAGCCAAGGAAATTATAGGTGGAATAGACGAAACCTTAACTATGAATCAAATACGGAAATTAATTGAGACATCGGAGGATTACGATCCAGCTTTTGTAGAAGGATGTCTAGATACTATTATTGAGGCCCGGTTAGAGAAAGAGCGCCTAGAAAGGGCGGATCGCGATAGAGAGAGAGAAAGAGAGAACAGGCAAATAGAAATAGAAGAGAAAGAGAGGGAAAGAGAAGACAGGAAGATAGAATTAGAGAGACAAGAGAGGGATAATGAGAGAGCGTTCGAATTAGAAAAATTAAGATTAACCCAGGAACGTAGGAGCACTGATGAACGGATAGAGGTGCCAAGACCCTCAGGGGCATCTTTGCGGAACCGGATGCCACAATTTAATCCGGATGAGACGGACATAAATTTGTACCTTTGTCTATTCGAAAGACAAGCTGAATACTTGAAAGTACCTGAAATTGAGATGGCAGGGGAACTTATTTCATTATTACCGCTTTCGGTGTCAAATATTATTTTAAGGGAAAGGGCAGAAGAAACGCGGCATTATAAATTTGTAAAGAAACTCCTCTTAGAACGCTATAAATTATCGGCGGAAGCCATGCGACAAAAATTTGTACAACATGTACGGAAATCAGGAAATCTATGGAAGGATTACCTTTTTGAGATACGCACCTATTTAGAAGGTTGGGTATCCAGCTTAGGAGTTACAACATATGAAGGTCTACTGGATTTAATGCTAGTAGACCAGCTTAAACGGAAAATGGGGAGCGAATTCAAGGAATTCCATCTCAAAGAATGGGAAAGTTTTGTTTCACCCAATATCGTAGCGGACTTAGGAGACAAGTATGAATTACTTAGGAGACCCGGGAGGTCCCAAACGCAAGGGAAAAAATTTCCGGATTCTCGCACCCCTGATTTTCACAAATATTCAGTACCATTCAAGGCAGAAAATATCAGACCCCCTCCCCGGGAAAAGGTTGAAGTTAAGAATGAAAGGCCAAAAACGCCGAGTGTAAATGAACTTAAACATCGGGATTGGCGAAATGATCGGGAGTTTGAAAGGAAAAGGCACAGAGACATTATTTGTTTCCAGTGTGGAGTCTCTGGGCACATTAGACCTGATTGCCCGGAATTAAAACGTAAGGAGGAATTAAATGCTATCCATACGGAAAGTGAGGTAGTAGATCTGTTAGCACCGTACGTTAGTTTGGGCACTGTAAACAATAAACCGTCTGAAATTTTAAGAGACAGTGGAGCTAGCTATGACTTCATCTGTAGGCGATATGTTAGGCCGCAAGATTTTACAGGTGACGCGGTATGGGTAACTCAGCCCTTAGATACTCACGCTATAAAATTACCTGTAGCAAGAGTTTCGCTATGTACTACATATGGGAATATCGATACGAAGGCTTGCGTCATTTCTGATTTTTCGAATCAACAACGATATATTCTGGGAAATTTGACGGCTGCATTATTAAAAGAACAAAACCGGAAAATACAGGTAACTGAGCAAATTAACGCTCAAGCGAAGTTACAAACCCGAACTACTCTAGGGAACGGGACTTCCAGTCCGACAAATGAAAAATCCAGTGCAGGTGGGGAGAAGGTAAATAAACATACCTGGGAACAAAAGGCCATTTCCACGAATCGCCCCCCTCCCCTCGTTGCAACCAAAACCAGTCTGGGAGTAAGTGCGGACGGAAATGAGGACAAAAGTACAATAGGGAGAGGTTTTCGCGTAACGGACACTCCGGTTTTAAGTCAGAAAGATGAAGCGCGAACCGGGAAAAAACAAACTGAGGGTTTCGAAATTCCCGCGCTTGGAAAAGGATCCTCTGATTCTGACTATAATGAAGTAGTGCGCGAGAATGAAGTAATATCTCGTCTAACTACTGACCAACAGTCGATATCAAAGAGACTATTAGGTAAAAATGCGATTACTAGGTTGCAGTCGGAAGCCCTCGAGGTAAGCGGGAACTCTAATACGGACGAATTTAACAACC
>CM063498.1:208719051-208749051 GCA_032207245.1 Pardosa pseudoannulata | reverse complement strand
AAAAGAAAAGAATCAGAGCTCGATTTTAATATCTTCGTGAATATTCATCCGAACGAGCCGCAGTATCTCGGTCGGCAAAGGCGTGGATCTCGTGACCGGAAGGTTCTGAGTTCGAGGCTGCACACCATCTGCTTACGGGATGCAGTCGGGCTCTTTGGAATTTTAGAGTAGCGGGTTTCAAACATTTTATTCCCGTTTGAGTACATTCGATCCATCGATAAATAAGGTGTAGGACGTTTGGACAGTACCGATGAGTGCCCTGTGGCACTAATCGCAGTTTTAGATCTGAAAGAAACGAAAATTTAGTGTTTTTTTTTCCTTCACGTGTTAAAGGAACGCTGAAATTCAGTTTTTTTTTTAAATTTTCAACTTTTAACTTTTTTTCTTATAAATAACGAGAATACCCTGTTTAATATTAGCCTAAGTTATCTGTCCGTCTGTCCTCAAATTTATGAAGCGGTTGGACCTGGAATGGATAGAGGCATCCCTATTGGATTCTTGACGAGTTAGGGTTAGCAAAATTCAAAGCGAGTCTTTAAAACGGAGTTCACCCCTTACCCCTTGTTTTTTTACATAACCATACTGTTTGACTAAATGAACTCAATATGATTCTAAACTACATATATAGTATCATGAGACTTTAGAGGAGTAGGAAGATAAACACATTATTGAGCGTGTACCAGATCATTTTCAGCCAAAAAACAACCCATTTTTTTACCTGCATCATAAGGTACTTTATGCTTTTTTAATTTATTTAGTCAAATCCACACGGCTTGACTAAATAAATTCAACGTTATTCTAAACTGCATTCACAGTATTGGGAGACTTTAAAGGAGTAAGAAGATAAACAAATTATTGAGCTTGTACCAGATCATTTTCAGCCAAAAAACAACCCATTTTTTTTACCTGCATCATAAGGTACTTTACAATTCTGGAAAATTAAAAATTTTACTAATCCCGTCATATGACGGGCTATAGGCTAGTGTTACGTAAAACATAAAAGGCAGAAATATCGATTAGAAAACAATTTTTGATTCCAATACCAGACTATTTCATAAAAATGACAATAGTATTCCTTAATGGGATTAAGAACATAAATTGGGTCAATAAATCGAAAAAAAAAATTGTGGCTTAAAAAAAAAATCTGGATATTTAGAGGAATCTAAAACTATATAATACTTAATATCTGGTAAATTTTAAGACGTCCAAACAGCCGATTAATGTTTGTAAACGCGACCTGCTACGCCCCCTTTTTAAAAGACTTCAACACTGAACTTTGTTTTCATTCCTCTCTGGATTTATTTTATTGTCCCACGGAGACAGGAAGCTTACTCCTCCACTCATCTCTCGTGATGTTGACGTCGTCATTAGGTTTCAGCCTATACTTCCTTTAATTTAATTAGTAAAATCCTAAAAATCGACAGGGCCAAAACTACAATTAACTTCAACATTCGGTAAAATGTGGAATCAAAAATTTAATATATGAATAAAACACTAAAAATCTGGAGGGGCAAAACTACAAGTTCGAATACCTATACTTGCTTTAGAAATGTCTGGACGATAACCGTAATTAGAATAAGACACTCATAAAAACAGGATAACTTCAACATTTATTAAAATGTCAAAAATTTAATGTATGAATAAAACCCAAAACATTTGGAGGGGCAAAGCTACAAGTTCGATTATTTATACTTGCTTTAAAAATGCCTTAAGTCTTAAGCACACTCATAAAAACAGATTAACTTCAACATTCATTAAAATGTCGATCAACAATTTAGTATATGAATAAACCCTTAAAAATCTGGAGGATTAAAACTATACGTTTGCAGCTCCTCTAAAAATTCTGGGGGGGGGGCAATTGCTTCCCCTAGCCCCTCCCAAATTACGCCCAGTTGTGTGTGGGAACGTTTACCGCAAACTGTCTCTGTTGGCCACACAACTTTAAAAATTGGAATTCTTGACACAATTATTTGTTTCAATGACGGTTCATACACTCGTACTGAAATGTGGGAGGCTTTAACCCTTTAACGGACAGTGGTTTCGTAGCAAAACCACCTATTAAACATCTTTTCTTTTAAAACTTTACTTTTTGGAATACTTTATTTTATCTTTTTGTAATTATTTACGGCTCCAATCTCATACATCTGTGATATATGGAAACCAATGATGTAGAATCAAGAGCTTTTGCAATTAAAAAAAACTTTTTGGAGACATGGATGAGTTTTCGATTGTATATATATATATATATGTATATATATATATATATATATATATATATGTGTGTGTGTGTGTGTGTGTGTGTTATATGTATATATATGTACATATATGTATATGTATATATATATATATATATATATATATATATATATGTATGTATGTATATATGTATATGTGTATATATATATATACATATTATATTTTTGATATTTTAAATATATAACAGATGATAGTTCTACGTTTAACTTATTTATTTTTTTTTTTATTGAAATATATGTATTTAAACTTTCTGTACTTGAGAAGTCCGATTCAATTTATCTTACTTATGACCTCAAATAAAAGTATCTGTACAAACAACACTTTTAAGCTGTTAAGCTATTTATTTATTACACCAGTTTAAGGATTATCATTTATTGTTCTTCCAGTATAGTTAAACTTTTAAAAAGACATAATGTTCGAGCTGTACAAGGGTAGGGGTGAGTCAGTTAAACCAGTTCTCAAACCCTAATTTGGTATCCTCTAGGGCAAACCCTTCTAAGGAAGGTAAAAAATTTTTATATATGTTACATATACAAGGCTTATAGATAACATTTATAAACAAACTACATTAAATTCCCATGAATTTATTTTGTTGACCTTTAAAGGGTTAATCGGTGAACCAGGTTATGAGACGAGAAATTCTTTAAAAACAGATAGATTGTAATCGTGTGTCGAAAGCCGAGTTATCAGCTTTAAACCTGATAAAATGGGCCAAAAGTCTGAAAGAAATTAAAAAGTCTGACGGAGCAGGAAAATATGAATTACCTATAAATATATGAGTTATATAAAAGATTTTAGTTTTTTGCACGTTTCTCAAAATGTAATTTTTTCTAACATTGGTACACTTTTTTCAAAACCTATTTAATATATTCGATTGAAACATTCCGTACTTGTATAGGATCATTATATCTGAAATAATAAGAAGCGGTTTAGCTCAAAATTAATTATTTTTGGTGAGAGTGAAAATTTTCTCGCTGAAATTTGAGCGATTTTTCGATAATTTATGGAAATAATTTTTATCATTTTTTCTAAATGATTTAAATGTTAACCGTTTGTTATTATTTTTATTCATAGTATTTTAAACCATTTTAGAGCGTTTCATTTTGATAGTTTCTACAGAAATTTCAAAATGTGTACCTAAAGAATACCTCGGTTATAAAATCCGTACTGTTATAAATCGTACCAAATATTTAAAATTTTGACTTCTTTTTGTAAAATATAATAGTCATTTATATATTCACTATAAGAAATTGTGGCATTGAGATAATACAGTGGAATCCGGTTAATCTTATCAGTTCGAAACACCGTGATTTTGATCACAATAACCGATTGATAACAATAAACGATAGGCAAAACTAGATAAATTTACCCTCCCCCCCTTTAATTCACACATACTAAATTTCAAAACAAAATGAAAAAAGCTCACCTTATATTTATGTACTGTATAATTATCCTTTAAAACATAAGAATTGTATACATAATTAAAAAAATGGATCCATTGTTGACTGTCTACCATTTTTTCTAAGAAGCTCATTGATAAATGGTTCGTCATCATAATCAACCTGTCATAACGATTTAAAATTTCGATCTTTTGTTTTAACGTTAAATCATTTCGCTTTCTGGCTTCCACATCGACAAACTGCATGTAAGAGAACAGGGCATAAAATGGGAATACGCTCCTTCTCAGTTCCGATAAGAATGTCTTGTGATCATCTGACGACCACTGACCACCAGCAGGGTGTGCGCATTTCTGAAAAATTCCAGAAACGTGTCATTTCCCACTCCTCTGTTCATTCCCCATTTCCTTAGGTTGAAGAGGAGAATTCTCGGAAATTCAAACAACAGCGAAGGGAAGGAAAAGAACGGGTTCCTTCTGAATATTCTGAGAATATTCCTTTTCCAGTTCAAATGAGGTTCGAAAACGGATCCCATGAACCGATGTCACGATCCCATAAAGCGATCATTTTAACATACAAATGAATAGAGAAAATCGGGACCACGTGATTTCGATAACAATAAGCGATTAACCGCGATCCCATTAAGCGGAGTCCACTGTATTTCAGTAAGATAAAAAAAAAAAAAAAAAAAAAAATCAAATACTGTCTAAAAACGAGAACTTTCATCTGTCGAGATGTTCCTACCCCCCTTAAAATTGTTCAATTAGTGCAATTGCCTTTATTTTTCTTTCTTTCTTTTCTTTTTTATTTTTAGAATGTATATAAAAACAAAGCTGGGTACCGGTTTTTCATAGCTGTTTATAATAGACTAATTAATCCCTTACCTGTGACATCCGAATTCCGTTCGGGCAAACGCAAATGCGTCCATTTCGGACCTGCAAGAGCAAAAACTGTATTTCAATTCCGTCGGTTCGTCCAATCCATCCTATTTCATTTGCCATCTTCTCGTCAATAGATTGAGAAACCTTCCCGCGGTAATTTCGCGCCATTGGATCTCCATTTCTAGGATACTGTGGAATTCAAAGGAATTCATGGCCCTTGATGCAGATAATAATAGTGCTGTATTATACACCTCAAGAACCAAAACGTTATGACCACCTGTCAATAACGAGTTGGTCCACCTTTGGCGCGCAACAGAGCTTCAACCCGCCTTGGCGTAGATGCCACAAGTCCTCGGTAGATGGCCGGAGACAGATTGTACCAGATATTGAAGCAACGGTTGCTCAAATCTGGGATATTGCGAATGGGTGGTCTTTGAACTCTGAGCTGCCGTACCATGACATTCCAAATGGGTTCTATCGGATGGAGATCCGTCCAGGACATTCACTGGAATTCAGCCTCCTGTTCCTGGAACCCCTCCAACACAATTTTAGCCTTATGACACGGGACGTTGTCATGTTGGACATTCCATTTCCAGCTGGAAAAACAGAGGCCATGTAAGATGCAGATAATAATAACGCAACTGGTCCACAATAATGTTCAGATATCCTGTAGCATTCATGGTCTGCTCTACGACAACCATGGGTCCCAGAGACATCATTGGAGAAAAACTGACTGTACACTTCCCATATATGTGAAAATATGGAAAATAGTAATTATTTTGTTTAAATTAAAAAAATATATATATAACCTATTTTTAACATTTGGATGATGATAACAAACAAAATTAAACAGAAAAATTTTTCCCCATTTTTGGCAATTTTTCTCCAATATATTCCACAGATAAGGGGTTAAAAATACACAGTGTTTTAGGGGCTGTATTCGCCTTTTTTTCCGGTATAAAATCCTTCGAAATCCGAAGAAATTCTTTTGAGATTTTCAAAACTAGTTTAATGACAAGGTCAATCTTCGACATTTTGAATAACAAATGCATGAAAGTCATCATTCGAATATTTCGAAACGGTTTATTCGATACCAAAAAATTCATCCAACTAGAAAATTTTATTTTAAAAATTTAAAATTGAAGAGTCACCGAGACCACAGTGACGCCTTACGAGGGGTGACTACCTGCGAAAAATTAGAAAAAGTCGAGAAATTGAGTTTAGTTGTGTCCCTTTTTGAGAAAATGGGACACAAAATTATTTTTGAGTCCAAATGAGTTTAACCGCGATTTACAGTTGGACCGTGTCTACCTTAAGTAGTCGGCAAAGGTAAACGGAAGCAGTAGCTTACGCAGAATTTTTTTCAACGGGGGAGTGTGTCATAATTTTCAATGGAGCGTTCATAATTCTAGAAAATAATAGCCCGAATAATTTCTAATAAAATTTCTATTTTTGACATTTTGTCTGTCCTCAAGGTTAAACCCCTAAACCTCCCCTTGCGTACGCACCTGAACGGAAGGTTTCCAGTTCGAGACGCCAACCGGTCAAAGATCCGCTAAAATTAAGAATGCATAAAGAAACATGTTTTAGTGCAGCCCCATCATCCTGTTATTCGGAAGAAGGCTTTTGAAGATGAAAAGTATTACTAACTTGATTCTTTTCAAAAAGAAAAATCGTTTCATATTTCTGGTCAAAATCTGTTTTATGGCGGGCATCGTCATGCGTGGTGAAGTTTCGCACATGCGTCACACCTTCTTCCTATTTCGAAGGTGGTACTCTATGGGTCCGAACAGCGTAAAAGTAACAAGAGAAATGAGACGAACCGGTTTCAATTATGAATGAATGTGAAGGAAAATGAGCTTTCATTGCCTTCTACGAGCCCGTTACGATATCACGGAGATATTCCGCTGACAAATAAGATTCTAATCGAGCGAATATCTCCATCGCAATCTTTTGTCCGGTTGCCTGACGACTGGGTTCGAATCCATAACGAACTGATGGTTCGTTCATTGGAACCATCAGTTACGGTTCCAGTTAACTGATGGACAGATGATTAAGGATGAATAATCTGCGGCAACGGAAGAGAAGAAAAAGTCACAGGATGCAAGTTGCACAGAACTTCCTGGACGAGTCCTCTAGTTCTGTGATACGCAAGATTTAGGCAAAACAACTATTCGATTCGATATGACTATGGCTGGGGCAGGGAAATAAAATAGGCAACGGCTGCTTGAGTTTCGGCGAAAAAATAACACGTAAATAAAGTAATTAAAAGTTAAGAATAGAGATTATTACCATTAATATTAGCAGAGATAAGATGAATGCTTTAGCTCGTACTAGCCGAAGCCGAATGATTGTAGATAGATTAATTAAATATGATGAATTTTTTTTTTAATTTTAAAAATAAGAGAAAGTGTCAAAGCTACTGGATCCAGACGGTAATTTCCAAGCGGAGCAGAGACGTTATCATCGCCTTCAAGAAGAAAAAGTGACAGGTGTCCGAATTCTTTTTAACATTCGCAGAACAAGAAAAAGTGTTAGCGAGCCCATTTGAAATGGAATCCCCGAGCGGCGGGCGTTTCCAAAATGACCGTTCTATTCCTGGGAAAAATTCAGTTTTCGTTCTTGTATGACGTGATGGTGTCACTCGAACCTCTCTCTTCCATTCCGCCCCTTTCGCTTGGACTATTTTCCTGCGTCGCATTTTGAAATGTTTTCAGCTTCGGCCTCAAGCAGATGTCGACGCTATGCTCGGTCGTACTCTTTGACCCCTTTTACATTTTCCCAGCGATTTTTTCTAAAAAAGTGTTTTAATACTTTGGCTTCCCTTCATTCGATGTTAGAACCAGTCATTACGAAGTTGGATTGGGCTCGAAATTTAAATATTTTTTGTCACTCCAAATGGGAAACGACATAATAAAAATTGAAGCGATTTCATACTTCTGTCTCAATTTATAGTAGAGGTATTTGGAGTAAAAGAATGTGTTTTCTAATTTTTCCTTCGGAAAGAAAGGTCGTTGGAATGCTTGACTTCAAAGATAGCAGTTGGAAAATAAATTAAACGTTCTTCGCATGAATATTTCTTTTAAACACGAAATTCTCTTCGATAAACGTTGCATGAATGCGCTCGAAAGATTACAGTTTAAAAAACCAAATTTGATATTATTCGCGATTCTACATTGCAGACTTAAAACGTTTTCAATTCGACAAAGTTTAGACGCAATAGAAATATTTTATACCATATTACGGATCTTTGTGATATAGAAGAATAAACTGGAAGAAGGGAACAACAATTGCTGCCATGTTATCGAGAAATAAACGTCAATGACAGGCGGTATTTTTGAAGAAGGTACAAACTCTAAGGCATCGTCTTCGCACGGCCGGTTAGGATACTTTCCGGACTGTGACGCCTTCAACGTTCTTGAGGGGCGTGAAGAAGGATCACAGTCCTAACAGAATTGGAAATCACTTTTATTTTCTGGAGTTATATACAAAGGGATTCTAATCTCCCAAAACAAGTCGAATAGTAAAAGAAGGGTTCTTGCATAACATTTCCACGACGATCACAGTCGGAAAAAAAAGATTAAATAATCTCACAAAATGGGAAGGCTGTCCCAGGGTGCAATGCAAACCCGATCTATCCCCTGTTCGGTGTCCGAGACCCTGCGAATCTCCCGAACGCAATCACTCAAAAGCTGGCTCCAGTCGAAAATCGCGGAAGCCTCCGCGAGGTCAAAGCACCTACGTAAAAAAATGTCGAAAAGCCCCGAGTCGTAAAATTCCAGGCTTTTTATACCTGGGGGTCCGTTACGGTCCCGCTAACCGTTTTTTGTTCAGTTACGATTCCAGTTACCTGAGAACTCCAGTTACAGCTCGTTTTTTAGTTGAATTCTCATTCGCTAGCTGTCCCGATTCTGGGATTCTCGATGAAATCCTCCGGGATCATTACCGCGACCCGTCAGGGGTGTCAACTGTCAACATCCCAGACACGGCGTCGCAGCGCTAATGTAGCCGGGTCGAAACGGGATGGCTTCAGATCAGCTGATTTCGGTCATTAGTTCTGGACAAAGGGGGAGTCTTCACAGGACCTTTCTCCATCGTGTGCCTTAAATGATTTTTTTTTATTGTTGCAGGCCTCGAAGCCTCTTATGGAAAAGCGTCGCCGGGCGAGAATCAACCACAGTCTGGCACAGCTCAAGGCACTCGTCGTTCAACCACACACCAACGAAGTAAGAGCCAACACCACTATTTCCCTTCTCAGACTCGATGGTTTTGTCCTTTTCAGTCTCTTCCTCTGAAAGAGTTGCTTGTCATGGCACCCTGCCACCGAATTCCACTACTAGGAATGATTGATTCTTTTTCAGAATACTCTATATTCACTTACAAATATGAGTGATATCACGAAGTTACATCATTGGAATGTCCTTAAAAATGAACTTTAGCATCATTGGATGCTTTGGCAATTCGTGCTGTCTTTATTGTAGGCCGCTTGATTGTGTACCCCCACTATAAAGAACATAACAGCTACATATGCATAATGTATGAACGTATTCGTACATATGGGTATGCTATACCGAGCACGCCAAGCCGGGGATCTTCTGCTCGGTCTTGAAGTCGTTCCACCCTTCTCCAACGAAAGGCGCACCTCTTCTGGATGTTTAGTCAGTCTTGAGCCTTCTCACAAGTCAAGTTGCATTGAACGCTCGCATATTGTCTATTCGGCCTGGTGTAGGTGATGGAAGATATTTTTCTAGTCGCTGCAATTGTTGATAGATTAGTCTATGTCTATATTAAAGTAGCATGTTTTCTGCAAAAGTGACAGATATCAGGAAAGGTACTACAATATATGCAATTAAAGTCATTCATTACATACAATCTTAATTAATTAATTAAGCTCATTATAATTGTTACAATTTTCCAAAGCAACAAAGATGTTTTCTGGTTGCGCAATAGATGTTTCTGACTTCCTTTGCGAAGTCCTTTTTCGTATTGCAATTTATTTGTCCTGATGTGTTGTTTCCGTTGCAGAGGACTCGTCAGGCGAAATTGGAGAAAGCGGACATTTTGGAGCTGACCGTGCGCCATTTGTACGAAATAAAACGGCGACAGAGGACAGGTAAATATCCAACTCCTTACTTTTAGCAAGACGTATCACTTCTCTTCACGAATATTAGAATCCCGGGAAATTTCATTTATTTTATCACAATTTCCGAAAGAAACTTTCAGCGGGTGCGGCCTTTCTACCAATGCAGAGCTTTCGGAAGATTAATAAAAGAACATAAGTGCCTTATTCATGCCAAACGAAATCTCTGAACTACTAAATTTGTTTCTCGAATAGAACAGTTTAAATTGCGGATATTCAGTCTACTCCAGATTGTTTTGAAGCGCTTTCTTTTCTACACAATGGCTAATGAGACCGGGACCTACTGCTGAAAGTCAATTTGAACGGCTACAAACATCCCTGCTAGAAGCAGGATTCGAAGCCACGAACTTCTAGTAGCTACCATTCGAGCATCGTCCGGCGATACTAAAGGCGACTTTCTATTCAGACATCTTTCGGCTGAAGGACGAGGTGCATTCAGAAAGTAAGTTTCCCTACTTAAAAGAAAAAATAACTCACATTTTCAGGGACATATTTATTGGCAACAAGTACAACAAGTATTTTTCAACATAGCCACCAGCAGAATTGAGACATTTGTCGTATTGTGGGATCCACTTTTGTATCTCTCAGTCGTAGAACTCCGCCGGCTGTGAATGGAACAGCCTTCTTGTTTCAGAACACCGTGCACATCCCTTTATGTGCCGACAGCGTCTTTTTGAATTGGGTCCTGACATAAGATCCATTATGACTCCAATGCATCGACTGCTGCTCGGTTTCCGGGGTAAAGTGCGAAATCCAAGTTTCATTGCCCGTGACGATCCTGTCGAGGAACTCGTCGTCGTTGTGGTGATACCGTAGCAAAAATGTCAGTGCTGCTCCTGAGCGTTGAATTTTGTGTTCGGGTGTCCGTTTCGGTTCATAAACCTGACAGATCTGACGATGAATTTCAATCGGCGCGATGCTTTGTGCATTCAAGATCATCGACCGAACCTTGCAGGAGTTTTGAATTTCTGACCACAGTTACAACGCTACTCGCAGGAGTCGGGATCTGTCCAGCTGGTATACGATTGATACGTCATAGATCTGATACGCATGCGCAATTGACACGGCTAATTACGTTTACTTTAAAGGAGAAGACATCGAGAAACTTACTTTCCGGATGCGTCTCGCATTTGTTGCATAGTAAGAAGGATACGGAAGAATTTTGAAAATGGCATAGAATCCATACTGCTAGTTTTAATCATTCCGTGTACTACAAATTGGAAGTCGAGACTCTACACTTGATTAGGTCAAAATTTTGTAATTCTTTTGTTACTGAATCCCCGCTTTTAGTATTTTTTTCGCATCTTTTAACTCGAGTGGTGCAGCCTTTCTTCCAGAAATTGTGGTAATGTTTGAATTTCCTAAATGGATTCATTTCTTCTATCCCTTTAATAAGAATATGTTCAGTGAATGCCAGGTCTTTTTCCTTTTTTAACCTTTCCAAATTTAATCTTGTTGAGCTAGTTCTAATCGCTTTTTTGGTGGATAGTTCTCTCCAACGCTGGATAATTTTAAATTTTGTACATTTTATTTGTGTTGCGTAAGATTGTTGGAATTTTCTATATTTATTTTTTTTTTTGGTTTGGCCCAAGTCTATGTATACCTGTTATCTGTAAGCAATAAGATTTTTGTTTCTGCTTTATGTGCAATAGATGTGTTTTGGGACCTGAACCAATCTTGGAATTCTCGAAGAGGATGGGGAAAACCAAAATTCCAATTCCAAGCAACTGCTGTTTTTGAGTCTACCATTCGAGAAATTTATCATTTTCTTATTTCAAGATAGAATTGCAAAATTCCCGAAATTTCTCTCGACTGAAAGATTTATTCCCCTTACGGAGCAAGAAAGAATAAAAATAGTGCAAAATGTTGCTTTTCAAAATAAATTTTTTTGAAATATTGTGTAGGAATATCTTTAAGGGCTAAATGAAAATTCGGAACTGGCTATTTGCAGTAGATTGTCAAGAAAATGTAGACTCTTTAGGATGGCAAAGAATTTTCGGATTTTTCTCTTTGGGACTGCCCCAAGAGACGTCCCATAGCGGATTCGCTTCATGGAGGGTGCGCACCAAAACCAAGATTCGAATTTTTTACCTTTTGACACTGAAAGGGGGGATTATTTTGCATAAAGTGGACATTTCTCCAGAGGGATGCGTAACCCTTTTATTTTAAATTTATTTTGGCAAAATACCTTGAGTTTAAAGAAGACTCTATTAAAATTGTTTCCTAATAATTATACGACTTTTTCGCTCTTTCCTGCAGCTGCAACGGTCGAGGCTGAGCACCCGAAAAAGAAGTTCGAAGTGGGGTACGCGGAGTGCGCCCGCGAGGTGGAACTCTTCCTGTCCAACCTGACCAAAGGGGTGGACGAAGAACTACAGAGGCGACTGCAGGACCACCTGCGCAAGAGGCTCCAGGACTTCAGGGACATAGGGGCGTCCGACGAGGAAGCGACCAGCGAGGAGCCCACCTCCAACTGCCCGGGCGACGAAGAAACGGACTCTTCCGACTCTTCGGCCCTCGGCACCCTGCTCAAGTACTACGCAGGCGACAAAAAAGGTGACACGCCCATCGAAGAGGATTACGGAATGTTGTTCTCCTGCCCGTCCGTGTCTTCGACCACGGGCTCGAAACTGTCGGACGCCACGCCTACACTGACCGTGACCGAAAAATGTCACGAAAACGACCCTCCGGTAAAAGCGGTCGCCCCTCGAGAGTGCTTTTCTTCTTCCTCGTCAGATTCGCCGACCATCGGTGCCAAGAGGAAGTCCTGTTTCCCCTCTCCTCCCAAGAGACGTCGTTGCCAGTCACCGGACGGTCGGACCGTCCCCCTGGTGCCCCGTCAGCTGGCCAACGGCGACTGGGCCCTGGTGTTGCCTGCCAGTTTAGTCCCCCACGAGAAGGAGGAACCGTCCTATCCTTTCAGCGCGTTCAGGCTCGTCCTGCCCAACAGTTCCCCCTCGCTCTCCGAAGAGGACTGCAACCGATCGAGAGCGGGACAGGGCAGCCCGGACAGCACCCAAGTGGTCTGGAGACCCTGGTGAAGAGTCACAGCACAAAAATGGACTTCATATATATTTTTCTACCTTTGGAAATTTACCGTGGAAAAAACATCTGTATTTATTTAACATCTAAAGGTCCCCAGTTTTACACTTTTCGAATCAGAGACGATTCCCCCACTGTAAGATTCTCGAACTGAATTTATGGGAAATACAAAAGAAAATTGGTTCGATGAACGATGTTGCAGTGGTCGACGTGTTTGTGCCTTTATTTCTTTTCTGCGTTTGTATGTACAGAAGATTTATAATTCCCCTCGGTACAGGGAATACTTGAGATTGTCATGTTTGCGAACTGTTGGTCGCCTAAGTAAAACAAACCATAAGACTGATATAGATTTCAAGTACAGTGGACTCCGCTTAATGGGATCGCGGTTCATGTTATCCATCGCTTATTGTTATCGAAATCACTGGGTCCCGATTTTCTCTATTCATCTGTATGTTAAAATGATCGCTTTATGGGATCGTTACATCGGTTAACGTTATCCGTTTTCGAACCTCATTTTAACTGGCAAAGGAATAATCGCAATGTATTCAGAAGGAACCCATTCTTTTCCTTTTCCTTCGGTGTTGTTTGAATATCCGAGAATTCTCCCTCGTCCACCTAGGGAAAAGGAGAAAAAACAAAGGAGTGAGGTCCTTTAAGTTAGCTTAAAGGTGCATAGTACTTTAAGGAGCTTGTCCTCTTATATTACTATGCACCTATACGTAGTAGATTTCTCGAATTAAAATAATGGGACCCAATCATTTTTCTCTCTAATGAAACCAACTTGGGACCAAAGGCCCCCGCAACACAGATAAGTCTCTGTTTTTGTAAATATATTTTCACTATTTATTGATGTGTACAAAAGTGCCAAACCTGCCTGTGAACTACTGTTTGTTGTATTGCGTGTTGATCTGCTGTTTCCATTCGAACACAAATCGAAACGCTTGGAAAAAGAATCAAAATTTGTTGTTAGAAAATGTTTTTAAAGTATGGTTTTTATAAACTTATTTTAATAAAAAATATTTTGGATAATCTCTTCTTTCGTTTGTGTCTCCCCTTTTTTCTTTCTTTTCACGAAAAAGCTCAGTGGCGTATTGTTAGCACACGGAAAGGACTATGATCGCATTCTCTGACTCAAGTCGAATATCTTTTAACTGAAAAAAGAGTGAAAATGCTTAACCCTTTAAATGTCCAATTTTCAAAGAATTAATTAATTTTTTTTGACTTTCTTTTCTAAGTATATGTACTTTATATAAGTATATCAGTATATGTAGTTCAAGGCTTAACACTAGATTTACGGATGTTGATCCTATACCTATTTTTACTGAAGTGAGCCAATTCGACTCATACAAGAAAATGGAAGTTTTGCGCAAAGAAAATAGTTCCAAATTAATTTAAATAAAATGTTTATTATCAAAAAATTCATGGAAAACATTTTTTACATATAGAATCTGTTTTTGAAACCCATTTTTCGTAAACATTTCTATTACATTGAGCACAATGGTTTCTACATCTGTTTCTTTTGCCTGATTATCGAACTCGACAATTCTTCCGTGCGTCAGTAGCACGTATTTGTCATTAGAATGGTAGTGTTCTCGACTTTTTCTCTATATTTGATTCTTAGCTCTTCAGCCCATTGGAAAACAAAATCTTGACTGTTTCCCAGGCCGGATAGGACTCATAAATTTCATGTTATGCGATTAACTGTTAAACCATTCTACGAGTCCAATTGGCCACAACCGTGAAAATAGGTATACCGCATTTGATAATGCGCAATGAAGGGGGTCTGCGGGGCTTTAATTAGCGGGGCTTAATTAGCTTAAAATACTTAAAATTTAAATAGCTTAAAATATGAAATAATATTTTAAGCTATTTAAATATCGTCTACACTATTTTAATACCTTTTATCACTGAACTTAGATATTACGTAAATGATTTTCTTTTATATTTGGCTTAAATAATAGATCCGGTACATATGTGATAATTTTAAATTTAATCCTCGATTATTTTTTGATGCAATGAAAGTTTTATCGCCGGTATTAACAATAAATTCTTTTCGTATAAGTCTAGGAGTCTATTTCACGGACTCATAAATATTTAACTTTTAATTTATATATATTTGGATATTAAGAAGTTTGTTCTTTTGTGTGTTTGTTTATTATACATAACCACACGGTTTGACTCAATTCAATGTGATTCCAAACTGCATTCGCAAGATCGGGAGACTCTAGAGGAGTATGACGATAAATAAATTATTGAGAGTGAACCAGATAATTCTCAGCCAAAAAACAAACCATTTTTCACTTGCCTGATTGAGTAATTAACAGTTCTGTAATATTAAAAAGTTTACTAATCCCGTCATATGATGGGCTATATCCTAGTTTAAAAAGAATAAACTACAAAAATAAACCAATTCTATTTAATATTGAAGAAACCGACACTGCTTATTCTCCTCTACGCTTAGTGGAACTTTATGGCCGTTGTTACCGATGGACAACAAACAGAAAAATCTGGTTACAGAAAATATTTCACAGTTAAATATCCAAAGAAAAGTCATAAATAAGGGCTACATACCAGGACACGATCAAGGCAAAGTTGGGACCAGGGCCTGGTTGTCTTTCGCCCCCCCCTACCCTCCTTTCACTGCAAAAATTAGTTTAAAAAAGAGGATGCAAACGACTATTTTTGGAGGAAAGTTTATATTCATTTTTTTCTGTTTCCATACCTTTGTAGCACAGTCGAATGCCAAACATCTGTCTATCCTCAAGGATGTAAACTGTAACACTTGCAATTAAGTTTTTATATAAGAAATAAAATAAAATGGCATAGGTAAGATTAACAAATAATAGCTATTATTAGATTTTAAGACAAAATTAATAACAGAAAAAATAATAAAATGAGCAGTTTCATAAAAAAATTACGAATCTTTCTATCGCCCCTTTCAATTTTTGTTTACTGTAATTCAACTTGAATTTTCTTTTGTCTTTTTTAATTTCCAGATAAATATTTCCGGGAAGACATTGTATTATAAATTACACAGAAACGTGCGCACAGCATGTAACAATCACTAACCGCAAACAGTCAGCAATCGCTGAACAGTTATGAATACATTTACTCTATTTAGTATAACCTGAAAAGCAAACGATTTTTCTACTCAACCATGGAGTGAATAATGAGTAAAAAAAGTGACTGGAGCGATGTCAATAAGTAAACTGGAGTGTGTTTTAGATACA
Organism: Pardosa pseudoannulata; assembly: GCA_032207245.1. Taxonomy (NCBI): domain Eukaryota; kingdom Metazoa; phylum Arthropoda; class Arachnida; order Araneae; family Lycosidae; genus Pardosa; species Pardosa pseudoannulata. The sequence goes on along the minus strand of CM063498.1, from coordinate 208,733,105 downwards.
ATTGTCAACATTTGAACTGTTTTTATTTCATTTTGAATAAGGTTTCATGAAATATTACTTGAAGAATGAACAAAAAACATTTTCAAATTTTGTCAGTTTTTAAAATTTAATAATTAGGTACCCAATTTTAGGGGGCCTAGGCCCAGTCGGCCCGTGCCTTAATCAGGCCCTGCTACATACGTTACCTTTTCGTGTAATCTTTTACTCGAGCACTGCAGAACAAAATACTGTATTTAAAGGGGGAAAAAAATGCAGCAAACAGACGAGCGAAAAGAAGTAAAAGTGCCATTGACACATTGAAAATTTGTTTAATAATATCTTCAGTGTGTATTTTATTGGCAATGTTGGGTAGAGCCTCAATATTTTTCTAATAGTATTTTAGGAGATTCAGTTGGGTATGTTGCCAAAAGACATCCTAAGGAATGGGACAGAATGAACGCCAGTTTTCTTCCATCTAATTCCGATTTTCGAGGTGTGTCTTTTCTTTTTACCGAAGTCAACATTTCGTATTAGAATGAATTCGCACTTGATTTATAAATATGTATAAATTGAAGACAAGTCTCTCTCGAGACACTCCGTTCTATGCAGGGAAAAAAAGTTTTTTTTTCTTCATTCCTTTAAGAGACTCGCGCACAAAGAACGCGAAAATCGCAAAATTCCTTTACTTTCTGTTTTGCAAACCTGACAAAGCCCCGTCCCGACCTGTTGCCTTTGTTATTCAATATGAGCTCAGCGATCCTTGCCCACCTCGCTTTGAACATAACAGGTCAGGGGGAAATAGGAACGAGGGGGGTTGTTCGAGAATACCGTTTGACCGGCTGCTGCCTCGGATATCCACTTACCGTCGAACGCAGCTCCCGAACAGAAATCTTTTCATCTCGCGAGAGAGGATATAAAAAATGAAAGAAGGAGAAAATGCAGGGGAGAGAGAAAATAAAAAAATCGAGGAAGGTCGGCTAGCGGCAGGGGTCAACGGGGGGAGAGCAGACGATGTTTACCTGGAGAAAGTACGCGTGCGGCAACAGCTGACCACCTGCTTCGGGAGGCCGTCGACATCGCGTGCCAGAAGCCCCAGTTCCCCCCCCCCAATCGAACATCATTGTTTCGAGAATATAGAAGATCCAAATTACAGATGATCCCGTTCGAATAAGTGAAAAGTGGAAGTGCAACCCTTTTCAGTGCATTGTATCAGATTAGTATCAGAAGAGCCGGAGGGGGGGGGGATTGTCTAGACCAGGGATGTCGAACCTTTTTCAATGAGTGCGCCTGTTCAATAAATGTATATTATCTTCAGGTGTCTTATTTTTTTCAACGATCATCTTGAAATCCATGCAATCTACATAAAAGTGTTTCCCCTTTCAAAATTATTTTCTGTCCTCTCGTCCCAGCGAGAGAACCGCTGCTCTAATATAAAGGTTTTAAGCGACATTTATTTCAAAATTCAGTTTTTGTGTGGTACAGTGGCCTTTTATTTTGTCGCTTTAATAAATGATAATAACGTGGGTCTAAAGTTCTTTCGTTGACGTTTCTTTCATCTCATTTCATCATTTTTCACAAGAGGAGTAAGCGTATAATAATATAACTTACTGCATAATGAAAATTTTCTAATTGCTTTGCATATTTTTAATGAGGTTTATTCATCGTTTGGTGTCGAGAGTATAGAAAATCACGTGATGCATCTGTTTACATATTGGTTTACACCATTGCTTACTGTTGGTCTTATATGCGCTCTCCATTTTATTTTATCATTTCCAGAAATGCCTCGCTCTTTTGCAGCTTTTGGATGTACTAACAATAGCATAAAAAAGAGATATGCAAGCAAAAAAGTACTAGCTTTCATCGTTTTCCTTAACACTTGGCATGCGGGTATAATTTACCGCCAACTTACGCGCGCAGCGGGCATTTTTTCGTGAATCGCGCTGAAGTTGAGTTCTTCAGAAAAATCGTAGTCAATCGAAAACTACTTTGTTTTTAGGAAGGAAACTTTTTTTTATTTTACACTTTAATATATACTGTCTGATTATTTAAAAAAAAAAAACCAATATTTTTACGAAATCACAAAACAAAGCGATTTTTAAAATTTTACAATGTATTCAAAAATAATTTTTCATGACAAGTACAAATAGAACTATTAATTATCAATTTTGTATTCAACACTAAAAAACCAAGCTTCCAATTGACAAAACATGACTTGTACTTTCTGGAGCTAGGAATTCGATGGAAGAAGAAATAACGCAACGAAAGACCGAGTCACTCGACAATCGTAACTTGTTGAAAGAAAAAATGCAAAGCGTTGCCTAGAAACGGTATTTTATAAAACGGTATTTTTAATTGTTTTGCCCTCGATATTAAATATTTGGTTTAATATACCAATATATACTGCGACTTGGCGCTGTGGTGGAAAAGATCTGGCTCAAAGATGTAATCCACGGTGAACTTTAGACTACGATCTCATAATAAGAAATCTCAATCTCGATTTCCTAAAAAGAAATATTCATCATAGACACATCCATAGTATGGCATGCATGCATACGTCATTCATAGAATCCCAATCGCCACTGTACCAAGCATAATGGGTCTTTTCGTGGGCGGTCCAAGTTTGCCATTTAATGGACGGTCAAGTATTGATCAGAAAAGAGTCTTTTTAGGAATAACTGGGAAAATTGAGGAAGGACGTATCAATTTATTTATTTTAGAAAAACACGCAACCCAATTTGGAAACAGAATGGAACAATCAGTCATTTATGAACCATAGTTTTATCGTCGTCAACGGACCGTTGTAGCTTTTCACCCCTTTAAGTCACTTTCAACGGAAGATTTTTTCTTATTTTTCGCTTGATCGGGTCTTTTTTAATTATTATTGTACACACATCGGATGTCCAGCATTTGTTCTTTGAATTTACTTTATTTCTAAAAAATAAGAACTTTTTATATGTAAAGTGAAATGAGAGAGAGTTCCGCCACGGACTTCGCTGTTAGTTCAATGGAGCCTCGACTGCTCCCTCATTGGCCAGCAATTAAAATATAATAGGGTCTAATTCTCTTATGTGATCGGCGCATTCGTTTCGCCTTGTTGCATACGTATATGTGTGTGCACCTGAAATCTAGTTTCTGACTACAGACCCAATTTAACCCTTAGCGCTTCGTAGCACTACCAACTACCAACTTCAGCCCATTTTAGCGGCGGAACGAGTGTGAAGAAGTCTTATTTTAAGTACAAAGAATTAGAAGTTCTTGTGAATGTTTTGGATTTTATTTATTTGATACACATGTACCTTCTTCTTGTAAATGAAGAGTCAATTTTAAATTTTGCCATTCACCATGGTGTTGGACACCATCTCCCCTGTGCATTCTGGGTGTACTCGGGCAAGCGTCACAGTAATAACTCCAATACTCGTCCTCTTCCACCGCACGCCACATAGAATGACTAGATATTTCTTTATTCTTTAGAACATTTTCTACGTAACTGGTGATTTCTTTTATAATTTAATTGACCAGTTCGCTTGTGAAAAATAATTCGAAATATTGGGTTGACTGCGCAATATTTGTAGGAATTGGTGGTACAATGGCCTTTGGCCTAAAATGTATTCTATATCCGGAATATCTAATTCTTCCGTGACATCGCGCTATTCATCTAAGTCACTTTCCATAACTACCATTCGTCGTCTCTTTGGTACTATACCACTACTTGAAGTGTCATCAACATTGTCTTCCACAATATCTTCCAACACATCTTCACTCTCACTCCACTCTCTATTCTCATCCCAATAACTATTTTTCTCCATGTTGCTAACCATAAAATGGGTTCAATAATGTTTCAATCTTAACAGTACCGAGACTGATCACGTTTGAACTACAGATAACAATTGCCAACGTATCATATTAATCCTAATCACGCTAGAAACATTGGGCTCCGCAGAGGAGCCTACGGAGTTACAGAACAAATGACGGACGGTTCCGTAGCGGAGCCAACGGTTAACTTTAATCATCGACCGACTTGAGGGAGGCAAAACGTTTTAGCTCACACTTTACCAGAAAAATCGTTTTAAAGTCGCTAAAAGTATGCGAATAAAAAAGACGCTCGAAACAGTTCCGACTGAAGGACGTCCCCCTACGCACTTGATTCGAAACTCGCCTGCTTTCTCTTTTTTCGCTCCCTTAACGGTAGCCCTCAGTTGGAGGGGGGGTGGAAAATGGGCAGGTTATTCACCTGGGGAGACTGCTGGCGTGAACACCTGATCACGATCACCTGAGTCCTTCCTCAGGTGGTTGGTAGCATATGTTGAACTGCACCCCGGTCAGCTTCTGCTTTTACCCGCCTACCCTCACTTTCCAATGCATTTTTTTTTTCTTTTTAAGAGGCGATATCCCCGATTAGTGTGACGGAGAAAGTCCACGTTGGGCGTTTCGTTACCCCTCTGTCTGAACAGTTTTAGAAGTACGGTTCTAGGCATTAAGCTAAGTTAGGAATCTTGTAAGCATCGATAGGGGCGGTGGCGAAATACTCACTGGTACGCAGTAATAGAGGGTGGACGAATACTATCGTGCAGTAATAGGGAGCGGTTGAGTACTACATTGCAGGCAGTAGTAGGGGCTGCCAAGTTCTATGTGTCGCACGCAGTAATATTATCTTGCGCGCATTCATAGATTGCAACTTCGTTCATAGAATGGGGTGAAAATTTTCGATAAATCGATGAAATGGATGGACCCAGATGAAATGGGGGGACTTGCATCTCCCCGAAATTTTGGCCATGTGTGTGTATATGCTATATATGTACTAACAAAGAAAGTAGCATTTAATAAGAAATAAATCCCATTTTCTTCCATAAAGCATTTTTCCAGTTCTATATTAAGAACGATAAATGGGCTTGAGAAATTAATTTAATTTTCTTTCACTCATTATTGATGTGTTTATCAGAGCGATAACATTTTATCATTAAATTTCACCATTTTATCATTTTTATCTTAACATTTGTAAATCTTGTTCAACGGAAATTTGTCCCACAGTTAGGGTATCGTCAGTTATTTTTTCAAAAGATGTGTGCCCTGAAAGACAGCCCCTTTCAATTCCAGTTGTTTTTTTTTCTTCAAAACACTTCTCATTTTGAGTGGAACTAATTCTTGACCCTATGCTGACAGTAACGCAAACATGCAACTTAGATTTTCTCAGTCAGATTCAAATCTTCTGTATTCTGTGCGTTAAATATTTTGATTTCGTTGTTAATACTACCACCACACAGTCTTCTAATAGAGCTACCCTCTTGTATCAGACGCCCTGCATTTGTCTAAAAGAATGCGAAATATTCTTCTGGCTACGTCACTGAATGCACCTCTCAGTCAATCTCCACATATTCTTACCAAATCGGGCTCTCGTCTAAATTTCCTTTTCAGTGCGATACTTTGATACGATGTCCACGACTGCCGAAAAAACAACCAAGTGAGAGAACTTTAAGTTCTTTGTAGATAGGTCTTAGAAGATATTTGTCTTTTACGGACAGTTCATTCCACACTGCTCAATTTTGTTCGTAATAAACCATCGCAAAGCTACTTATCCGGGTTCTTTTCTTCTGCGTCATCGAATCCAGACGAAACGGTAGTTTTCGACGGGTTCCGAATCCACTTAAAAATGTATCAAAATTATCCACGTAGTAGAACTATTTCGCACACCACTTGATATGTGTTCTGAAAAAAAAAATGGATTTCTATCGAAGAACAAACATTGTGGGAATAAACTAAACACATTCCTTTTACTTTTCAAACCTTTTTTAAATAAAATCCAAAATTTCGGCAATAAAGGGATAAAATTCTATAATTCTGTCGCTGTCCCCGCACAGTTTGACTTGGTTATTTACATATCTGTTCTTTTGTCGAACCGTGACGAGGAGAAATGATCTATTCGAAAGATCCATCTCGGATCTTCATTCAAAATCCATCTCGGCTTTTAAGTTTCGCACGGGAAAGAAAGTTTATACCTTACCCAAGCTCCTTTTTTACAGATCTGTTATAAATGTGATTTTTGTAAGTGACTTTCGCGAATAACAAACAAAAGTAGCACAAAACAATCGGTTACATATCGAAATTATACTATCGGCCTACATCCAATAGGCACCCCCCCCGAAAAAGAAATAAATCATTGAATATCATTTTTGGATATTGAGACCTGGACACCATGTGGTCACATTCCTTCCCTTCTTCTTAGAGTAAGGCTTTTTCTGTTTGTTTAGAAGATTTGAGCTTAAAATTTGTTTGACGTGGCAGTACAAAAATCGACTGCAGTTCAGTTCTATTTTTGCTTGTCTCGCAATCGTTCCAATGAGTGAGTTGCACAGAGACAGCCCTCCACAGAAAACAAATTCCATGAGGTACTCGACCTTGAAAGTTTCTGAACCTAATGCTGCAACAATCGTAGTATTTTTCATAAGTCATCTATTTTTCACAACTCTCCTTTTTTGTTCGGAAAATCTTCCATTATGACTCGCGTTTCGTTGACTTTGTTCGCCCTCGACAGTAAAAGTTGCAACCTATAACGGTGTATGAAAGTTAAGGAGCTTAGGGAGGAGGGAGGGACATGTAGAAAGCAAGCAACCCCCTTCCCCCCCATCCACGGAGTGCCCCAAACAACCCGTGGAAGGGGGTTATTCTCCCCTAATCGCACAATTACGTAATTCAGACGAATATGACTTTAGACCACGAAGAATGAAGGAAATATAGAATGCTAGCATGGGTTGAGGGAACAGATTTCTCTTTTTTCTCCCCCCACCCCACCCCATCGGTCCACCCGGGCATTCAGAGAAAAGTTATAGAAGAGCATATGCATCTTAAATATTACCTTAAGAATATCTGAAATATCTACTTCAATTTTAATTCGCACCATTTAAGAGCCATCGACGATAATGCTCTAACAACAAATTGATCGCTTCTTTCATTTTCGTCAATATCCGATTTCACCAAACGTCGTGTTCTTTCTTCCTTTGTCTTATTCTGTTCTTTCGTTTTCCTTTGGAATTATAGTATAACAGGAGTCGCCTCTAAAATAAAATCGATTTCCTCATTAAAATTTAACTCTATGTTATCTGCAATTCTACAATTTACACATGATTTCTACGTTACTGGCAAAGTATGAAACTCCGGCATTCAATAGAATATTGCATTATATAGAATGCCTGACGTTTTTAGGCAAAGTATGAAATGGGAGAATTATTAGATACTTATCGTAGGCATTGTATATAATGTTTAGGCATTCTGTAGAATAACGAATGCCTAAAAAAGTCCTGATAAGACTACAATGTGCGTTTTTGAAAAATACAAATATTAATCTGAAAAATGATGAGAGGTGTAATTTTTTTTAATGCGTAAAAAAGTAAAAGTCTTACAAAATAAAGTTTATGCCTTTCTTATTAAACGCAACAAATTTTCCATGTAAAAAATAAAAATATTAACCTGTTTGTTGCTTGAATGAAAACATGAATTGAGGATGATTGTGCGGATTTTTTACCGAGCGGAGATCTGCATAAACGCCGATCAGCGTTTATGCAGAGGGCTGGAACATTTCCGTCGCCGTAGTCTTACTTGTGCTGCTACACTGCAGGACCCGCATTATAGGAGCGTACATGTGTCCGAGGCTACAAAATTCAGGCATTTTGAGAAATATTCATATGTCAAATACTCAACTCATCGAAATTTATTCGTATCGAGTTTTCTTTCGCTAAAATTTTACAATTCGTGTTTATACTGTTTATGTTTAAATTCTAAAAATATTTACTATCCTTAATTCTATAGGACACAGTTACGAAAAACAGTATGTATTAATTAATAAGCAGAAATATGAATATTTTTAGAGTCGCGCACTATTCTGCAGACTGTTTTTACGAGACCCAATTTCCGTTGTAGAATGTTAAAAAGTATTCTGACCATGCATCTCACGTCGTTTTTGGATAACGGAAAGAGCAAAAATAGAGCCTTCGAACCACTGTTTCGTTAAGGCGCCTCCACACTATGGTCCACTTCAAGCCATCACCACCGTCCTGAGGGGCTTTGGCTTATCGTGGCCGATGGCGGCAGACGATAAAATAGCCTTGGCTGACGATGGCTTCGGAGGCGGTTTTTCTCCAAAGATCAAAGGCAGCCAGATGCGCAACTTAAGTGCGCAGTAGACCCTATGGACGAATCAATGCGCTCATCTCATTCAGTGGCCCAGCGTGTGGATGCGACCCGTGAACCATCGTTCGAGGTAACCATCAGGAAGTGGTGAACAACTGGCCATAGTGTGGAGGCTACATTAAAAACGCCCTTTTGAATAAAAATAAACCTCTCAAGCCGCAGACGATAATTTTGACTTTTAAAAACAAAGTACAATTGCAGTTATTTATTTTGCAACAAACGATTTTTTAATACCGTTCACTAAAATCGTCTAAAAAATGTGCGAAAGCCTCGGTATATAAATAGAGGGGAAGAAGTTTTTCCTCCCAACTTTATTCTTCCATTTCTAATAGTTAATTTTGTATAAGAAATTTTCCCTCTTCATCGTGAGAATTTTTACCGAATATCAGTTATATTTGTGGAAGAATTTAATAATCATACGTAACTGCATTTGATCGGGATTAAAAGTTTACTGACCGAAAATTAAAAGTTTTCACTCTTTGCTCGTGAGCAGGGTTGTTATGGGGCAGTTTTATCCGGTTTTATCATGTCAAAAACCTGTTTGAGTGTTATCTGTCGTTTATTCTTATATATTAGTTAGTGTTAATGACTTAACTATTCAAATATGTTTCCACAGTACTATTTTACTCAGTACAATATACTATTTAATTATTAAATCATTTTATTACTCATTAGCTAGAATTTATTTTCTATTTACTGTAGAGAAATCAGTACGTTAGAAAAAATATTTTTTTACCACTCTATACTCTAGAAATATGCTTGATTTTTAAAACTGTTATGTTCACGCGTAGTTTTATCAATTGTTTTTCCATGATAAATAAAAAGGGCTCCGAACCGGAACTCGACAGAAAACCAGAAAACACCGTCATTTCGGTAGGAACGAAAACCGGAACTGTACCGAAAAAAATATCGGTTTATATCGGTTCGATACATTTTCAGTCATTTCGTTACAGTTACCATCTTATGCCATTACATATATATTTTGCCCAACTGTTAGGGCTCCGATCTTCGGTACCTTAGTTAGTGGGTTCGAATCTCACTGTGGAATGGATGTTCATAGCCGTTCGAAATCGGCTTCAAGCAGTAGTTCCAGGCCTCATTAGTCCTCCTGTTGCAAGAGTAGAGTGCTCCAAACCAAAACAAATTACATGTCCATTGCTTCTCGATTTCCCGTTTTGATGTTCATTTTACTGTTTCAGTTTCGAACGAAACTAGTTGTAGAAGACATATTGAATTCAGTCGAATGTACCGTTGTCGAATGCGATTTTGATGATGTCTAACAATTCCAATGCTCGTCGTTTTCTGCTCACGTCGTTTAGGCCTGTTCATTGTATCCACTCGCCTTGTGTACCAATTAAATAAAGAATAAAATCTTCTCAATTTTTAGTACAAATAACAATGTACATAAACTAAAATTATTCATTTGGAACTGAACCGGTAACCAAAAACTGTTATTTTTGGCGGTTGTTGAACCGCCAAAAACAGGAATTAAACCGATATCTATCATCTATCATGTGTGTATGTATGTATGTATACATGTATGTACGTGTGTGTATGTGTATGTGTGTGTATGTATGTATGTATGTATGTATTCGGCATAATGTAAATTTAAACACGATCATTATAGGGTTGCCATTAGAAAATATGGATAGTGTGGGAACTGTAACAGAACAACTGAAGATATATTGAACCGGTATAAACCGATATTTTTTTTTCGGTTTAGTTCCGGTTTTTGTCCCGTTTAAAATAAAGTTTTTTTTTTTCCGGTTTTTGGCTCAAAGCCTTGGTTGCGTCAAAAACGCCGATTATGCGTGGCAAGTCTAATCTGTTATAAAATATTCATTTCGGTGCCATAACTTGGCAGAAATGAAAGTTTGGGGACAAATGTGTTATAAAAAAAAAATGAAGCACGGACTGGTAAAAAAAAATTGGAAGGTAAATTAATTTATTATTTTTAGTCTCTATATGTAGCTAATATTTCACTTACTATTAAAACCATTTCGACTAATCTTGGTCAGCATTTTAGGTGCTCTAAAAAACATCCATTTTATATAACAATAAATATAATATTTTAACCCATTGTCTGCGGGCACATTTCGCAGCGGAATTGTACTGGGAGCGGGAGTTTTGCGCGTAAATTTATTCAGTTAAATCTTAATAGATCGAAAATTCTTTCATTTTTTAACCCACTTTTCGTATTTTATATTGAAATATATAAACAAATATATAAATAACAACCATAAGATTTTTGTAAACAAAAATATATTTTTGAGTGGATAAATTTATAATAGTATCGTAAACATGAAAAATCTAATAGAAATAGTAGTCTATATTTTTAATTTTTTCTAATGATGTTATATATGTATATATATATATATATATATATGTATGTAATATATCAAAATTATTTAACTTTAATATTTCTTCAAATTCATCTAAATATCTTTATCAGCCTCTAAATGGTTTAATCAACGAAGTATTTTCCACTTAACATTCCTTTCTGTCATAAAACTGTAAACTTTCTGTCTATACAGCAGTTTCCCAGGTGTTGGCGGAACATGTTTTCGCGTTTTGCTGATATTGCAGTTAATTCGCCTATTAAGCTGTTTTTGTTGTGGGAAAAATTCTTGTTGTCAGCGCTCTTGGATGTACTTGTGTGAGAGCAGAGTGAACTCTGTGGCTTTTGATTATATATTGTCCAGAAGGACAGATGTGCCATGTTGCCGCTCTGAAATAAAGTTTTTAAATTAGACTTCTGAGTTCTCTTGAATATGAGACCCGACTGCATCTTTTTACTTTATGAATGCTAGCTGTTGAACTTTCTCCTTGTGAAGGAGTTTTATAAAAAATGAATTACATATATATATATATATATATATATATGTATATATATATATATATATATATATATATATATATATATATATATATATATATATATATATATATATATATATATATATATATATATATATATGTATGTGAGATATTTATTCCCACGGTGGAAAAGATGCACAGCTTAACTAACATGAAATTATTTAATGAAAACTATTTACAAATTATTTACAAATTATATGGTGTCTAGCGACAATTAAAATGAAAGTGAACATCAGTGCCCGTCTGGCATAACATCAGCGCCCGTCTTGGCGATCAATCGGTAGTGCCGTCTGCACTCGGTACCGTCCAACTCACGTCAGGCCTCCGTCAATCTCGGCGTTCCACTGGGGAGGGTTGTTGCCATACAGTCAAAGTAGAACTTCGATTGCTCGACGCGCGCATCAAACCTGGTGTTCGATGTCAGCCAGGCTACCATATATATATATATATATATATATATATATATATATATATATATATATATATATATATATATATATATATATATATATATATATATATATATATATTTACATTCCAGAATCCATGTAGTAGACAAGAACATTCGGCTTCGTTTTCCTGTCTATACCGTTATTTTTGTACCCACAAACAAACCATGTTGTTACAATAACCCGTACTAGTACGTGACTCGCGCTCAGGTATCAAGTTATCGTCAGGTTATCGTCATAAAACGTAGTATCACGTGTCCTGCGCTCAGGTATCAATCGTCAGAAAACGTATTAGTACGTGTCCCGCAAACAATGTGTTAATTTGAATTGTAAGATGGCAGTATACGCCCGAAAACATACTGATACTTGAGAAAATGAATTGGTACTAAAATTTAGATTACGACGTCGAGAGATGGGTAAAAAGAGTTTTACGTCAAAGAACATTTCATTATCTGATATTTTACTGCTTTAGAGAACAGTTTTAGGGGTAATCATTTTAATACATTACACACACACACATATATAATATGAAATAAGTTACACAGGGTACGAAAGGTATTTAAATAACGTGTATATGACGAAGATCAACATTATTTCTTACTGGAGATTGGCAACAAAAGGACGTCAACAATCGCAAGCTACAGTGCTTTGGCGTCCATTTGCGGAACTTGAAAGAGTCGGAAACGTAACAATCGAGCCGTAGGAATGTGGCAAACGCGGACTTGACTGTAAGTGTTCGAAATCCTTTAAATTATTTTTCTATTTCTTCCCCTTTCGACGATACTGATCTCGTGGTTGCGTCAAGTTTTAACAATAGATTTTTGGTGGTTTCTGGTATCAATAGAATATGCAGTTGCCAGGCTGTAGGTGGGTGCCTACCAGCTAAAGGAATAATAAAAATGAATTGGGAGGGAAACGTTTGGGGGTTCACGAAAGGTTTAACATAAAGTAAAATGATCGGGTTCTCTCATCCCCCCCCTCTTTTTCTTTCCTACAAAGTACTACAGTAAATGGTGAATAAAAATAAATCTAGCTGCCATTTTTTGTTTGTTCGAGATGAAAATTTGTTATGATTTCAGACTATTCTCGGTTTGATTAATCCTCGACGGGTGTTCGATTTCTTTTACTGCTGGATCCAGAAATTCGGACAAATTCATACTGATGCAAGAGGCACTTTTTGAATCAAAAGAAGCCGTTTGAACTACAAATTCTGGTTACGAAAACATATACCACTTTGATATATCGAACAGAAGCAGTTTCTAGTGGTCTTCAATAAGAAATTTGAAAATTCTGGACAAATCACCTTCAAACTTTCAAAAAAGGATTTTTTTTAAGATTTTAAAAATCTTTAGACTTTATTTCATTACTTAAAACAACCCCGATTGAAATCTGGAATTAAAGCAGAGATATCGAGATCAGAATTAGAATGAGAAGCAGGATTAATACTGAAAAAGTTAAATGAGGGGAAATAATGGGGTTGTTTCCATATTTAATGACGTTGAAATCAGTGGTAGGCAACCATCTGCTAACAAAATTATTTGCATTCGATTGGGATGAATAGCAAATCCGTCCTGCTGATATGCCTCGGAGACAGAGTCGAAAAAAACCCAGGTTTTCGTGGGGATTTGTTAACATTATACTCATTAATTCCATTTTTTGTTTGACATATAAAATTATCAGTTTCCTTCGTTTTCAAAAACTTTTAAATCGAAATAGTTGGCTTCAACCGTTGGATGTTCTTAAGCTTCGGCGTTACTGAAAAGCTTGTTGTAAATGATAGCCACCTATAAAAGAGGCAGGTTGAGCCAGTATATTTTGCATTAGTTAGATGAACGGGCTATGGAAGTCGAAATGGAGGTAAAAAACTGGAACACAGTTGAGTTCTAGGAGCAGTCTTTGCGAATTTGGGAACACCCATGCCGAACCGAAGATCTGAAGATCTTTGTCCAAATCATAACGAATTACTCTAGATAATCATAACAGTGCACCTTATGCATTGTTAATTTTTTTTTTTTAATTTTGTGAACTTTGTACTTTTTACAAGCTATGATTAAATTTGTTACCAATTTAGGTAATGCTTATTTATATTAAAGATTTATTAAAAATGTTTGAAGCAAGTTTTAAAATAGCTGGAAACGCTTAAAAAGTCACATTAGAAGCAAAAACATAAAAAATGAAACATTTTAGGAACAATGATAAAATTCTGCAATTTTTTATAGATTATTATAATTTAAGAAATTTTGAAATCATCGCGAACCACGTACACAAACCCAATTATTTTGTTGTTGGTAATCCAGTGCAGAAAACCCAGGGTGGGTTTTTCTAGGCTAGGCCCTATGTGCCAGCTCTGTACCGAACGATGGCCAAAAAGTTTCGACGCTGACCTTCGGTACCGGAGTTCGTGGGTTCGAATCTGGATGTTCGTAGTCGTTCAGAATCGAATTTAACACCTTGCTCGTGGAATATACTTGAGAAATAAAATGAAATTTTTGAAAAAATGGAATTTTTCGCTTTATTTTTGTTTGTTATCATCAAAATGTTTCTCAGTTGGTCAATTTTACTTATATA
>CM063498.1:208706551-208711551 GCA_032207245.1 Pardosa pseudoannulata | reverse complement strand
CTTAAAAGTAAAGGTAATAAGTAGCTACAGTACTGAAGTGAGCTCATTTGACTTAAACAAGAAAATGGAAGTTTTTCGCAAAGAAAATAGTTCCACATTAATTTAAATGAAATGTTTATTATAAAAAAATTCATCATGAAAAACATTTTATATATATAAAATCTGTTTTTGAAACTCATCTTCCGCAAACATTTCTATTCCATTTATCACAATAGTTTTTGCATCTGTTTCTTTTGCATGATGGTTGAACTTAGCAATTCTTCCGTGCGTCAGTTGCACGAATTTCTGTCATTGCAATGGAAGTGTTCGCGACTTCCTCTCTATATTTACTTTATACTATATATACTTTATACTTTATATACTTTATACTTTATATTTACTTTGTACTATATTTATTACTATATTTATTTATTTTCATATCAGTGGCGTGCGGTAGTTTTACATGCAGGGTGTGCAGAGAACATGGATTTTCCAATAAATCTTTAATTATTGAGACATCTGAGTTCTCCATTCTGAAACGGGTTATTTATTATGAATATAAATTTAAAGATTACAATAAATAAAATATTTACCTACGAGTAGTCGAGTTATAACTATAAAAACAACTAAACTTATGAGAATTCTACTAGCACTGAAGCAAAAATCATGTCTTTTGTTGTATGGTGTCATATCGGCGTCGAAAAAGCAACGCTTCGGGCTTCCACCAAAAACTTAATGTTCAGCAAACGTAGTACCACATGGCGCCCGCCGATGCGGTGCCTCATCCGGATGCTCATTGGTGCCGTCAAACCGAACGTCTATTTCACGTGCAGAGGATTTCACTGCACGCTGGCCCATTAGAGCGAACTGTTTCTTGTTCGGTCAGTGGATTAAATATATTTATTAATTGTTTTTAACATTTGGAAATAATATATTCTGCGAAAAACATTTTGACAATTTTTAAAAACAAAACCAGGGATAGGGTGTTACAGATATAACTTATATACTGTCTGTAAGACACAATGAATGGTAAAATTTGGACTGTTCTGTTAAAATTCGTTTCTTTAAAACAAAACAACATCGTTTTTCAGCTAATTATTTCAATAAATAGAATACATCACCGAAATTAGTTTTCCACACTAAAACATTTCACTTTATATTGATGAAATACTTCTTTTATATTTCCAGGAAAACAAAATCTTACAATATATAAATTTAAACATTAATAGTCTGCAAAACCGTACGGCCAGTTAATCAGTTAAAAAAACCAAAAGCGCTTAGCACGTAAGTCCCCGCTCTAATACAACGCTTAATAAATCTTACCTTCGGATGATTCTGAATGCCGAGTGCAGGAAAAATAGCTGCACTTGCCTCACTGCCATAGTATGCTGTTCTTCTCCAGTAGCCCTTACATATAAAGCGTGTTTTTCAATTTAGTGCGCAGTGCGTACACATCAGAACTTCCTATGTTCGTTTGCGCTCTACGTGGTGCAGCACTTAGTACCGCACTCACTGCTGGAATACAAGCAAGCAAATCAACATAATATTTGAATATATTATAAATATTTATTATATACCATATAAAGATGGGTAGACATAGGTGCAGAAAATTATTGTCCCTCATAATTTTGCCAGAGTGTGGAGTGCACACCCTGCACATATGGACCGCATGCCACTGTTTCATATACATTCTATGAGTCAAATTGGCTCACAACCGTGAAAATAGGTATACCTCCATTGGATAATGCGAAATGAAGGGGGGGGGGTCTGCGGGGAAGAGGAATGAAAGTTGACATATATTTTATTACTTCAGTAAAAATCAACGTATGTTTTTGAAAAGTGATATTAAAGTTTTATATATATATATATATATATATATATATATATATATATATATATATATATATATATATATATATATATATATATATATATATATATATATATATATATATATATTATATATATATATATATATATATATATATATATATATATATATATATATTATATATATATATATATATATATATATATATATAGTGATCAAATTTTTAATGAGTCCAATGGGCTCGGACCGTAAATCTAATGTTAAAAGTATTTGAGGACTTTTAATTATTCTACGTAATTAACGCTAAAACAGAGAAACGGGACATTTGGACACTAAAATTGTCTGCATTGAAGTTGTATCCTTAAAACGGTAAAATTCCATAGCTCGCATTTTTCCAGCCTCGGTATAAAAGTGGCAAAAATTTATTTTCAATTCGGAACCAACGAAAATACGTGCGGTACTAACCTATACAAACGAATTCATCCCTTCCCCCGTGTATTAACAGGATCGCAGAGAAAACCCAAGTTGTTTAGTGCGCAGTTCATCATAAAATGTCTTGGCATACCACGCTGACATCGATGTTTATCGTACAAGAATCTTCCTTGCATATAAGAATGTTATTATTTATAGGTGTCTCTGACGTCGTGACGGGCAATCCATCATCGAGGTTTAACCCTAATAGATTTTAAACAAATCTGGTCTGTGGGGAGCATAACGTAACGACATTTTGATGAAGTAATTGACGGTCGAAAGCCAGAGGACGGCGCACGCATACCGAATGAGTGGCCCCGGAAGGCCACAGAAGAAACTGTGTATCGAGCGAGAAATTTATGATCGGATCATCCTCTCGTAATAACTATCATTATGCAAATGTCCAGCTTGTAAACATTCGGACGCCTTGTCCACTATCTGTAGTTAATAATCAATTTACTTTAAGGGGGGTTTGTTAGGACGTGTTACGGCGGACACCCAGCGCGAGTGGAGATGTGGTTACGCTTGGCCAGGAGAGATAACTTATTTTAGTTAAGATCATAATTCATCCTTATAATAAACCACTAATCTGGAGGGAGTCGCATGTATTACCACGAAAAAAGAAAATCTCCGGGTTTAATTGATTTCGGACTCTTTTTTTTAATTTCCCGTCTAGAGCTGCCTGGGGGAATTTTACTTCGTTCGAACGTCAGTTGTCATAACGTTTATCGAACGGACCTCGTGTAAGATGTTCATTACAACGTACGGCTGGTTGTAAAAGTGGTTTTGAAAATATGCTTTGGATATGTTCCAACCGGACGGCAATCCACCTGGGTGTCCACTTCAAGAAGTCGCCTCCAAAGGCCGACACTTCCACGTCTCTCGCTTTTTCGAATTTCGGTATGGCCCTCCCACCTGAAATCTTTGGCAAAATGATCCCTTAGGGTATATTTCGAATTCTGGTGTTTCCCTACCACCTGAAATCTTGTGTAGTATGATCTCTTATATAATAAAAAGAAATAAGATAGTATATACCTATCAAACAAAATTGTCTTGTGATAATACTGTATTTCAGGCTGAGAGGTCTGCAATACTTGATTCCCTCAGAAAGATAAAACAATTGAGTGAAGACAATAAATGTTTATATACTGACAGTCTTTCCGTAATCAAGAGCCTAGAACAATTAGTACCGAAATCAAAATTAATTACCGAGATACAAAAAGAATGCAAAAACGTGAATAACCGAAAAATTAATATAATTTGGATCCAAGCTCATACGGGGAATACCGGTAATGAATAGGCAGATATTTTAGAAAAGAACGCCACTCAATCAATAAATTACAAACCTATACAGCTCCCGGGATCAATACTTAAAAAATATATGAAAGAAAATATATATAAAGATTGGCAAGATTATTGGGGCAATAGCGAAAAGGGAAGAACAACCTATACTATAATGTCAAAAGTAGAACAAAAGTTAAAATTCGAAAATAACGTTTTAAACTATTTTATTACTAGTCATGGAAGTGTCCCAACCTACTTGTATAGAACTGGAAAACGAGATTCACCAAATTGTAAATGCGGAATGATAGGCAACCCTCAGCATGACATGCAAGTAAGATGTCCTCTCGTTCCGATATTTATTAAAAATAAGAACACAGATCGAATACTTTAAAAGAATAGATAATAATCATAATCCTATTAAAAAGTGAAAGGAAATTTATAATATATTAAATTCAAACTACTTTTTTATACAAATTAAATTTTAAAATTTTAAATTGAATGAAAATGTTAAATAAAAATAGTGACAGTGATAAAAAAGTTTTTTTTTTATTTTAAGTCAATAATTCAGTGTATAACATTGAACTGAAGAATATCGAAAGGTTTTCCCCACCCCCTCTGGCTTTTGCATCCAAACTCTTCAGTTGGATGTGAATGTGGGTCATCTAAGTCTAAATCTAAGTATGATCTCTTAGGATACATTTCGAAGTCTTTTTTCAATTCCGGTGTTCTCCTCTCTTCTGAAATCTTTTTCAAAAAAATACCCTGGGATACATTTCTCAATCTGTTTGATGAAAGACAGTTAACGAGTCATTTTTTATAGTTTAGGAAAAATAAATAATTGAGTTATATAGGAAATATTTAATGAAAGTAATAATCGGTGGAGAGAAACGTCACCTGTCGATGGCTCTACGATTCGAGGAATCGGTTAAAATTCGATTTCCTTTTTCACATCGACTTTGAATGCCTGTTACCATCGTGACTTAAATGGAACTAAAAATGGGAACAAAATTAGGAAGACATCGTGAGGCTCGCTTTCGGAAAGACTCCGTGCAGGTTTCCACAAAACCTTCATTGCAGTTCGAGAGAGTTTCCATTGAACCTCTTCCATTGTGGAAAGCTAACGTTGAATTATAGTTCATGCACATTGAATCACAATTCTTTTTATGCAGGTATTCAGGGGCATTTAACTCAATCTATCGCCGTTGTTACTGCGTATAAGGCTTGGGTTTAATTTTATTGTATCGCCATCTCTCGGATACCGTGACATTCAAAGGAATTCGTGACAATGGATAGAGATAATAATAATGTTGTATGATTTTATTATATTTTTCCTGGAACCAACGCCTCTCGCGTCCGGGGCCACGAGCTCAAGCCGTACGAGTCCTCTGGGTATTGCTAATTGAGAGATAACCTCAGTGGTATGCCTCCTTTAAAG
>CM063498.1:208659051-208701551 GCA_032207245.1 Pardosa pseudoannulata | reverse complement strand
AAAAATGAATGAATGAATGTTATTTCGTCTAAATCCAGTGTCCTTTGTGAATGGATTTCTATGAATCGAAGTCAGTTGGAGCCAGCCCGTTGTTATAGGAACGAAACTACCGCAGTTCTAGTGTTAAGCGGGTGCCTGTTTTCGCTTTTAAAATCTCGAACTGCACAGAATAAGTTTAGTGCTGTAGCCTACCTCAAGCCATTGAAATCCTGTTGGATTTCAATATGTATTTCTTCTTGTAGTGTCAAGTTGAAATGAGATTTTTATTTGTCAATGCTTCTATTGGCCACAGAAAGAAAGGAATGACTCTCTGAGAGGCCATGGGCTTTTTTTTCACTCATGCGTACTGTGAAGACTCCTTTGCTCAGAACACGAAAGACCGAAATCAGCTGATCTGAATTCCTCCCGTTTCGATCCGACTACAATAGCGTGGAGACGCCGTGTCTGGGACAGTTCAGTTGAATATTCGTGATACCCCTGATCGGTTGCGGTGATAATTCCGGATGATTACCTGGAGAAGCCGGAATCGGGACAGCTAGCGAATGAGAATTCAACTAAAATACTACCTGTAACATTAACTGGAGTTCTCAGGTAACTGGAATCGTAACTGACCCCCAGATATAAAAAGCGTATTTTTTTGCGATTCGGGGCTTTTCGACATTTTTTTATGGAGGTGCTTTGGAGGGTTCCGCGACTTTTGACCGGAGCCAGCTTCTTAGTGATCGCGTTCGGGAGACACGTCAAGTCCTCTCCCATAAGGAACGGAAGGGTTTGGGACACCGAACGGGGGATAGGTCGGGTTCGCATTGAACCCTGGAAAGGCCTCTCCATTTTGTGAGATCGTTTAATCTTTTTTTTTCGACTGTGATCGACGTGGTAATGTTATGAAAGCAACAATCCTCTACTTTTCGACTTTCTCTGGGAGATTAGAATCCCTTTGTATATAACCAGAATTTACTCCAGGGTTATTCCATGTGAAATCAACGCAAGGTTTCTACCTGACCCCCTCCAATTTTGATTAAATTTGGTGTAGTAAGTGACTTCATGGTAATAAAGAAAATCCCCAAATCTTATGTTCAAATAATAATTGGTTTGGGAGTTATAAGGCTCTACCAGTTTCAACTAAATAAGTAGCACCATCCATCAAAAGTAATGCACTTTAATGATTTTTCTTCATTCTAAAATCTTCACAAATGTTAAATGTACTATTTACTAGAGTATATGTCGATAAGGTAGTGTGTAAACATTAATGCCATCCTATACAGCTGAGTTAGATTAAAAGTAATGAATGCATGTTCTCATTTTCGTTATTCCAATAGTACATATATCAAACAAAAAACTTTTGTAGCTTGTGATCCCATTATGATCCCAACATGAAACTTTGAGGATTCATTAACAATAATATGAGCAATTTTTGAGATTTTTTTCAAAATTTTAAAAACTTGGCTTTTTGAGAAATCTAAATTTTAAATTTTAATTTAAATTTAAATTTTTTTAAAAATTTTCAAATCATCATGTATTGTATATCATATGAAAGCCCATTAAAAAAGGTTTAAAATAACACCTTGCACATATCTCTAGCTTAATTAGGTGAGTAGCAAGTGTAATTTAAAGGTATGCTGATAGTGTATTTTTTAGATAAATCTGGCAACTTTAAAGCCTTATAACTCACAAACCAATTATTATTATTTGAACATAAGATTTGGGGATTTTCTTTATTACCATGAAGTCACTTACTACACCAAATTTAATCAAAATTGGAGGGGGTCAGGTAGAAACCTTGCGTTGATTTGGTATGGAATTACCCTCCAGAAAAAAATAAAAGTGATTTCCAATTCTGTTATGACTGTGATCCTTTTTCACGCTACCTCTTCACCCAAGAACACTGAAGTCATCACAGTATCTTCATTTTGATGAACACGTTTTTATGCCCTTTTGCGTAGCTGTGGGGAGTATTGTCCCCTCCTCTCCGTCTTCCCAAAAAAGTGGGAGTGTATGTTGTGAACGTTTTCAAGATGGGCAGAAATGTTTGAGAGGGAGATGAAATTTTCGTAGAGCGATGATGTAGTAAAATGTAAATTGAATTAAATTTCTCTACATTTTCGAAAGAATTTTCTAGTCACCGCTACCAAAATGTGGACTGACTATTCTGGAGATGGGACGTGACAGTCTACCAATTTCACTGTGACTCTATTTAAGCCTAAAGTTGTTCATATATGGAAGCTGAAAAAATCAGTGAAAAATAAAAGAAAACCAGCAGATTTATTATTATTTTAAATAATTGACTATTTCGAGCAATAGAATATCATTTCACAATCAGTTATATTTGAACTCGAGCCAGGCCAGTGAAGCGTGTTCGAAAGCCCCGGTAAAATCGCATTGTTTTTGAATATCCCGTTAGTTTTAAAATGGGATATTACATGACATTTCAAATATGTTTATTCAATTTGCTTACCTTCTTCCGGCTCTAAAAGTAAGAAATAAATATCTACTTTAGCCGGACGATGCCGAACGGGTGGGGTACTGCACTTCGGTACCGGGTTTCACGGCCTCGAATCATGAGTTTGGCATGGATATTCTGAACTTTTTGGAACCGGCTTTAAGCAGTAAGTGCCGATCTCGTGTAGCAACGAAGTAGACCGTAGTGCTGAAATGTCAAAGTAAACCTAAACAAACTAAATATTTACTTATATAATCCCCCACACACCTATGAATCTTGGTTTTCAAAAAAAAAAAAAAAAAAAAAAACTCACAGTGCAAAGTTTAGGCATGACTGTAGACCAAGCTGTCCTAATTTTCGTAAATTTCAAGTTGGATCGATATGAAATAATAGATTAATTAAAATCAAATGTTTATTCATTTTTGGTCCTTCAAGCAGTCAGAAAATTTTCTTTTATAAAATTTAGGCTCCTGACAAATTAAGCGTTTGAAATGAAAGAACTAACGAGAAAAAGTAGGAAGTCAAAATTGAAAAATAATTGCCTTAAAGTTGAATCTAAATAACTAAAACAAATATTTTACAACTGTACGAAATAGAATGATAGTCGAATGGTAGATCGCTGCCCTTCTGTCCGGGAGTTCGCGGGTTCGATTCCCGCTGCTGGCATGGATGTTCGTAGCCGTTCAGAATCTCTGTTAAGAAGTAGGACCCTCTGCGCTCTACTCATTAGCTCTGGTGAGCAAATGAGTAGAGCGCAGCGCTTAAAACCAAGCCAACTGTATTATAGCTAAAAAAAAGGGCAGAACGCTATTTTACCCCATACTGTTGGGCGATACAAGCTAGTATACCACTCAATGTATTTGAAATAATTTGGCAATGTATTTAATAACTAATACATTGTATTTGTAATTTGTAATTTGTACATTGTAATTTAATAATTTGTCAATGTATCCCCTATATAATAATAGCCTAAGTTATCTGTCCTCTAATTTATGAAGCGGTTGGACCTGGAATGGATAGGAGCATCCATATTGGATTCTTGATGAGTTAGGGTTAGCAAAATTCAAAACGAGTAATATTTCTTCCCCGTTCCCCCCTTTTTGAGCCTTTAATGCCATTATTTCAAGCCCTAATTTCCCCGGATAAAAGCAAGTGATTAAATTTATGAATTTATCACACAATAAATAGGTAAAAATAACATTTTTTTCTAGCACTATGACGTCATTCCTTTAACCATCTCATTTAATTATTTCCTTTTTAAATTATTTAAATATCATTTGCATATTTTTCATACGTTTTATCACTGAACTTAATTTTTACTTAAATAATTTTCTTTAACATTTGGCTGAAATAATAGAGCAATTTCTCGCAACATCACGTACTACTATAATGCCCTTCCCTTTCATTTTCATGTTTACAAAAGCCAATAAACAAACAATAAACTGCCCTTCCGTTTAAAACTAAACCCAGAATTGTCATAAGTTGAGATGTGCCCTGCTGCTTGAAATCGCCTTATAGACAGGTGCATATGTGATAATTTTAAATTGAATCGTCGATTTTTTGTTGCCATAAAAATTTTATCGCCGGTATTAACAAGAAATTCTTTTCATAAAAGTCAAGGAGTCTATTTCACATTTATGAGTCCGTGAAATAGACTCCTTGACCTTTAGCGTTTGAGTTATATATCTTTTGAAAATGAAGAAGTTTATTGGTTTGTGTATTTGTTTTTTATACATAATCACATGGTTTGACTAAATGATTTCCACGTGATTCTAAACGACATTCGCCGAACGATGGCCGAATGGTTAGGGTGCTCGTCTTCGGAATCGGAGTTCTTTGGTTCGAATCCCATTATGGCATGGATGTTCGTAGCCGTTCGGAATCGGCTTTAAGCAGTAGGTCCTGCTCTCATTAGCCCTCGTGTTGCAAAAAGTGCATTTTAAATTCAATCATCGATTATTTTTTGTTGCAAAGAAAATTTTATCGCCAGTATTGTCAACAAATTATTTTCCTAAAAGTCTATGAGTCTGTTTCACAGATTAATAAATATCTAGCGTTTAAGTTATATATGTTTGAAAACTAAGAAGTTTGTTCGTTTGTGTGTTTTTTACACATAACCACACAGTTTGACTAAATGAAATGGGATTCTAAACTGCATTCACAGTAAGTTTACAGTAACGTTTTCTTACCTGCCTCATAGGGTACTTTACAATTCTGGAAAATTAAAATTTTACTAATGCCGTCATAGGACGGGCTATATGCTAGTTTGAAATAATAATAACAAACGGAAAAAAAAAACAGAATACACACTAAAATGAATAATGTAATCCAAATCGAAGGATTCATTTGTGGGAATATTTCGGAGGATCCACCCATCAACTGCTGTGATCCCAGAGGATGAAGAAGAGCAGAATCTGCAAGTCGACTTCAAAACAGCAAAATTCGCTGCGGTTTTCTTTTCTGCTTTCGAGGGCCTGCGATATTGCGAGAGCGGGAGAACTAGTAGTGAGTAACGTACCCATCTTTTTGTTGTGATGGGTTGTGGTCCACCCGAATTTCGGAACGACCGCACCTCCCAATCTCATAAATTACGTCCCTTAACGTCTTTATTGACCCTCGCCACGGACGTAAATCTCCGGAAAGCAACCACCTGCGAAGAAGGCGAATCTAATTTTTGGGCTTACATCTTGTTCAGCATGTCAAAACTCGACCGCTTTCGTCCCCCAGACAATTGTGTTTCGGATTTCGAAGCCATGGTCTGTTATAGTTTGAAGAACTTGTTCGCCACCCTCCGTTGCACGCAATAGTTAAAATATTGTTAAACAGGATCCATAGTTGGGTAGGCCGACAATCATTGGTTGCTTCTAACTACAAAAATGATAACCATTCCTTTGATGGTATTTTCAACAACACGATTTACATTTCTATAGGTTACTCCTTTCCTTATTATTATATTTAGTAAAAATTTAAATTAGTCAACTGACACAAAAAGTTCCAAAAAATTAAACGACATATTGAAATGAAAAATTGAAAGATTTTTTTTCTTCATTGCTGAACAAAGGCCAAATGGGTAGGGCGTTGCTCTTCGGTACCGGTGTTTGCGGGTTGAATTCACCACCGGCATGGAGGTTTGTAGCCGTTCGGAATCGGCTTTAAATAGGAGATCCCGATCTCATGAATGCTCGCGTAGCAAAACTGCAGACCTTAGCGTTCCGAGCGCATACACCATTGGTTCATAGATACATTCCAGTAAGTTGAAGGATTTTCAGGTCCCCTGTTACATCTAAAATGGTTCAGAATGGGGTGGAAGCCCCGATGAGAACATTAAACGTAGAATTTCGACTAAAATATGTATCAGCCTATTGATTGGTTGCATAAACTTCTTCATGTATTATTTTCTTTAATTGCTCCAAGAATCTTTCTTTGAGAAATGAAATTTTCCCAAAATGCGCCCAATTTTCTCTCCCCAAGTGTGGATACCCTATAGAATAATGGGTCTGATTAGGGTTTTCTATAGCTTTACTTTTGTACCAATCCTGAGGAATTTTAATTGGTCACGCAGAATATAGTAGCCATCAGAAATCGGTTCCTACTTCTATCTCATTTTTGTTGGTAACGAACATGCCCAGGTACTTTGTTTGAAATCTTGAATAATAGTATTAGTGAAAGATTTTGACTGGAACTTTTTGATAGGCTACCGAACGTGATAACAGATGTGGTGGAAATTTGGGTAAGAAGGTTATAGAATATGTAATAAGATATTTGTCTTTTTCGGTGTAAACAAGATTTTGGAAAAATGACATTAAGAAAAATAATTGGTTTGATATTTTGGGAAAAAAAAAAGTCCCCTTGGAGAATTGGGGGGGGGAGGGTTATAAGGTACCCAGATGATCGCGTCCCCCAAACCGTATCCTTAATTCATTTGAGTGCACGCTCAGCTTCGAATCAGCGAATTCCTCCCAGGCTAGCGACCTCCTCGGCCGCCAAAGAACGTTTCGAGCCAAGCCGCCAAAAGAATACAGGAGCATTCGGAATGATCTCCGCGGTAACACGCGACCCGGGGAACAAAATGAATGCTCAAGATTGGTTTGGGAGACCCCCCGCGGGGAGCCGTAAATCCTGGATGCTGCTTCGACACGCGTTATCTGTGGCCAACACAAAGATGGAAGACAAAAGAGCGCTTGTGTCGCGCTCCGAATACTAAGCAGGAGTTTTGTCAAATGGAAATGAGCGAATTTTACCACTGCTCCTCGGAATACCTCTACATCCCACTGCGTCATTAGGAAGTCTGTAAAAAATGTTTGGTTTCTCTTGCATATCGCTTCTCTACAGAACTAGAGTTTCCGCATCCCTACGACCAGAGCCTACCAGGGCGAGATATCTTCTAAAGATCTTTATTTCTTATTAACACTCGAACCGCGGGACTTTCATTTTACCTAACACCTTGGACTGCCTCAAACTGACCTCGATTATTAGAAATTCGTGTTGGTATTCAAAAGCACACTCGATTTATACGCAATGACATACAGTGGACTTTGCTTAATGCGATCGCGGTTCGTGTTATCCATCGCTTATTAGCCCCGTTTACATGTGCCATAAGCAGCGTAAAATGCAGGGTAGATACATGAATTGTACTCCCCTTTCAAGAATTATCCCTAGCCAGGGAAAAAATGGAGGGGTAGAAAGAACCCACCTTTCTACCCGGGTAATTGCAGAGTTTACTCTCCTTTCCCATCATCCTTTGCGCTTGTAGACTATTTATTCCAAAATGGCCGACTCCGCTGCTGAAGAGACAGCTGAAGAAAAAAAGAGAGCAATTTCGTGAAAATATATTAAATCAAAATAACGAAATTATTAATATTCTTAGATCCATTGCTGAAAAATAAAAATAAAAATTGAAATGCATCTTTAACTGTCTAATAACAGCTTGAGAACACTTAATATCTAAGTAATAAGGTTGAATAATATTTTAAAACTTTTTTATAATGTATAGTTAATACAGGACTAATGGGATATTTCAGTTTTTGTGGTCGTATTTTGTAAACAGTAGCAAGTAAACAATAGCTAGTCGGCGCGGAAGTAGTATAATTATGGAATGATGGGATTGCCTTCCCGTATGATCACGGGATTTCTAGCTACGATCCAGGCGAAATGAAAGGTAGAATTAATTGACCATGTAAACGGGTTTCTCCGACCCTCCGAGCATAATCCCTTTACACGGGTAAAATGAAGGGTACTTCACTGGCACATGTAAACGGGACTATTGTTATCGAAATCACTGGGTCGCAATTTTCTCTATTCATTTTTATGTTAAAATGATCACTTTATGGAACCGTGACATCGGTGAATGGAATCCTTTTTCGAACCTTATTTTAACTGGAAAAGGAATATTCACAACGTATTCAGAAGGAACCCATTCTTTTCTTTCCCTTTGTTCTTGTTTGAATTTCCGAGAATTCTTCCTCTTCCACCTAGGGAAAAGGAGAATGTACAAAGGAGTGGGGTATTACAAGTTCCTGCAATTTTTCAGAAATACGCACACCCTGCTGGTGGTCAGTGGTCGTCAGATAAGCAGAAGGCAATCCATTCTATTCGGAACTGAGAAGGAGCGTCTTCCCATTTTATGCCTTGCTCGCGTACGTGCAGTTTGTCGATATGCAAGTCAGAAAGCGAAATGATTGAACATTAAAACAAAAGATCGAAATTTTAAATCGTTATGACAGGTTACCAAATAGGAGTCAGCACAATGCTGCAGCGTAGTTAAACATTTCTTGGCTTCCGAATGGCATCGAAAGTGTGGAAACGTGGAGTACGACACCGCTCCGATGACTATAAAAAAACATGATGATGACGAACGAATTATCAGTGAGCTTCTTAGAAAAAATTTTAAACAATCCACAATGGATCCATTTTTTGATATATACAATTCTTATGTTTTAAAGGATAATATACGGTACATAAATATAAGGTGCGTGTTTTCATTTTGTTTTGAAATTTAGTACGTGTGAATTAAAGGGAGGGGGGGAAATTTATCTCATTTTGCATATCGTTTATTGTTATCAAAATTACAGTGTGCTAAACGGGTCACATTAAGCGGAGACCACTGTATAATTATTTTTACACATTCAATCATTACAATAATTGATAAAAAGAATTACACTATCGAAAAGTATATATAGTTAGACCCAGTGGCGTGCGGTAGGTGTTCATGCAGGGCGTGCAGAGAGCAACAACAACAATAATAATAAAACCATAAAAATGTACATTAAACACTTCTTTAACGTTTATTATTCACTTGTACACAAAATCCATACGTCTATCCGTATTACTAATAAAATAACAAAAAGCTTATATTTCCAAGAAAAACTTACATTTTCAGCAAATGTAGCACCACACGGCGCCCGCCGCTGCGGTGCCTCATCCGGATGCTCATTGGTGCAGACAAACCGAACGTCTAGTCCACGGGCAGAGGATTTCGCTGCACGCTGGTGCAATAGAACGAACTGTTTCTCGTTCGGTCAGTAGATTAAATTATATTTATTAATTGTTTTTAACATTTGGAAATCATATATTCTGCGACAAACATCTTGACCATTTTTAAAAACAAAACCAGGGATATGGTGTTACAGATATAACTTATATACTGTCTGTAAGACACAATGAATGGTAAAATGTGGACTGTTATGTTAGAATTCGTTTCTTTTTTGCCTAACAAAGCAAAATTGTTTTTCAGCGAATTATTTCTATAAATGTAATACATCACCGAAATTACTTTACCACACTAAAACATTTCTCTTTATATTGATGAAATACTTCTGTTATATTTCCATGAAAACAAAATCTTAATATATAAATTTAAACATTAACCGTCTGCAAAATCGTAAGGCCAGTGAATCAGTTAAAAAACCAAAAGCGCTTCATCACGTAAGACCCCGCTCTAATATAACGCTTAATAAACCGTACCTTCGGATGATTCTGAATGCCAAGTGCAGGAAAAACAGCTGCACTTGCCTCAGTGCCATAGCATGCTGTTCTTCTCCAGTAGCCCATGCATATAAAGCGGGATATTCTATTAGTGCGCAGTGCGTACACATAAAAATTTCTTATGTTTGTTTGCTTCTGAACGTGGTGCAGCACCTAGTACCGCACGCACTGCGAGATCACAAGCAAGCAAATCAACATAATATTTGAATATATTATAAATAATATTTATTATATACCATATACAGATAGGTAGACATAAGTGCAGAAAATTATTGTCTCATAATTTTGCCAGGCTGTGCACTGCACACCCTACACATATGGACCGCACGTCACTGGTTAGAGCTCTGGGTAGAACTATAGGGAGATCAATGTTATGAGTACGAATTAAATAAGTACATTGTAATACATCCAATTTTGGCAGGTGTTTTTTCCTCAAGTTTTTACAACAGGCGAAGAAACGCTACTGGTTTCTGGATAACATTTCATTGATATTCTATTGGATTTTTAACTTGTGTACTTACATTGATAGGTGACTGGGGGGGGGAGAAGAAAAACTTACAAAGGTTGGGGTGGGAAGCGGAGGGCAATTGAAATTCTAGAGTATGGGTCTTAAAGAGTTAATAAGTCACAAGAAAAATTGAGTAAAGATGAAACCTGTAGAAGCCGAAGAGTCGGAAGTATTCGATCCGTTAGCATGTCATGGTTACATTTTTTATTGGTGACCTTTTTGCATCAGCGGTGTTGGATATTTTAAAATCGAGCTTCACCAAACGCAAAGGATCGTGGGAAGGAAGATACAATTCGGGTAGAAAGGTGAAATTTTTCAACAGATCCTTTTTTTCCCTACCTAGTCTTGAAAGAGGGAGTACGATTCCCGAATTTGCCTCCAGTTGGCGCATGTAAGCGAGGTTAAGGAAAGAAACCAAACTAAGTTGGAAATTAAAGGATAGTTCGGATTTGGGTTTCTTACCTTTAAATAGGGAGATGTTATGGAAGAAAACGGACGTTTTGAAGTATGGGAAAATGGATATTTGGAGGATGACGAATGCTATAGTCTCAGACAATATCATTTTCTAAATATTAACAGGTTAAAAGGAATTTTGAAATAAATGCTACTTAAGCACTTCATATTACAGAAGAGATTCACACATTAGGACTAAAGAACAATTTTTATAAATGAAACACTTTAAGGTAGGTTATAGGAGTTGAAGGATAATTTTCAAAAGAAATACAACGAGTGAAATATAAAATAATAAACTTTTAATTTAACTACCCCCGTAATTGAAAAAGGTTTGCCATCCCTGTGCGTCTGATGTGGAGTGAGTTTAGATGAATTCTTTCCCGAAAGACGTACGTGTTCCAGATACCAACCATTTTGTTATCTGCCGATGAAATCTGTTGTAAACATCCCGAGTGTAGCGAGTGATTCCATTAATCACACAAAGGCTGTGCATGCAGTTGTAAAGCTCTCGTTGAAGGCAAAACAGATCGGAAGCAATTAGCAAAGTACATAACGAGCGCAATTAATATCTTGTTTTCACGCCATCTCCTCTTGTTGTTCGGACTTGTTGCGAGTTGACCCGTCGACGGTTCTCATGCAAATCGGCCGCGGCCCCTGCTCTGTAATTTAGCCCCGTGACAAATGGCGCGGAATTTATCAAGGAACTGCCTTAATGAAGGCAGTATGGGGTGATAATTAATTTAATTAGGGCTTTAAAATATAGCCACAAATTACCGGGTTTGGGAGGGGCGCCTCCTTATCGGACACGCCCCGGGAAGAGAAGGAGATTCTTTGGGGAAAAAATGTCGTTGTTATTTTTCAGCGGAGCCTTATGAATTATTCGCGGTTCACAGATTTGTCGTGTGATAAATCATCGTTAAAGGCTCTAATTAAAGCACACCTTCTCGTGCGCGACAAGATTTATAGCTGGGAGGAAGGGCGGCAACTGGGCTTACGACATAATTACCTGCCTTTTGCCGCCTTAAAAGAGGGAAAATATCAAATCCCGAGAGCGAGGGAATTTTCAGTTTCGTAGAAACAGAGGGATGAAGTTGAGAAGTATTCTCATTTTGAGTTGTTAACATGCAATTGGACATGAATGACAAATCTTTTTCAATGAGTGTACTAGATAAATTTAGGTTTTACTTTTTGTGTCCAGTGGTTATCTTCCTCTTTTATAGCTTTACAGCCCTTTGTGGGTCTGGGCTTGTTCCACAATTCTATTCCAGATAGACTGTTTTGACTTTTCCCCGATCTTCAAGATTTCCAAATCCTTAATAGTGTTATCCAACCACCTTTTCCTGGATTCCAGTTGATGATCTTTTTCAAGGCATAATTATTGGCTCTTCTTTCCAGCAAAGAATGGCACTAGCACTTCACAAAGTGTTTTGGCCTTTTATGATTTTCTCGACCTCCAGATTTGACCTCATAGAGCACCGTAACTCAGAGTGGACTGTATGAAATGAATCAACACGAAATTAATTCCCATCAAAGAACACTTATTTAGAGACGCCATGCACACTCTACATAATCGTTTGAAGTTCACATGAACACTGGTATTTTTCCCTTCAAGTGCAACCATGGCAACGGGTCAGCAGACGACAATAAATGAGAAAAGCCGGTTGCCAAGAAGGGAGAAATTCTCTGAGATGAAACTCAGGAGTCACGACAAAACACCTCATTCACCTCTATCGTTAATAGGTCCCCTTTCGTTCGTACCGAGCAACTCATTTTAGTCCTTTTAGTCATTTTCCTTGCAAGTCGCACTTGCTCCAATAACAGTTTTGTGTTTTTAAAGATTTTTCAAATGATATATGTGTATAAAAAGTAACCCTGGTTTCCTTTATGAACGTTTGCTTGTATTTTTCCTGAGTTATATCCTGACTCAGTAATAATAAAGCCAAGATAATTAAAACTATCCAAATTTTTCATATTCGAAATGATCTACGGTGAGTTTCGTTGATGCCACTTGTTATACAATGAACTACCGCTTAATGTGATCCGTTTGGGAAACAGTGATTTTGATAAAAATAAACGATATGCACAATTAGATAAATTTAACCCCCCCCCCTTTAATTCCCACCAAACCAAAATCTTAGACCCTTTTCAAACTTGCTCATTTTTACCAGCTCCATTACGTTTGCAGTCCGTATTTTCATTTTGTTTATCTCTTCTAGTAAGTTCATCACGATTTTTCAAAATTTTGCTCAATAGAGGCTCTGAAATGTTCAACTGCGCTGACTCACTTTTGGTAACCTGTCATAACGATTTAAAATTTCGATCTTTGTTTTAATGTTAAATCATTTCGCTTTCTGGCTTCCACATCGACAAGCTGCATGCATGCGAGCAAGGCATAAAATTGGAATACGTTCCTCCTCAGTTCCGAAAAGAATGTGTTGCCTTCTGCTTATCTGACAACCACTGACCACCAGCAGGGCGTGCGTATTTCTAAAAAATTCCAGGTACGTGTAATTCCTTACTTTTTTGTTCATTCCTCATTTCCCTGGGTTGAAGAGGAGAATTCTCGAAAATTCAAACAACAGCGAAGGGAAGGGAAAGAACGTTTCCTTCTGAATAGATTGTGAATATTCCTTTGCCAGTTAAAACGAGGTTCGAAAACGGATCCCATGAACCGATGTATCGATCCCATAAAGTGATCATTTTAACATAAAGATGAATGGAGAAAATCGGGACGAAGTAATTTCGATAGCCATAAGCGATGGATAACGTGAACCGCGATTCCATTAAGCGGAGGCCACTGTATTTCTTTTAAATAGTTTACATAAAAATATTTTTTTTTTTATTTTCCTCCTTCTGTTCTCACGTTAGCATATGCTCTTTAGAAAGTATTTTACATTTAGAACGAATATCTACAGTTTTGTGTTCCCACTTCGAAGCTTAGTCGTGAATCCTTTTTACATCCATATTCTATTTTTGTGGATTATGATGGGTGTAAAAAAAGTCAAAGAATTTATCTCAGTATCGTGTCTAACATTTTGAGAAAAAGAGACCCAAAATAATATTTGGTCAAATGAACCAGCCCGCGGTACGAGTGTGAAACTCTGACCATGGTGAGTCCCAATGTCCAATCAATGTAAAGTTGGGGCCAAAGCCTGGTAGTCTTTCGCCCCCCCCCTTTCAAGGCAAAAAAAAAAAAAAAATAGTTTATAAAAGAGGATGCAAACGAATATTTTTGAAGGAAAGTTTACATTATTTATTTTTATGTTTACAAACCTTTGCAGTACAGTGGAATGCCAAAAATCTGTCTATCCTCGAGGATGTAAACTGTTACGCTTGCAAATAAGTTTTTTATATTAAAATAAAATAAAATAGCGTAGATAAGATTAATAAATAATAGCTATTAGTAGATTTTAAGACAAAATGAATAAGAGAAAAAATAATAAAATTCTTAAGCAAATAACAATTGTATCTAAGTTTCAGAAATATAATAAAAAGTGTTCCTTTTTCTTTATAATTGGCCGAAGTTTTTAATTTATGATTAATTTATATTATATAATAAGGTAAATGCTTTTTTCCTTTCGTATTTTTTAAATTATTTTCTTAATGATTCCTAATATAAATGTCGAATGTCATAAACTGTCATTCCAGTATTATGTTCCTTTCTTGACTGCCAACCGTAATAAATTTCTTTATGTATGCTACGAGCTATTTATAAATAAATACTAAAAGTTTAAACTGAACATTCGATTTTCTTTGATAGTTTCTAATAAGAGAATAAAATCTGCAATAATAATTTTAAAATTAATAATCCTTTTCTTTATAAAAATTTTTTTTTTCAATTTCCATCAGATATTTCCAACGGACTTTCTACGGACAATGAGCTTTCTATACTTTGAAGGGTTGCAGATGAATCATCGTTGTGATTTTCAATCTCTCCAGCAGTTTCATAAAAAATTACGAATCTTTCGATCGCTCCTTTCAATTTTTGTTTACTGTAATTCAACTTGAATTTTCTTTTGTCTTTTTTGATTTCCAGATAAATATTTCCGGGAAGACATTGTATTATAAACTACACAGAAACGTGAGCACAGCATGTAACAATCACTAACCGCAAACAGCCAGAAAATAAAAGCCAGATAAAAGCCAGAAAAACAGCATACCGACAAAGCGTCAGTAATTTATAATCGTAAATTCTTTATAAACATTTGTTTAAGTTAGTTTTTATCAAAAATAATATATCTTCAAGAACATAGGCCCGTAACAGTACACCAGAATCACGGATTATGGTATATCAATTTATGAGCCTTGGCTGGGAACGGAACGTAAGTTCCCAGCCAAGTAAGCGCAAAAAGACCGTTTCCTTATCACCCATTTGGTATATCAATTTGTTTGCATTGGCTAGAAACATAAATTGGCGAAAAAGATCGTGATGCCAGCTTTAACGCCAATGCGCCAAACCGGTTGATCAAATTTTCAGCAGAGCGAATGTCGATTTTCACTAGTCTGTAAAAATCGTCAACAATCGCTGAACAGTTATGAATACAGTTACTCGATTTAGTATGACCTGAAAAGCAAAGAATTTTTCTACTCAAAACCATGGAGTCAATAATGAGTAAATAAAGTGACTGGAACGATGTCAATAAGTAAACTGGAGTGTGTTTTAGATAATATTGTCAACATTTGAACTGTTTTTATTTCATTTCTGGATAAGGTTTCATGAAATACTACTTGAAGAATGAACAAAAAACATTTTCAAATTTTGTTAATTATATTATTTAAAATTTAATAATTAAGTACCCAATTTTAGGGTGCCCTTTAAATTAGGTAGCACAGGGCCTAGGCCCAAGGAGAGTCCCGAGGAGGGCGAGATTCTATGTGACGAAGATCATGTCTATGAGAAATCAAACGAGAGAACTGATCTACGAGCGCGTAGGACGTTCTACTTCGTTTTTTTTCTCTCTCCGAAACAATGTTTTCTTTTGAGTGTTCCCCGAAATGGCCCATAACTCATCGGCAGCGCCATCTTCGCCCCCTAAATCACTCCAACCTGCTGTCGGACGATAATTCAAAAAACCCACCGAAAAGGAGAGGATCTCTGCGGGGACTCAGTTATTTCTCTCGGCGTCTTGATTAGCGAGACCAGAATCGTGTGCTCTCTTTCTTTGTTTACCCGAGGTACCACAAACCTGTCGTTCATCGTCCAAATTATAATCCGGGTTTCAAATAGTCTTTTTTTTTTTTCGTTCCGATTCAAATTAAAAATATATATTGGTTCAATTACGGTTTCCGTTTCACCAAAAATAACGATTTTCAGTTTTTGGCGAATAATTTTATTTTGTGCGTATTTTTATTTGTACTAAAAATGTAATTCCATCAAAATTGAGAAGATTTTATTGTTTTTTTCAATGGGTCCACTATGTGAATGGATACAATTGACCAGCCTGTACGATACGACCGGCGAGCATCGGCATTGTTATCCATTATCCAAATCGCATTCGACGATTGAACACTAAACTGAATTCAATCTAACTTCTATACTACTTTCTCTACTTCTATTCAATCTACCCTCGCTACTTCGCGCTTCAGTGCTTCGTGGGTTTTCCCAAAATATTCACCAAAACATAAAAATTAAAAATATAAGCATGTTGGCAGCCACATTGCGAAAAGAGCGTTGTTTCATGTTGATGCACGAGAGAGATGGATCCCTGCACGTCAAACAAAGAGATGAGTTGACTCAGCGTACGTACCACGGGCACACGAGGTAACAAAGTGTGCAAGTGGGGAAGAAAATAAAGAGGAAGACGAAGAACAAACTGAAAAGTGTGGCCTTACCATGGAGAATCTGCAACAATTGTGCAACATGGCAAGAGTTTGCTCAAGACATGGACGACAATAGGGTTCGAGCTGTCGAGTTCAGCAATCGCGTTGAAGGGGTTATGTCCTTGTACAGGGGAATTTTGAAGGAAAAGGAAAAAAAAGACAACTACCCTTCACCCTGTTTCTCTCCAAGGCAAAGTTCCGTGGCTTTACCGTCAGCTCCTCCAGCAGAAGAATCTCCGAGAGAGCCTAAAACTTCTACGAGTAAGGGACAGCCTCTCCTATTTAAATGTAGTAGACCATAGCTCTCCAAAACAAAGTGAAATTTCTGTATTTATTCGAATCTTCGCATCTTTTTCCGATTAATCTTCCAGATGTATGTTTCTGTTTTGCCTATTTCCTTATTATAATCGCCATTTCTGAGCCCATTATGTACATTTCCTGGACAAACCCTTTGCTGCACGTTGAATTCAGCAAATTACGTTTTCCCATGATATTAAGCAATAGAAACGTTGGAATTTGCTCGGATGTAGACGAAAACTAATTTCAAAGCTCTACTTTCTACCCATTATTTCTATCCTATTGGCTATTGCTTTAAGAATTTTGCTATCTTTGCCAATAAAAGTGAGGCAAATGGAAGAGAGAAACTCTCAGTTGTGTCTCTCGACATTTTATTACTTTTAATATTAATTTTTTATCGTACGAGCAGGGCTTCGAACCATCAATTTTTTTCGTTCCTGTACAACTAATATATATATATATATATATATATATATGTGGGAATTTAGCGCAGCGCACTCCCGCAAGGTCGCGCCCTCATCACTGAGTGGAGTAAGTAAGGAACGGCGAGACACACATTTCGAGTCGGAGTCGTGGAGGAGTGACCAGGTCGAGTGAAGGATCCGTGGCACTCGAGCTCCCTCGATTTATTAAACACCGAGTAGGGTATATTTTCCATGTTAAACACCGAGAAGGTTGTCTTGCCTATGTTAAGCTTCGAGTAGGAAGTCTTGTCAATACCGCGTCGTTACTGTGATCTAACTATCTGTCTTTATGCTTAAGTGTTATTTGTGTTCTTACGTCATTAAATATTTGTTATTGTTAATGTCGTCTGTCATAGAATTTGTCTAACGACACCCCTAGACACCGAACCCTACATATATATATATATATATATATATATATATATATATATATATATATACCGTGTGGCCATAATTAAATTGACATTGCTCACGGTGTTCTGTAGCGCGATGTATTTGTGAGAATGACGCCACATTTTGCAAGAAGAATAAACAAGACGGAGAACGAAGGATTCCGAGAAAAAACAAATTAGTTCCAAAAATCACCACTAGGAGAATATTTGGCGCGCTTTGTTATAGAAAATAGTGTTAACAAATGCAAATTAATACGGAATAAAATTACCTTTTATTATGCACATTTTAAGATTTAGTTCAAGTGCAATATGACAACACTTTTAAAAAGCTTAAAATCTACATACACGCCGATAAAGTCTCGTGATCTGCAATATCGCGTACGCTGAACAGAAGTTTTTTATTCAAATTTGACGTTACATCCATTGGCACAGTTAAGAAATTAATTTCCGTATTGATTTCCATTTGGTAACACTCTATTTTCTATTACACAGAGCAAAATATTCCCCTAGCGGTGGCTTTTGGAACTAATTTGTTTTTTCGCGGAATATTTCGTCCCCCGTCTTGTTTAATCTTCCTTAAAAATGTGGCGTCATTCTCGCAAATGGATCGCGCTACAGAACACTGTTAGCACTGTCAGTTTAATTATGTCCACACGGTATATATTGTGACGCCTTCAATGTTCTTGAGCGCAGAAATAGCGTGAAGAAGAATCACAGACTAAACCGAATTGCAAATCACTTTTATTTTTCTGGAGTAAACTGGTGTGTAAATGATTATATTAAAATTAAAATAATAACTGGTGTGTAAATGATATTAAAATTAAAATAATTAAATGTAATTCTATCAAAATTGAGAAGATTTTATTCTTGTTTTAATGGGTACTCTACACGAATGAATCCTAATAATCAGCGGAATATAATAATTTATTTCATGTATATGATAATTTGCACTAAAAATATAATTCTGTCATAAACAAAACATGTGACTTATCAGAATTTAGATTGCATTCTTTTTTCAATTGGTACACATGTGAATTGATATAGTTAATCAATCTGAAAGATGCGAACTTCGAGCAGAGAACGTCGAGCATCGGCATTGTTATCCATTCTCAAAATTCCATTCGACAACTGAATATTCGACTGAATCAAATCTGCCTTCGACAAGTAGTTTCGTGCGAAACTGAAACAGAAAAGTCCTAGGGAACATCGAAGCAGGAAATCGAGAAACAATGGACGTGAAATGACAGTCATCATAGGGTTGACGTTTAATTAGAAAATAAGTTGGTTAAAGGAACAAAATGACTGAAGATATATCGAACCGAAATAAACTGATATTTTTTTTTATGGGATCAGTTCCGGTTTTCGTTCAGACAAAAATAACGGTTTTGTCGGTATTCGGTTCAACTCCGGTTCGAATCCCTGCGTACGAGAGGGAAAAGGCTCTGTGTGTGTGTGCGTGTGTTGAGAGAGAGGTTTTTTTTCACTTTCTGTTTAAGATTCTATGTTCGCTAATAGGAATCCTTCCGGTTCCATTTCTAAAAATAGTTTTAATGCTTGGGTTACATCACCCACGTGACTTCAAGTAATAGCTGATGGGTCGGCACAAAGGACTAATTAAGCAAATGTCTCAGTATTACGACGCAGTTTTGACGGAGGTTTCGCATAAGTTTAAGTGTCGTATAAGGTTTCACGATGATGCGTTGATATGTCGTTAAATAAACGAAGTTAGATTGAATTTTCGAGTGTCTGCATGGCGTCGAGGTTCCACCACTGCAGGGTGGAAAGAGGGCTGCCAGAGCCGATCCTGGTAGGGGACAGCGCAACAGATGACAGTTTATCATCTCGAATTCTTCCACTTCGGAATCTAACCAGCGATCTAGTATTTCGATACCCCATTTAAATCGAATAAATGAAACGGGTGACAGTCCTAATAAAAATCCCATTCCGCAGCATAATGACAGCGAATTCATTTTGTAGCATCAGGGCGGAATGAAATGGCCACGGGTCAGAAGAAAACAAATGGATTCGAATTCGAACACGTCACTAAACGAAGCACAGAGGCGTTTCTCCCGTTCGATTTTAATTGAATTCCGCCGGCCCTGCCATAAATTAAGCTCGCCTCTTGTTAAGGAGGGGGGGAGGGGACTTTTTAACATTCGCCGCCGATTAACAACTGGAACAGTCGAACCCCATTTAGAATTTCCTTCCTCTGCTCATTGATAACTCTGCTAATGGAAACGAAAAGGGAAAAAAAAAAGAAATACTGCTTCGATTGTAATTTGTATTTCTCATCGCAAGATTCGTAAGTAAAGAACAAAAGCGTCTTCGAAATTTATAGGTGCCATGAATCAGTCGGGGGGGGGGGGCATGGAGCGAAAATTTTTCGGTAAACCCCTGCCCGGAGAAAAAATTTATAACTGCACCGTTCATCAAGCATCTGGCGAAAGTGTGGTGAAAAGCCCCTTTCTACGTTCGAATTCGTTAAGGAAATTTATGACAACTTTGATTTACGGGAGAATTCGCGAACTGGTTACGTGTATATCGCTGAAAATGGGGGCTTTCGCAGATGTGTGGAACGGCGGCGCCCCTCTAGACGTAGAGGGTGGCTGAGGATTGTTTTATGTATTCCTCAGAGGGGAATAAAGTGAAACACTCCCTCTGTTGCACCTCGCCGTAAATACTCGAAGAATCTTCTCATAGAACGAAAAAGAATGGACTGGATGAATTTATAGTAGCTATGAATCACAGTGGGCATTACTTTAATTAGAACGTCCCTTAGGTTCGGAATATTCTGGAATCGTATCAAGGTTTTAAACTTGAATCGCTTTTAGAGGAAATACAAAACAGTTGCTCCGTATCCTAGAACCTACTGCTCTAATATACACAAAAGCGGCACCGCAAGGGGTCGGCAGAAACAGAGAAATCGGAATGTTTAAAGGGTGGTATTTCGAATATACACCACGATCTTCATTCGAAACTTACCTCTGTTGCGGCCCATAAAAGGAATTACAGTCAACTTCAAATGCTTGAGGAGTGACCAATCAAGTGTCCCAAGAAACAAATAGAGCTTGACGCTGAAAAATAAAAACATTAAAAATCGTAAAGTTGGTTAATTTTCAAGTCTATTATTTAAAAAGAGGTTCATCCCTTTTGTCGTTGCTTTCTCCCTTTCTTGCGTATGAAGGGCGTTATTTTGGATGTATGTTTTGTAAACTCTTTTAAAACAATCCATCATTCTGCATACAACATCGATGCAACAAGTAGTATGTCGTGACGTACCGACCCTAAGTTTTGAGCACCCAATAGACACTCGACCAGGTAGGCCATCAAGTCTGGGGCTGAAAAAAAGAAGTCTGTTCTTGTCTTGACAGGTCTCCCTTAAAGATTGAAGATGTTAAACTAGAGTCGGCCTAGTGAGGACGTGACTTCTACGACTCACTCACCAATCAAGGAGAAGCCCGAATTCCACTGTAGCATGGATGTTCGAAGCAGTTCGGAATCGGCTTTAAGCAGTAGGTCCCGGTCTCATGAGCCATCGTGCTGCCCCCCCCCCAAAAAAAAAAGTAGACGTAGAGCTCCAAATCAAACCAAACCCTGACACTGCCAAAAGAAGAAGTACCTCAGACTCCAAAATGTCAAATTTGAGATCTAGTGACTAGCATTTTCCTTCTTTGAAGGTAAGCGTACCAGTACAAGCGAAGAACGTTTAGAATAGTTTAGAAGGCTGGAAAATGGCCGGGAGGTCCATTAGTGGAAGAAACGTAAAGAGTCTGACTTTTCGGAAATTTCGAGGACTATTCCAAAGAGATTTCTCAACCAGATATTAGAAATGTGCCAGAGCCGTTAAAGTAGGCAGCCCGTCCTGACTTGTTAAATTTAGAACAAAGCTGAGCTTGACTTCAGATGTAAGTTCATCTCAGTGTTTGAATCTGCAAAATTCCGAATTTCTTTTCCATTTTATGATTCGAGCTTTAGCCAGCGTGATGCCTTTTCGCGTATCGAGTTGGCAGATGATTGGACGGAGAAATTTGTTTCTGTGACCCCGGTCGAATCGTAAATAAGTTCGGAGGATGCTGGGTGTTCTTTGATGTCACCCCGTGTCATTTCTCATCGCAGGGCGATGTACGCGAGCCTGAAATTCCTTGGCAGCCGTCAATCTGATCGATGACTTCCTTGTGGGTAGGCGACGTACGATTAAAATATTCGATTCGTCCCGAAGCCTTCCTTTTTGAACACCTTAGATTTATTTGTTCTTTCTTTTCATCATCATCGTACTATCATTCTAAACCTATCAGAGTTGTCCAATAATCACTTTTAACCCATTTGATGTGTCTGAAAGATACTATTTAGTTTGGCGAATCTGAATAATTTTGTGCAAGTTGAAAAAAAGAGAACGTATATTTTGAAATCGTCGTTGCTATGGAACATTGAATGACAGTTAAATAGGAGGCTAACCCTTAAATGCCCGATTTTTAAAAAACAATCTAATGTTACAAAAATTTTTTGTGGCTTCCCTTTCTTATATAATTAGTGGGAAAAATACTTTTAATAATTATATTTCCTCTATTTAATAACTATATATCCTCTAAGCTTAGGGGAACTTTATGCTCGTTGTTGCCGATTGACAACAAACAGAAAAATGAGGTTGCAGCAAATGTTTCACAGTTAAATATCCAAATAAAGTCATAAATAAGGTCTACATACGTTGACTTTTCATGTAATAATTTTTTTCTCGAGCAATAAAAACTATTTTTTCAAAGAGCAGTGTGGCCAATGGCCAATAACACAGCCTGATTAAAGCACGGGCCGACTGGGCATAGGCCCTGTGTCCCTTAATTTTAGGGAACTCCATGAAATTTGGTACTTAACAATTAAATTTTAAATAATTTAATGAACAAAATTTGAAAATGTTTTTGGTTAATTCTTCAAGTAATATTTCATGAAACCTTATTCAGAAATGAAATAAAAACAGTTCAAATGTTGACAATTGTATCTAAAGCACACTCCAGTTTACTTATTTAAGTCACTCCAGTCACTTTTTTCACTCATTACTGACTCCATGGTTCTGAGTAGAAAAATCGTTTGCTTTTCAGATTATACTAAATCGAGTAACTGTATTCATAACTGTTCAGCTTTTGTTTACTGTTTGTGTGTTTAATGATTGTTAAACGCTGTGGGCACGTTTCCGCGTAGTTTATAATACAATGTCTTCCCGGAAAATTTTATTTTTTATATAAAAACTTAATTGCAAGCGTTACAGTTTACATCCTCGAGGATAGACAGAGTTTTGGCATTCGACTGTACTGCAAAGGTATGGAAACATAAAAAAATGAATACAAACTTTCTTCCAAAAATAGTCGTTTGTATCCTCTTTTATACAATAATTTTTTCCGCCTTGAAAGGAGGGTAGGGGGACTATCAGGCCCTGGGCCCAACTTTACATTGATCGGGCCCTGGCCAACAAACCATTTTTTAAACCGTAAACGACGCTTAAAACAAAATTAAATTTTTTAAAGTATTTTTCCCATTATTTATATAAGAAAGGAAAGACAAAAATTTTTTTAAATTGATCTTTCAAAAAACCGGGCATTCATGGGTTAAATAATTGTGTTATATAAATAGAATTGAACGTTATTGACGATCGAATCCCAGTTTTGCTTCTATATACGAGGGTTGCTATTTATATTTCTAGCCTTGGCAACAGTAAGTGTTGCTAGGCGACCACAGACGATTTTAATCGAAAGTTTGATATTTTTAAACATAAATTCAGCAGACGATTTACCATTATAGCTTTATTTGTGTTGTTGACAGTAAATTGAAAAGTTCTTCTCTTTCAAAAAATGGAATTGAATCGTGAACATTTTCGTGCCATTATTTTTCATAACTTTCGACGTGGATTGTCAAGACAAGAGTGCTTCGATGAACTTAATTCTTTATACAGCGATAAAGCGCCATCCTACAGCACTGTAAAAAATTGGTATAACGAATTTAATCGTGGTCGATGTTCGATCCAGGACGAATCCCGTGCAGGTCGTCCAAAATCCGTTGTTGTGCCAGAAAAGGTTGATGCTGTGTGTGAACTGATAAAGCAAGATCATCATGTGACATACCGTGAGATAGAGGCGTCTTCGGACATTAGTATGACTAGCATCAATAAAATATTGCATGAACATTTGAGCGTAAAAAAAAATTTGTTCGCGTTGAATCCCGCATAATCTGACAAACGCTCAAAAAAAAAAAAAAAAAAAAAAGGCTCGTGTCGATTGGTGCAAGGAAATGTTGGAAAAATACGTTCAAGGTACTTCAAAGGCTGTGTATAACATCTACACAGGTGACGAATCATGGATCTATGCATATGAGCCGGAAACAAAACAGCAATCAACTGTATGGGTCTTCCAAGGCGAGGCAAAACCAACAAAAGTTGTTCGAGGAAGAAACACATCGAAACAAATGATTGCCTGTTTCTTCGGCATTAACGGTCATGTGGCAACAGTGGCATTAAAGCAATGTAGGACGGTCAATTCTGAATGGTACACGATCATTTGTTTGCCAGAAGTCATCGGAGAAATTCGAAAAAAGCAGCAGAACAGGCGAATCATTCTTCATCATGACAATGCGAGCTCTCACACATCGACTCAAACAAAGGCATTTCTGACGGAGCGAAAGATCGAACTGATGGGTCATCCGCCGTACAGCCCTGATTTGGCACCCAATGACTTCTTCTTATTCCCACACATCAAAAATAAATTACGTGGACAACGATTTTCGACCCCCGAAGAAGCGGTTGATGCATTCAAAACGCATATTTTGGAGTTACCTCAATCGGACTGGAAAAAGTGCTTTGAAAATTGGTTCAAACGCATGCAAAAGATCATCATGGAGAATATTCTGAAAAACAATAAAACCAATTTCGATCCTACATATTTGTTTTTTCATTATTAGGCCAGAAATATAAATAGCAACCCTCGTATATTCTAAAGATAAAACGAAAAAATAAAAGCGATTGGATAGTATGTTGTGCACCAGGAACATTTTTTTAAGGAATATTGTCTCCATTTTTATTTAATAAAATCACATTTTAATCAAATATTCTTTTTTAGCAGATTTTCGTGTCTTGCACGATTCATGTAACAAAATCTACGTTCTCGTTATAAAAATACCTCTAAAAACTAAAAATTTTCGAAACTGGTATGTTCAATACCAGTTTCGAAAATATTCAGTTTTTAGAGATATTTTTATAATCCTGTCCTTAAAGATATATTTAAAGTCCTGTGTTCCCGAAGGAAGTCTATCTGCGGTTGATGAAGGTTTCTTTTGGTAAATATCCTCTGTGGGTCAGAGAGGGGGTTTCCGGAATTCGAATGGCACTTTTATGGGATCAGCGACATTTCGAGAGATTTGTTTGTCGATATAGGGCCCTCCACAAAGAGGTGGTTTGTTCGCAGGGAGATAAATACCCACGGGGACTCCATTTTTTTCCCACAAAGTGGGAGGAGGTTGTTGTAAAAAATCGAAAGTGTCCTTCTTTGTATCAGTATCTTTTCACCGCGGAAGCATCTGCGGTCAGTGAAGTGGCGCGCACCTGCGAGAAAGTGGTTTCGGGGGTTGCCACGCGACGACTACAAATGACTAGAGCGCCGAGACTATAATAAACCCCGCAATTCGTTCACTTACGTGTTTCTTTAGGTCATTACTTACTGTTGAAGATGGCCACGTTACTTAAAGGATCATACGACAAAAAACTGGATTAGAAATATAGATATGTGGAACGGAATCCAGTTTTAAACATTTTAACACTAGAATTATGGAAGGGGTCATTTTGACACCTAGAGAACTTTTATATTTGACAGCTGTTCTATTTTTTTTTTTTTAAATATCTTAATCCTTTCTTGACTTTTCCTAAGTCATTGTGATTTACAAAATAGTAAAGATTTAAAAAAAAATCGTATTTTTATTTTAGCCCTAACAAATGATTTTACCTAGAAATACGGCAGGCTATATACTGATGTTGAAGACAAGTGTAAACTTCATAATGACTCTTTCACTATGTTATTAGCAGAACTGGAAGCATTCGTAGCGTTGTTGTACGC
Source organism: Pardosa pseudoannulata (assembly GCA_032207245.1). Classification (NCBI taxonomy): domain Eukaryota; kingdom Metazoa; phylum Arthropoda; class Arachnida; order Araneae; family Lycosidae; genus Pardosa; species Pardosa pseudoannulata. The sequence goes on along the minus strand of CM063498.1, from coordinate 208,676,103 downwards.
AAGGGGGGCATTATCCGCCAAAAGCTTACCAATTCTTAGCTTGTGGTCCAAGACTTGGGGACCAAAGTTTTTTCATGAAACTATCAGTAGAGATAGGTTTCCAGAAGTTATGAAATTTCTTCGTTTTGAAAATAAACTAACAAGGTCTTCACGTTTGCAGTGTGATAAATTTACACTAATATCCGAGGTATGGAATACTTTTATAGAAAACTGTAAGCTTTGCCACAAACCAAATGAAAATATTACGTTTGATGAACAGTTATTCCCTACAAAAACAAGATGCCGTTTTTTGCAGTATATGCCCAACAAGCTCGATAAATTCGGAATAAAATTTTGGTTAGAAGTAGATGTTAGGACAAAATACTTATTAAACGGATTTCCCTATTTAGGAAAAGATGAAATGAGATCAAGTGATCAAAGTTTCGGAGAGAACGTAATAAATCGTTTAATTGATCCTACATACCTGCAAAGTCCGTATATTTTTAAAAACAAACTGTAGTTGTCATAATTTGCGTTATTTTAATTTATTTTTCACAAATATATTATGTCATATAGAGAAATAGGTAGATATCTTTTCAAGGGGTCAAAATGACACCCGCCTTAATTCTAGGTATACAAAGACCACCGTAATTCTAGTGTTAAAACAATCCGCGTAAACAAATTCCCATATTGGGAAGAGTTACGAATCGAAACGTGTCAGCTGTTGACTCTCAACAAACTTACAAAACTTTAACTTGATTGTTCTCAAATCGGGATTTTTTTTTCATGTAACGCTTACGTTATATCTAAAAAGTTTTTAATATTTCTTCATGAAATTTTAACGGGTTGTATAAGATATAACTTTCATCCGATTGAACCTAAATTTTTTTGTATAGCTCTCAAAATATGTTTTTTTTTCAATGGTAAAGTTTTAATCAAGGAAAAAAATTTATCTTTACAAAATATTAAAAAAATATGTATGTATCTTATATATATATATATATATGTATATATATATATATATATATATATATATATATATATATATATATACATATATATATATATATATATATATATATATATATACAAACTAGCATATAGCCCGTCCTATGACGGGATGAGTAAAAAACTTTACAGATTGTATGCTAGTTGATATTTTTAATTTATCTTGCCCTATTACTTGATAGGATGGACAGCAGAGATTTTAATATTGCCAGTGATTATTTGGCGGTATATATGAATGATGTCCAAAATTTAGGGAACTGATTGCAAACCGAATGGTTATGTATAAAAACAAACTCACAAACAAACTTTTTAATTTCCAAGATATATAATTTAAACGCTAGATATTTATAAGTTCGCGAAATAGACTCCTAGACTTCTATGAAAAGAATTGGTTGTTAATACGAGTGATAACATTTTCGTTGCAAACAAAAATAATGGATGATTCCATTTAAAAGGATCCCATATGTACCTAATCTATTATTGAAGCCAAATATGAAAGAAAATGATTGACGTCCGATCTAAGTTCAGTCATAAAACTGATAAAAATAAGGCAGACGACATTGAAATAATTTTAAAAAAGAAATGGTTAAAGGAGACGGTTAAAGGAATGACGTCATAATGCTAGAAATAAAATGTTATTTTTACCTATTTATTATGTGACAAATTGATAAATTGAATCGCCGTAAACGAGCTCTCTTAACCGGGGAAAATAAGGCTCGAAATAATGGCATTGAATGCTAGAAAAGGGGGGGAAGGGGTGGATTTGGAACGTTGCTAACCCTAATCAAGAATCCAATATGGATGCCTCTATCTATTCCAGGTCCAACCGCTTCATAAATTCGAGGGCAGACAGACAAATAACTTAGGCTATTATTATACAGAGGATAACTATACATTACCCGTCAAACCTTGAATATATTCCCAAATGAAAGGTTGTGTTTATTTCAAATTTAAGTTCAATTTTTATTATATCACGCGACAGTTTTAAGAATTCCAAAAAAATAAAACAGCTGGATTTCGTGAAACAAACATTTTATTTCATTTTCCTTCGTAAGCTTAACACTATATTTGGTGATTCATCTAGGTGGAAAAGTTGCTACACATCTAGCTCAAATATTTAAAGGTGCCTATACAAATGAAAATATTATGGTCCGAAAGGGAGATTTTCTCCCTTTCGGTACAGTACCTCGTTGTACATTAACTTTGTACATTGTACTTTCGGTACAAAGCCCATGGGATCGTAATGGAGTACCGAAAGTAAAATGTGCTAGAAAAAATTGTTATTTTTACCTATTTATTAGGTAATAAATTGCTAAATTGAATCTCCTGCTCTTAAAATGGGCTTGATATAATGGCATTAAACGGTCAAAAAGGGGATATTTCGAACGTTTTAAAGACGACGCTTTGAATTTTGCTAACTGTAACTCATCAAGAATCCAATGTGGATCCAGGACCAACCGCTCCATTCATTCGAGAACAGACGGACAGCTATTATTCTATAGGGAATTTAGGTTCAAAGTTGTTTTGAGATATTGTAGTATGTTTTAAAACAACAAGTTTGCCTTAATGTTAAATATGTTTTTAGTCATTTTGCGCGTTAGCCTCGATATCATGTTTGTTGACGACAACCTGTCTCTTAAAACTTTCTAACAGAAATATTTTTGCTGTTTCAAACATGAGTGAGATGATAATAATTAGCTCTAAGTATATTTAAAAACTTATGTCTGTAAAACTGATAGTTTTTTAAGGTATAAGGAGTCAAAAATAATAAGTTTGTACATTTTTTCAATTTTTAAGAGTCGTGTGAAGCCTTCAAATCTTTTTTAAAGTTTATTTTATCGTTTTCAGAAATGTGCTTTGCATCTTTGGCAGGAAGTAATAATATTACGATATTGATCTGCAAGGAAAAAACCCCGTTAGATTTGTTATTTATGTTTTCTATTTAAAAACGCTGTATATATTTCCTTTCATTATGATTTAAATGAATCTTTTCATTGATAAATGATAAAAATGTTGACACTATTGTGAAGACCCCTCCCCTTTGTTCAGAACACTAATGACCCAAATCAGCTGATCGGAAGCATTCCTGTTTCGACCCGACTACAATAGCGCGGCGACGCCGTGTCTGGGATGTTGACAGTTCTGTAGAATATTCGTCACGCCCCTGATCGGTTGCGGTATTGATCCCGGAGGATTGCCTGGAGAAATCCGGAATCGGGACAGCTAGCGAATGAGAATTCAACTTAAAAAAACAAACTATAACCTTAGATGGACTTCTCAGATAACTAGAATCGTAACTGACACAAAAACGGTTGGCGGGACGGTAACTGAAGTCCAGGTATAAAAATCCAAGAATTTTGCGATTCGGGGCTTTTCGACATTTTTTTACGTAGGTGCTTCGAACTCGTGGAGGTTTCCGCGACTTTCGACCGGAGCGAGCTTTTGAGTGATGACGTTCGGGAGACTCGTCAAGTCCGCTCCCATAAGGAACGGCAGGGTCTCGGACACCGAACGGGGGATAGATTGGGTTCGCGTTGCACCTTGAAAGTCCTCTCCGTTTTGTGAGATTATTTAATCTTTTTTCCGACTGTGGTCGTCGTGGTAATGTTATGCAAACAACCATCCTCTACATTTCGACTTGTTTGGGGAGAATTAGAATCCCTTTGTATACACTGTCTACCAATAAGTATTTGGACACCTGTGACAGAAAAGAAAAAATAACTTTGTTCAAAATCAATAGTTGGTAGATCCTTCACGAGAGGCAACGACAGCGTGAGCCCTCCGGGGCATACTTTCCACAAGTCTTTGTATTACAGCTAGTGGTATACTCGGCTTAGAGTAGACATACAAGTTCCTTCACCGATCTTGGACGGGTAGTGCACGGCTTGCAACGGCTGCAATTCAATAACTTGATAGCCATGATAAATTTTTGTACAAGACCTACTTCAAAATTTATTCTTTTTTTTTTCGCCTTTTATCCGAACAATGGCTCATTTATGGGGTTCTGGATTTTCGCTGAAATATTTCTAATCTATGCAGGTTTTTTTTTTATATATATATATAAGATTATCAAAATTGAGTATATTATTCATTTTCACTACAAGTGTTGAAAGATTGCGTTCACAACCATAAAAATACTCTTCTTCGTGTTAGAACTGGCCACGTGAGATTTACACATTTAACATTACTTTCGGCGCATGACCTTACGGTTGGACAGTACGGGACCACGTCAAACTTTATCCACATGGTCAAGCTCCCCTTAAAAGCTACAAAAAGATCATGTGACGCTCTAAAACGTTAATTTATATAATAATGATTTGCCATTCGGTTTCCGAATTGCGTTGTCATTTAAGGCACGTGATTTTGTAGAAGAAAAACGATTCTTTTCTCAATATTTTATTTTCTTAGTTATTCACAAAATTACTTTAGTTTCGATTCATTTCATAGTCTCCAGTATTCGTCAAATTGAAACCTGGCAAACACTTAGAGAGTCCAATAAAAGACTGAATGTTTCAACAAATATAATTTGTAAGAGAAAATGAAATGATGTACAGCGCTGTTCGTCCATTTTAGGATGTATTTATGTATGCATGCAAACCTATGGATGGATGTATATGACTTATGCATACCTGGCAACTTGCACGATAATATATATTTTAATATATAATTAGAAGTGACTTTTAATAAGCCATAAAAATAGTAGTGCAGTTCAACAAAGTAAGACACTCATAAGTTCATGAGATTGAACATGCTTATTACACTATAATAAGAATGTTTGAATGTTAAAAATGAACCATGCACATGCAACTGTAAAAATGTAATCCAGTTGCAGTAAAAAACATAAAATAGGAGTTACAGTTAAAAAATAAAGCATGAGTCACAGTTAAAAACAAGGTTAAAGACATTAAATAAAATTTGTTGATTTTACAATATATCTAATGAACTGTTGTGCCAGCTACAGAAAGATGATTTTCAAAATTTGGAGCCATCCAAAATAAATGACGGCATCGTTTCAGTTGAGAGACGACTACAAAACTAGTTACTTGGAACCGTTTTTTGAATTCAACATAAATGACATATAAAACAGCTTGTATAAAAAACATAAGTAAAACAATTTTTTTTTAATCTTGGTGTTATGTTATATTTGTTTTATGCTGGTGTAATTTATGTTATGGCATTTTTAACAAGTGTAACTTGTCTTTATCATAGGCTAGTAAACTATGTTCGATTAGTATTTAATATATGGAAAAGTGAATTTCAGAGGTCCAAACGGGTCAAAATGGATATGGACCAGAACGGTTAAACCCCCATGGTTAAAACCGATATACTGACCTCACGTGACCAGTTCTAACAAAGAAGAAGAGTTTTTATGGTGTGAACACCATCTTTCAACACTTGTAGTAAAAATGAGTGATATACCCAATTTTGATAATCTTTTTTAAAAAAAGTATTGCGATGCATAGATTGGAAATATTTTGGAGAAAATCCAAAACCCTATAAAAGAGCCATTTTTCGGATAGAAGGGAAAAAAGAATAAATTTGGAAGTAGGTTTTGTACAAAAATGGATCATGGCTATCAAATTGTTGAACTGCAGCCGTTGAGAAATGAACACAATTGCAGGGCCATCGGAAACCGTCGAATCCTCTACGCCATAAGCTTATAGGGTACGTTTTTCTAACTTCCCATTAGTCAACGAATCGGTTGATATTCTGGCATCCTATCGATCCTCCTCACAATGTTTGACGCGCATTTTACCCAGATCCTACTTTGAGTAAAACAAGAAAACGCCTCGACGCTTGGCGACCCAATGATTCGCCAAATTCGGGATAAGTTTGGAGCTGTAGCAGACGCGAATGGGGCAGCCAAGTTTTTTAATGGGATTCCTATACATTATACAATTTGTATTCTTTGCAGCCTCAATAAGAGAACAAAATAGAGTGGTTTCGTCGGGGGAGAGAACCCCCCGCTTAAGTGGGCCCTTTCACAGTGAAAGTGGAGGCGAAAAAAAAAGTTTCCTATCGACTCCCCCCTTAAGTAGCAGGTGTTTGCGTCAGAGTATTATGTATTATCAGTGAAAATAGCTTATTAGAATTTTATGAAAAAACTGCTCTGCTAGAAAGGGAAGACTTAGAGAGGGAAAACGTTAATATTTATGAAACGCTCCGTAAACAGGGTGGGATTTATTTGTCGTAAATAGCAGGCAGAATAACACGACTGGGATTCTAGAATAGGCTAGGAGAATGCCCTGAGAACGAAGCGCGAAAATATCAATAATCTTTGTTACCTCATCGTTCTTATTAGGGGGCAGTTGTTCGAAATGACTTTCATTTGCCATTTTATCATCTTATGCCGTGGTTTAGGGGTAGACATCAGGACAAAGCAAATGTTGCTGATTTGGTTTGGAGTGCTACGGTCTACTTTTTGCAACACGAGGGCTAATGAAACCGGGACCCACTGCTTAAAGCCAATTCTGAACGGCTACGAACATCCATGCCATAGTGGGATTCTTACCAACAAACTCCGGTACCTACCCAAACGGCCATCGTTCGTCAAAGCAAATGTTGCGCCAACCGCGAACGATTTGCATACAAAAATATTTGACACGTTTCTAGAACGTGTCATTTGTCTATTATTTTGCAGTCCGCATCGCGTCGTCGAATTCTTCCCCCAGCCCCTCACCGACACGATCTAGCAAATCCACGGGTGCTCTTCGTTAGCATTTCGTTCGTGTCGGTTAGTTCCGAAAAAAAATTTCGTTAGTACTGAATTTAAAATAAAATGGGTGCAATTTTTTTTTATTGCGGTGTAGGGAAATAGGAGTCCTGCACCAATGAAATTTCCTGGATACAATTGCGAAAATTCCACCTGATAAAATTTACCAAAAGCTGGAACAATTTTATTTTAAATTTTATGCTAACGAAACTTTTTTTACGGTGCTAACCGGTACAAACGAAAGAGTAACGATTGAATCGGGATATGTAAGCAGAAATAATTGCAGAGTTTTGCGTCTCTAGATCTCCGAAAGAAAAAGTGGCTACAATATTTTTATTTTTTAATTAGGTACTAACGAAAATTTTTTTCGTTGCTAACCGGAACTAATAAAGTACTCCAGAATGGTACCAGTGGATCGTGTAAAAGAGAAGCTGGGGGAAATGTCCCCACCTCACGACACTGGATCGACGATCAGCAGCTCTATAACAACATGGCGGTTAATGGGCGATTAACAGTAATCAGTTATGTTCGAATGTCGAAGATTCATTTTTATAATGTTGAGATGTTGAGGCTCGCAGGTGCAAGTGGAAGTGGTTCAAGTGAAGGAACCAAATGGAAACAGTGAGGACAAGTCAAGCAATTATGACAGCAGAAGAAAAAGTTTAACTAGCTAAGAGTGCATTTCTTGCGAGTGTGTAGTGTCGGTTAAACTCCTTCGATGGTGTGACTCCTTCCGTGTTCTTGAGTCAAGAGGTAGCGTGAAGAAGGATCCCAGACATAACAGAATTGGAAATCCCTTTTATTTTTCTGGAGTAAATACTGGCTAAAAAAAACAAAGGGATTCTAATCTTGCAAAACATTTCGAAATGTAGAGGATGTTTGCTTGGATAACATATCTAACGATGATCAGAGTAGTAAAAAATAATTTAATTTTCTCATATGATGGGGAGGCTTTTCCAGGGTGGAACGCGAACCCAAACTATCCCCCATTCGGTGTCCGAGACCCTGCTATGAGTGGACCTTACGATCCTCAGTGTGGAAGTCAACTGTTCGGATCATCAGACCGGCAGACGATAGTGTCCGATTCCCGTACCGTCACTCATTAGTGAACTGTTCCTGTGTTACTGTCTTCACTGTACACACGTATGGTATATTTTTAACGTTTATCTCATCACGAGATCCCAGAAGAAATTGAATATACTGAATCCTGTACACAAATGCATATAGTTATTCCCATGAATAAAGCATTTACCCAAGAGTAAATCGAGTTCCAGCCTGTATCTTTGACGGCCTCCCCTACCCTTACCCCAATACGTCACACTATTGGGAAAATGGAAAATAAAATATAATGCATTGATCGAACCGAATTTGGGCTTCGCGGAAGGATTTACCGTTTTTTCTCTTGCAGGTCAAGTATTCCAAAGTGGGCGCAGGTAGGGGTTAGGGGTTTCCTAGACATATGTAGCTAAGCCTGCAGGTAACAGCAAGTAAAGGAAAAAATAATTTTGTTCCGGGTGAGAGTGGCCCAATTTTTATGTGGGAAGAGGGGGGAGGAACCTTCTAACCAAAACCCACTTCCTTGTCAGAAAATCGATGGAATGAATCGGAAAATATTGCATACTGTTGGCTATTTAATCCGTACAATAGGCAAATGGAGTAAAAAAAAAGATTTGTTTCCCTATTTTAGAAAGGCCGCTTGAACACTTGGATTCAAGGAACGCAGTTGGAAAGTAAATCACCTGTATAATAATAGTCTAAGTTATATGTCCGTCTGTCCTCGAACGGATGAAGCGGTTGGACCTGGAATGAATAGAGGTATCCAAATTGGATTCTTCATGAGTTACGGTTAGCAAAATTCAAACAGAGTCAAGTTCATCTACTTCCTAAATGATCGATCCGATTCTAAAATAAATGGGTATAAATACGATTCCTATCACCGAGAAAAATACTGTCGTCTTTAAAACGTTCGAAATCCACCCCTTCCCTGCTTTTCGAGCGTTTAATGCTATTATTTCGAGCAATATTTTTCCCAGGTAAGAGCAAGTGATTCAATTTTTCAATTTATCACAGAATAAATAGGTAAAAATAACATTTTTTTTCTAGTATTACGACGTCATTTCTTTAACCGACTCATTGAATAATTTCTTATTTTAAATTATTTAAATATCGTCTACATTCTTTTCATACATTCCGCCAAATAATTTCCTTTTATATTTGGCTTCAATAATAGATTATGTACATATGGAATAATTTTAAATTAAATCATCGATTATTTTTTTGTTGCCATGAAAATTTTATCACCGATTTTAACAACAAATTCTATCTACGTTCAAGGTGTAGTGGAAATGATAGTTGTCATTCCTTTACTTCCATTCATTACTGTGGCAATTCAACGTAGCAAAGAAAATTTTTAATTATCTTTCTAAATGAATTCAACGGGATTCTAAACTGCATTCACAGTATCGGGAGACTTTAGAGGAGTAGGAAGACAACAAATTACCCGATCATTCTCATCCAAAAAACAAACCAATTTTTTTTTAACCTGTCTCATAGAGTACTTTACAATTCTGAAACATTAAAAATTTGACTGATCCCATCCTATGACGGGCTATAGGCTAGTAAATAAATGCCAGTTTCAAAATTGGCGCATTTGCGTTGCACAGGAAGGGGTTAAATGCAAGCGATTTTTTTTTGTTTGTTTGTTTGTTTTGGAGCGCTACGGTCTACTTTTTGCAACACGAGGGCTAAAGCGATTTTTTTTAAATACTTTTTTACATTAATGTCCTCTTTAATAAAAATAGAGAAAAAAAAAAGAACACCCCCTTCGGCTGCCTCCTGTCAGCGCACGTGTAATTCGCGTTCCCCCCTTGCGACGAAAAACCGTCTGCTCAATATGGTTTGGTTTTTGGTTTGGAGCGCTACGGTCTACTGTTTTGCACACGAGGGCTAATGAGACCGGACCTACAGTTTAATGCCGATTCCGAACGGCTACACACATCCATGCCAGCAGCGGGATTCGAACCCGCGAACTCCGGTTCCGAAGAGCAGCGCTCTACCATTCGGCCATCGTTCGGCCTGCTCAATATGGAATAACGATGCTTCGATGGAATTCGTGGAGCCATTTAGATGTTGGGCGGCGATAGAGGAAGAACCAAAGATGCGTATCGACGTTATTTCTATGCACGGCGCGCGCCGATCGGGGAAACCTTTATGGTACTTTTTACTTTTGAACCGCCCATCTGATATTATATAAATCATTTGGGGGGGGGGGTAATCCATAATGCAAAAAGTGCATGCAAATCTGTTTGGGCTCCTTTGCTATGTTGCGCGATCAGAATCCGGTCTGGGCGACTAAGGTTTCCAAATGAAGTATCAGAACAACTACTATTACGATCAAACGTGCTGTTTAACCCCCGTGACGCCTTTAATGTTCTTCAGTGAAGAAGGATCACAGTCGTAACAGAATTGGAAATCACTTTTATTTCTGGAGTAAATACTGGCTAAAAAAAAAACAAAGGGATTCTAATATCCCAAAACATTTCGAAATGTAAAGGATGTTTGATTGGATAACATATCCAACGATGATCAGAGTCGTAAAAAAGAATTAAATATTCATTCTTACACAATGAGGAGGAGTTTCCAGGGTGAAAGCGAACCCAAACTAACCCCCTTTCGGTGTCCGAGACCCTGCCGTTCTTTACAGGAGCGTACCTTACGAGTCTCCCTAACGTAACTGCTAAAAAGCTGGCTCCGGTCAAAAGTCGCGGAAGATTCCACGAGGTCGAAGCACCTAAGTTTAAAAAAAAAAAAAAAAAATGTCGAAAGCCTAGAATCGCCAAATTTTAGGCTTTTTACACCTGGGGGTTAGTGACGGTCCCGCCAACCGGTTTTGGGTCAGTTACGATTCCAGTTACCTGAGAACTCTAGCTAAGGTTACAGCTAGTTTTTTTTAGTAGAATTCTCATTCGATAGCTGTCCCGATTCTGGAATTCTCGATGAAATCATCCGGGATCACTACTGCATCTGATCAGGGGTGTGACGCCTATTCAACCGACCTGTCAACATCCCAGAAACGGCGTCGCCGCGCTATTGTAGCCGGGTCGAAACAGGAGTGTAGGGACAGGCGAGTAATAGTGAACGGCCAGAGAGCGCCACCTAGGAAGAAAGTAAGTAGATTAGGGAGAACGTCGGAGGTGATTGTAGACTCCGGACGTGTAAGCGAGGCTCTTAGGATAAATACTTGAGTTGATATAATTGGTTACTGTAAATATTGTAATATTTGTATATATAATTGTCCGGTAGTAGTTTGTGCTCTGTCTCAAAATAAACCTTAATGTTGAAAAAATAAATCTACTGTTTGGATGTAAATTTATACAAGGGCTCGGCGATCTTCACAAGGAGGGCTTCCGATCAGCAGATTGCGATCGTTAATGTTCTGAACAAAGGGGGGTCTTCACACCACCTAAATGGAAAGCTGCATAGTGTTCTAACAGGAGTTAGAGAGGATTGCAAAATCTGCTCTTGCAGAAATAAGACATCGAAACACATACTATTGTGAAACCGGTTACGACAAGCCAGGCACGCGTCTCGGCAGTTGTTACATTAAATACCATACAAAGCAAAATTACAAAAACTAATGTTTAAGAAATTATCTTGGTAAAGATGTAAAGATACATTAAATATTAAAAAACAAAAGTTTTATGTGTTATTTTATGTGTGAAATCGTTTTAAGTGTGAGGTAAGAAATTCACCAAAAGTGCTCCGAAACGCTGCGAGTGGCATTGAAGGACACGCGGAAACGCAAAAGGTTAATCTGTATTTGTTGTTGTACAGTGAAGATGTATTCGCTAGCTCTACAAATTTGTAAAAAACAAAACTCCTTTTTACACGGTTTTATTTTATGTCATAGACATCAGAGTTAACCGCTATCAGAATATCGACTATTCTAGAGCTATGACTCTACAATAGCTATAAAAAAGGTTAAAAAAAACCTCGTATGTTCTAATTGTGGACGACCGCCAATATAAATATCTACGATTAAAGCCCCGAGTTGCCGATGGGCCACAAACCATTTTTTAATACTAGAATTACGGAAGAGGTCATTTTGACACCTAGTGAACTTTTATCTCTGACAGCTCTTCTATTTTTTTTTGCAAATATCTTAATCCTTTCTTGACTTTTCCTAAATCATTGTGATTTACGAAATAGTCAAGATTTCAAGAAAATCGTATTTTTATTTTAGTCCTAACAAATGATTATACCTAGAAATACGACCGGCTATATACTGATGTAGAAGACAAGTGTAAACTTCATAATGACTCTTTCACTAATTTATTAGCAGAACTGGAAGCATTCATAGAGTTGTTGTACGTGAGGGGGCATTAGCCACCAAGGGCTTACCAATTCTTAGTTTGTGGTCTAAGACTTGAGGACCAAAGTTTTTTCACGAAACTATGAGTAGAGATAGGTTTCCGGAAGTTATGAAATTTCTTCGTTTTGAAAATAAACTAACAAGGTCTTCACGTTTGCAGTGTGATAAATTTACACTAATATGCGAGGTATGGAAAACTTTTATAGAAAACTGTAAGCTTTGCCACAAACCAAATGAAAATATTACGTTTGATAAACAGTTATTCCCTACAAAAACAAGATGCTGTTTTATGCAGTATATGCCTAACAAGCTCGATAAATTCGGAATAAAATTTTGGCTAGAAGTAGATGTTAGGACAAAATACTTATTAAACGGATTTCCCTATTTAGGAAAAGATGAAATGAGACCAAGCGATCAAAGTTTAGGAGAGAACGTAGTAAATCGTTTAATTGATTCTACATACCTGCAAAGTCTGTATATTTTTAAAAACAAACTGTAGTTGTCGTAATTTGCGCTATTTTAATTTATTTTTCACAAATATATTATATCATATAGAGAAATAGGCAGATATCTTATCAAGGGGTCAAAATAACACCCGCCGTAATTCTAGGTATACAAAGACCACCGTAATTCTAGTGTTAAACTGTAAATAACACTTAAAAAAAGTTATGATTTTTTATAGTATTTTCCCCATGATTTATTATAAGATAGGAAAGCCAAAAAAAATTTAATTATTTTTTAAAAATCGGGCATTTAAGGATTAAGCACAATACTCTTCTCCCTAGCAATTTTCGATTGACTTGTAAATCTCAATTTCGAACCGTGAGAGCCGATTCCCAGCAATCGAAACTCCCCATCGAACAACTTTCCCAACATGGAATTTCGATATTAAAGGTATTAAATCTTGACAGACGATTAAACGTCAGATCACGTCCCGAACCCGCCTCCTTAGCTGTAACTGCACCTGCTTCATTGTTTTGTGGGAACGTGGCCCACGAAATTATTCTCATCCCCCCTCTCCCATCTTTACGGAATTAATATCGATTTTGGCAACACCGGTCTTCCGCCTGGCCGGGCCACGCCTGTTCCCTTCTGCCCAATAAGCGTCCGCCTCTTCGGATATTGCGAAGGGTAGATGTCTTGAAAGGTGGGCGATTCGCTGAAATCTCGAAACCGAAAAAAAATTGGGAAGGTTTGTTTTCGATAAATCGAAATGTCCTGAATGAAGAACGATTTCTCACCATTCAGTCAAAAACTTCTTTAGTAGAGTTGTGAGTAGTGGAAAAACCCCGGTTTATACCCTGGAAAAAACCGAGTTTTTTGGGAAGAGAATTTTGAAAATTTCCAAAACGTGGGACTTTTGAAATATTTTGTTTACTTTCATCCTAATCGCACAAGACACTTTTTACATTTCATAAATGATTTGATATTAATAGTTAACTGGCAACTGTAATGAATAAACGTGTAAGGATGCCAAACAGCCAACAAATGGAATAATTGGGATGAACTAACTCTATTTGGCAAGGCATCATGTTTAGCATGAAAGTAGGAGTATATATTTTCCTTTGAGAAATATCCAATATTTTTATTATTACATAAATATTAGGCAATCATCTGTAGTATCACAAAACCCATAAATCATTCTTTTCTTGGATAACATCTCTCTCTCTCTCTCTCTCTATATATATATATATATATATATATATATATATATATATATATATATATATATATATATATATATATATATATGTATATATGTATATATATATATATATATGTATATATATATATATATATATGTATATTTTTTAAATTTAATTGTATAAAAAATAATATAATGTTTTTTAAATATATAATGATAAAAAAAATATAAAAATAAAAAAAATTTAAATTTAAATATAAAAATAATATTATAAAATATATGAAATATAAAAAAAAATATAAAAAAGGTATATAAAGTTATATATTAGTAAAAAAATGAATAAAGTAGCTTTAAGACACAATAATTGTTATATTAAATATATATATAATATATGTTATTTTAAATAATATTCTTATAAAAAATATATATATTATATATATTATATTATTATTTTATATCTTTTATATATTTTAAAATCTCTTAATAATAGCTACGTATTCTTAAATAACCGTTACGATATATAAAATTGAAAAAATAAATGTAAACATTGTTAAAATTGTTTCTTCCCCAAATTCCCGGGTTTATTCCCAGCTCTTCAAAATTCCGGGTTTTTCCCATCTCTATTCTTTATTCCTTAGTTTTGTCTTCACAGCCCTGTTGCCGTTTTTCTTCTGTAACGGTAACGAGGCACAGAGACGATAAAACCATTGCAGTGAAAAAGGCACTAAAGCAGGGCTTCGAACAGTAAATTTTTTTTCGTTCTGGTCAACTAAAAAAATATATATCTGTTCATAATTCCGGTTTTCGTTCCACCTCAAAACGGTTTTCGGTTCAGTTTTGAATGAATAATTTTACTTTATGTATATTCTTATTTGCACTAAAAATATAATTCTATAAAAAATGTAATGCTACCAAAAGTGTGAATATTTTATACTTTTTTTCAACTCCTCTTCTTAGCCCACTCTCCTGTTTCTAATCATGGATCTTGTTGGTGCTTCAACCACATTTGGCGAAATTGGCGTGCTTGCAGCTTGCGTGCGTGGCTTGCTTGCAGCGTGGCGTTTGAAATCTGGCGAGGGGATCGTAACTCAACAAATTGATACATAAACAAAAACAACATTTTGAGGAAAAATTTTACAAAAATTGAATATTTAAAATCTAATTGAATTAACAAAGAAAACACAAAGGAGACACATAACATTCATACTAAATAGACGGAAACATTCACTTAATCACAAATTAAATAAACAGAGTGTGATTTTCATCACAAATTTGTGATTTAGTGTAAATTGTAAAATTAATTTAAAATAAGAGATTTAAAAAATTTTTTCTCCCAGATAAACAGAATAATGATAAGCTCTTCAGAAGTTTCTTTTTCTCGTTTAGCTCTATACTGCTCACGACGTTTTTGAAGTCGAGCAGCCTTTTGAGTTTCTGTTTTCTGTTTAACCATTTTAAATTTGAATGGTATATTTTTATATAAATTTTTCTTTATTTTCTAAGTAAATAGAGCGATCTTAATGGAACTCGTTAGATACTTGGTAAATTCTTTTTCCAATTTTTAAGTAAATCGACCGAGACATAGTAAGCAAACCGAGACAAGCTTATGATTTTTCTAGTTTTTATTTCTACGCTGACAGCTATGTACATTTTACTTCAGTATTTACATTTATATACAAAAGCATTATTGATACCAGCATCCAACAAACTCCGTTCAGCTAGACGCGAACATACCTCGAGAAAATCAAACAACCCTCTCCCCGAACGCCGGGTCGCGAACTCCGAACCGTCCGAGAATAACCTACTCGGACAAAAACTTCAACCAATCCCAGGCCCCCAGTTAGGCGCTTAACTTCGCCTTCACTCCTACACCCAAGTAAGGGAAGGTAAGGATTTCCCCTCATTTCAGATCGGCGAAGTACAATGTTGCAAAAGATGCACCCAACACGGGAGCTAGCTTTAGGCGGGAAAATATAGAATATTTTACCCAAGATATCTACTCTATAGTTCTCGAAACGTGTGCCCTGGGAAGCATTCACTTCTGTTGTTGGCATTGTTTCTGAAGCCACTTGGTCCAATCAAGCCCAAGTGAGTCATACGCTACGCGTAATAATGCAAAGGAGTCTTTCGTTTTAATGAGCACTTCTTATGCTCAAGTGAGTCTTCATAATTTAGAAGAATGGGCCAAGCAGAAGACCCATAGGCTTGGCCTGCCAACCCCAGAGGTAATGAGAATTTTGAGGAGAATGTGAACACGAACCTATTGGACGTGTTCCACTTCCCTATAACGAACACAGCAGATCTTAGGCCCGCTCGGGCTCCGAACCCGCACCCCCCCCACAGGTACGAGAGCGTTGCCTTTGCTCAGCTCTTGCATTAACTTCTTCAAGAGGTATAATACAACTTACATAACATCATTGACATTTCTAATATCCATATACAAATAGTAACTTTAAGAATAAGTAGAGTTAAGCAGTTTGCTCCGAGTTTCGATAGATGATACTTAATGTTAGATAATAATAGATAATGTTTGTTTAATAATAGATGTCAGTAGTAAACGCAGGTCTTCGGCAAACGGCGTGACGTCTTAGGGGAGGGGCTTAAGGGGGCGTAATCACGACGTCACTAGAGAGTTGAGTTGTTTTCCTCATTCTGCTACATTTGAAATGTTGTGCACCGTTGCCACTACATTATAACTAATATATTTTTCTTCAGCAGAGGGAACCCAACAACTCGACTTTACTCTTGGCGTCATTGCCACGCCCCCTCAAGCCCCTCCCCTATGACGCCATGCCACCTACCGAGGACCTGTGGTTACAACTGTTGTCAGTATCGTTGCACCGCACATTAATTTTTCGACTCGATATAATTCAGGCTGTAACAATAGGACTTTACAGTTCTAGAATAGTGAATATTTTGGTAGCGGTCGACTTCTTGGTAGTGACTACGACCTCAGAAAAAACTCTTAAACCCTTGACATAATATGAAGTCTGACAGACGTCAGTCGTCTCATGTGCCAAAGTAGATTTTGACGTTTCCGAGACGTCAATAGATGTCTCCGAACAGACGTCGCGCGGCATTATACTAAATCATAATTTTATACTGTTACTTAATTATTGTGCATTAGCATCCTATATAAACAAAAATTAAATGTTACACAGAAATGCAAATTTCAAAATAAAACGTTCTCTTTCTCAAATTTCACAAAATTTTTCAGATGAGCCGGAATTAAATAGAATTTTTTGGACACATCAGATTCAGTTTTACTTGTAAGTTAACACTTCTTTTAACACTTTAGTTTCCGGCACCAGCTGCGACTAATGGCTCTGCAACTTT
>CM063498.1:208629051-208651551 GCA_032207245.1 Pardosa pseudoannulata | reverse complement strand
CCAGGTATAAAAAGCCTAGAATTTTTCGACTGGGGGCTTTTCGACATTTTTTTAGACCTCGTGGTTTGGTTTGGTTTTGGTTTGGTTGGCAACACGAGGGCTAATGAGACCGGGACCTACTGCTTAAAGCCGATTCCGAACGGCTACGAACATCCATGCCATGGTGGGATTCGAACCCACGAACTCCGGTTCTGAAGGCCAGCACCCTAACCATTCAGCCATCGTTCGGCCACGACCTCGTGGAGTCTTCTGCACCTTTGACCGGAGCCAGCTTTTTAGCAATTACATTCGCTGGACTCGTCAAGTCCGCTCCCATAAGGAACGGCAGGGTCTCGGACACCGAACGGGTTTGCATTACACCTTGGAATGCCTCCCCATGTTGTGAGATTATTTAACCTCTTTTTCGACTATGAACGTCGTGGTAATTTTACGCAAGCAACAATCCTTTACATTTCGACTTGTTTGGGGAGATTAGAATCCCTTTGTATATAACCAGTAAAATTAAAGTGTTTTCCAAATCTATTATGAGTGTGATCCTTCTTCACTGACGAACATTGAAGTCGTTTCAGTGCTTTCTTTTTTCGAAAGCGAACAGCTCTAACATTTCGGGTTCTGCCCGTCACTTTTATAATTTAATTTTTCTCTTTACAGATATAAACGGAAATGCGATGAGCGTGGCTCGCCAAATCCCGCTTGGAACTCTACCACCTGCTCGTTCTGGCTAGAATCGAAATGGGCGGTAATTGGCATTGATGCCCCTGACGGCTATTGTCTGTGAAAATGACCCCCTCCCCTCTCCCGTCTGTATACTAATGAGGTTATGATGGGTGTTAAGGTGCCGTTCCACACACCTTCCTGTCTCGATATTCGATAATTACAGGTATCGTCGAACTCGTGCCATTTTTCTCTCTCTGTCAATATGTGTTTTGTTAATAGTCGCCGACCTTCATTCTGGATCTCCGTTTGGCGAGCCGTTCTGAGGTGTTAGGGGGTCTTATGGGGAGAAAAATTCCAACATTTATTCCGAGAAAAGAACTACCGCGACGCTGTTATTTTCTGGCTTTACCGTGCCCACAAGTATTTTTCTCTCCCCCCCACGAACGTCAAAATAAAAGATAAAGAAAAAAATTGTAATGGTTCGATCATGAATCTAATTGCCACTAAAACGAGCAAAGTTTTTTTCTATAATTTTTACCTCGGAAGTATGTTTTTTGTATTTTTGTTTCGACATTTAGTAAGTGGTACAGTTCAATTGGGACACATATGTACTCACTTTAATTTTAACATTTCTGTATTGCATAGTAATTTTGTACTCATTTTATCTGCTAGAATGAGTGAACTCGGCAATGAGGTTAGCATAAACTAACTTTTGCGGCCCTGCCAAAGGGACCGCATTTCCCGAGAGGGCCACTTTTTTTTTTAAATTGCCTTCAGCACCCCTCCCCTTTTATTATTAATATACCATCTTAATTATAATTATATTCTTTAACAACTTCTGGCAATTTTATCTCTAAAATGACAACTTTTTGCGAAATGTCTTTGTTTCTCTTTTAATTGTCGTAACTTTTGACATCTTCGAGAGAACCAAAACTATTCTCGCTTTAGTTCAAATAATTATGTATAACAACTTTAATTAACTTAGTTTCACTTCTAGCATCCTGGGATTCATCTTAACATTTTGATTGCCTGGCTTCTTTGCGCCCTCTCGGCACTATAAAGGAATGTAAAATGTTTTGGAGTTTGAGCTCTAAAGATGAATTGTCTAAATACACTTAACTTTTTTTATCTTTCAGTTTTCCTGATTCCTTTCATGGCATAACGACTCCAGCACGGATGCATTCGAAATATGTAGTGGGCAAAAACAATGTGAACCCCCCCCCTTTGTTCCGAACACTAATGACCGAAATCAGCTGCTCCCACCTGCTTGACAGATTACAATAATGCGGCAACGCCGTGTCTGGGATGTTGACAGTTTGGTTGAATAGGCGTCACGCCCTGATCGGTCGCGGTAATAATTCCAGAGCATTGCCTCGAGAATTCCGGATCGGGACAGGTAGCGAATGAGAATTCAACTAAAAAACTATTAGTAACCTTAGCTGGACTTCTCAGGTAACTGGAATCGTAACTTACCAAAAAAAGGTTGACGGGACCGTAACTGACACCCAGGTATAAAAAGCCTAGAATTTGGCGACTCGGGGGCTTTTCGACATTTACTTAGGTGCTTCGACCACGTGAAGGCTTCTGCGACTTTTGACCGGAGCCAGCTTTTTAGCAATTACATTTGGGAGACTCGTAAGGTCCGCTCATATAAGGAACGGCAGGGTGTCGGACACCGAACGGGGGATAGATTGGGTTTGCGTTGCACCATGAAAAAACCTCCCCATCGTGTGAGAATGTTTAATTCTTTTTTTACGACTGTGATCATTGTTAATATGTTATCCAAGCATCAATCCTTTACATTTCGAATTGTTTTGGAATATTAGAATTGTGTGCGTGTGCGTGCGTGCGTGCGTGCGTGTGTGTGAGTGAGAGATGTATCAAAATTATTACACTTCAATATCTCTTAAAAATACTCCTCTTTCCCATTCTTATTCTTTCAAATCTATTTTCCCAGCCACAAAATGTGTCAATTAAAGGAGTGTCCACGACTTAAATTTTCCAATCCATTTTCAAAAGCTTTCTCTGCAATTGAGACAAATTGTCTGTCTATTCACAGAATTTTTCAGCTGTCACTGGCAAATGACTCAGTTTTTTCCATCCGATTTAACTTACTTTTTATTGTTAAATTCGCTGACTGAGTTACCTGTCCCTTGGGAAAATTCTATGCGTTGCACGCCGTGGAGACCTACTGTGTAGTCCCTAAGTGTTTTCATAGTCATTCCTTCGTCTGATTTTGACTGTTAAACATGTCAGATTTTATAGAAGAGCTGCTAAAACTAAGTTCAACTCGGAATTGCTTGTTCTTTTATGGAATGACACAACTGCATCCTGCCATCTTCAATAGCCTAGTTGCTTAGGCATCTTCTTGTCCAGCAAGCCCAGGACAAGTAAATACAATAGGGGCTTAATTCGATGTCACCGGCGGATTCCTTTTCGCCCTATTACATTTCAGTCGATAAGATTCTTTTACGTGGAAAACTACATTTTAGTCGGTAGGATCGAATTTTTCCGACTTCTGTAAACCAACGCAATTTAAAACGTCGATTTCATAGAATTATAGCCCCTGTTGTTTTTACTTTCCCGAGCTAAGTAATGGACAAAATTAATTTTTATGGTCCATCTACCCTCTCAGTGGTCACGCTACTCCATAAGAACCACTTTGGGAATCAGTGTCTTAAGAACTTCGATTCTAAGCCGTTAACGAACACCTGTTAAGGGTGGGACTGGTACAAATTTCTTTTGTCCAGTAGTGTCACTTTACCAAACGCGCAGACGCCTCCATTGTCCTTCCAGGTCGAGTGTGTCTTGTGCGTTGAAATCTGGTGGTCAACAAGTTGCAGCAACTTGATCTGTCACTTTATATTCTTCCCAGCCCTACTGGCCTGTTACGAAAGTTTAACAGATAAATGGTCACAAAATTGACAATGGTCACAAAATTGAAATGATTTAGAGTACAAAATAATTTTCGAGTTTTATGTCTTGGATCCGTATCAAATAGAATTTCTACCAGACGATAGAACGTTCATTGTTTCTGCTATTCAAAACTCGAGTACCTTACTCCTTTCGGTATTAAATTGACAGACATTATTGCTGTTAGTTGTCAATCGACATACTTAACAAATTCTATCAATCAAAAGATTTGTCGGACCTCTGATACCCAAGGCATCCGATGCATAGGATTTTATATCTGTATCAGGGATCGATAAAAATATTTCTGAAAAAGTCCACTATTAGAAGATAATCCTACTGAAGAGGTTTTCGGACACATTCCATTCCATTCCATTGGGCAACAGAATTATTCCTCTACAAGTCTATATCAAAACGACAGCTGCGGCTAAAAGATACGCATATTCCCATTTCTTCTTGCTCTTAATAAAGTTCGATTAATAGACTATTCAACGAATCATTTCGTCGGAATTCATGAATAAATATGCCCCAGACGGCTGCGTCGTGCCACACTATTTGCTCAGTCAAAACTTAATGCTAACTTCTCGGAGCATTATAAAAAAAGCATCGAAGAACGACCTTTTATGAATATCAAAGCCGTCAGGGGCAAACGGCCCCTTTAGAAATATTCAGGAATCATTTTAAAGTGTCTCGTGTCCCATTCTCCCTCCCCCTGAGGCACTTAATCCCCCCCTATCGTGTTGTAGGGTGAGGTGTGGACAGGCCTCGCACCCCCAGCATTTTGACAGTAATTATTTCCCACAAGTACCTGTTTCGAGGCACCAAATTTCTCGCCGTTTCGTTGCCTCAGAGGTGTAAAACCAAAACGAATTACTCGTCGGCCCAGGAGAAGGCCTCATTTGGCGGTTTAGCGCTTATGGCGAGACGGGACTCAAATTCATGCTCGCCACGAAGACTTCCCCTGTCCTTTATTCTGAACTCAGGAAGCAGGGCATTTTTGGATGAACGTCCACTCGGAGATGCAAGCGCTGTTACCAAGCGAAAGATCTTCATTCATCGTTTTGGAGAGGCAACGATTGTCCCAGAAATCTGTCGTCTGACTATGTACCGGCAACTTTAAAGGCAACACTGGATGCTATCAGCCACCTGTACCACTTATTTGACCAGGCATTTTAAATGCATTGCATGTTTCCAAAACACAACGAACAAACTTCTATGCCCATATTGGTTTAGGCTTTTTTTATTCAAGAAAATGTAAAAATCCCTTTAAATCATTGGCGAAGGATCTTCATTGTTTACTTTTCTAACGGTAATAATAAACCCTTTATATCAACAAAAATAAGAGGCAAGGAAACAAAGCAGCGTGTCAAAAAGTTCTCGAATAGAGTGAAAAAGAACATAACCAAGCAAATATCGTTTTTAAACTCCAGAAATTCTTTTATTCTCAAGGATGATGGGAAATTCCATCTGAAGCCTCTGTTTCGAAACGTTCAGGGATTCGAACCGTAATCTTTTTGTTCCGGTTTCTATTCCGGTTCAACTGAAATAATATATATTGGTTCAGTTCCGGTTTTCATTCCGCCAAAAATAACGGATTTCGGTTCCGTTCTGAACGAATAATTTTATTTTATATATGTGTTCTTATTTGTGCTAAATATATAATTCTATCTTAAACAAAAAATGTAATTCGAACAAAATTGAGAAGATTTTATTCTTTTTTTAATGGGTCCGGTATGTGAATGGATCCAATGAGCCAGCCCGTACCATACGACCGGCGAGTAGAGAACAACGGGAATTGGCATTGTTATCCATTATCAAAATCGCAATCGACTGAATCAGTGGCGGACTAAGGCTAAAGCGTGCCCTAGGCGACATTGTCATTCCGGGCCTATTTTTCAGTCATGACGCATACGTTGCGTTTGGTAGTTTGGTTTTAAAGCATTATAGTATGGAGTTCTATTTAATTATCGGATTCCAAGAAAAGAAAGGAAAAATAATATACATGTACAAAAAATTAAGTAAACATAATTTATTAAAACACACACACAATTTATTAAAACAAACAATAATACTTAAAGAAATATACCCAGATAGATTAGTTATATTGCCCTTTTTTCTCACTTTTAATTCTGCCAACTCGTCCATTAGTTTGTCATCATTAATAGAGTTATTTAATAACTCTTTTTCTATATAAAGTAACGATAAACTATTTCATTTTTGTTGGCCTCATGTGGATCTTAATTTTTTAAAATTCTGGCCATTACTGAGAATGATCTTTTAGCGCTTGCACTGCTTATTTCGAAGGGTTCACTAAATTCTCAGAAATTATGTTTAAATGATGGAATGTTGCAGTAGTATTATTTTCCCGAATAAATGACCGCATGGATACAGAAGAAATAATATTTCCTTTACTTTTAAAAGTGTTAAATTGTCATACTTCCTTTTTCAGTTCTGCTAGGTTTCAATCTTGTTGTTCATAGCATTTTGAATTCCTCTATTGAAGAGTCACTATCATGAAAAATTGTTTTGAATTTATTGTTAATAGTTTTATATCCCACAGATCTTTTTTTAATGTAAAGAATCGCATACAACAATAAAAAAAATATCAACTTTAAAATGTTCTTTGAATCTTCTTTCGTGGTCTGGAATTCCACATAAGATGCAATACGTTCGGGAGACACTGACTTTGAATAGCTACGTTTGACTTTTTAAACACGTGCTGACGTGCATAGTAAAGGCTTGATAAGTGCGAGGCTCGATCGTATTGACACGCATCGACACTCGCGGGCGTGGATAAATAACGCTCGTCCACACTTGTCGATTGTATATGTCAACAGCTAGTTTTTTAGTTGAATTCTCGTTCGCTAGCTGTCCCGATTCCGGACTTCTCCAGGCAATCCTTAAGATCCTTAGGATCATTACCACAACCGATCAGGGGTGTGACGCCTATTCAACCGAACTGTTGACCTCCCAGACACGGCGTCACCGCGTTATTGTAGCCGGATCGAAACAGGAGGAATTCATATCAGCTGATTTCGGTCTTTCGTGTTCTGAACAAACGGGGTTCTGAACAAACATAGGGTTGACGTAAATTAGAAAATAGGATAAGTTGCTTACAGTAACAAAGTAACTGAAGATATATTGAACCGAAATAAACCGATGTTTTTTTTTTCGGTTTAGTTCTGACCTAAATAACGGGTTTTTTTCGGTTTTCGGTTCAAAGCCTGGGTCATTTTACCTTAAGTGGTATAAGGAGTCTCATTTTGTCGTTGAATAATAAATTTTACACGTTACAAATTATTTTTTCTTTCCTAACATACTCGTCAAATTACAATGAAATTAGAATAAATAATCTACAAATGCTTCAACTGTTCCAAATATTTTTTTTCAGATAATATAAAATATATTTTAATACAAAAAGTATTTATGAGTGTGACTGCTGTTTTAAAATGAAAATTTTCCTTATAGTTCCCGCGGCCAGAATTCCAATAAAGATAGGGCTGCCATTAACAGAATTCCACTGGTTACGAAATAGAACAGGGTGCATTTCGAACTCGTACCTCGAATCGAAGCATTTTAACGAGATTAACCCCTTCTGGTATGATTTAATAATGAAAAACTGTGCGTGAAGTAACCATTTATTTTTTATTTAAAAAAAACTTGTTTCATTTTACAATTCTTACATATTCCTAATTAAAATCCACTTTTTACATAGTGTTAAATAATATCAGAAACAGTAAAATTAAGAAAATATCAAAGCAAAACATTTATAAGGTATACAGATAACAGTCTTCAAGCTAGTGGTACTTTTCAAAACAAAGTGCAAAGGAATACTGAATTGTTTACACCGCTAGGGAGTCTCACTTCTAATTGGATTCTTGTAACACACACGGCATTTCTTAGTAGGTTTTCTTTTATTCTGACTCATTCATTTGGCAATGACTTGTACCAAGTAAACAATATGCAATAGTGACTTGGGATTTTCACAAGTGATAAAAGTGTTGCCGAATTCAGTACACTAGAAATTATAAACTAAATTAATTATCATATTTAACATTAGTCGCATGACGAGTGTAGCTCGTCATTGTGCGGTATGGAAGGAAAAACCAATGACGAGCTAGACTAGTCATTTTACCGGAAGGGGTTAATACTTTTTTTATTGAATAAAATTAAAATGTTTTACCAAAAAAAAAGCAATATTTTTTAAAAAGTGTATGTAAATATAAATTACAATTATTGAATGTGCTCATTCATCGGTGGTATAAGTTATTCTACGTAAAAGATTCAATCTATCTACCTGGTGACGTATTGAGTAAGGTTAGGCGAGGCCGTCAAAGATACAGGCTGCAACTCAATTTACTCTCGGGTAAATGCTTTATTCATGGGAATAACTATATACATTTGTGTACAGGATTCAGTATATTCAATTTCTTCTGGGATCTCGTGTTGAGATAAACGTTAAAAATATACCATACGTGTGTACAGTGAAGATAGTAACACAGGAACAGTTCACTAATGAGTGCCGGTACGGGAATCGGACACTATCGTCTACCGGTCTGATGATCCGAACAGTTGACTTCTACACTGAGGATCGAAACGCTCAGAGTACGTGTCTCGCTGGAGTTCGTTTACAATCAAAGGATGCAGGAGGATCCAAAATGAGAGCAAGTGTTACTCTCGGCGACCTACTTCCAAGCACGAAGTAAAAAAATTATTACAGGTAGCGGGAATGAGATCCCTAAGTCGAAGGTCGACTCCTTAGCAGAAAGCAGAGACGCTAGAGGTCTCTAAAGGAAAGCAAGCTCCGGCAATTCGGAGAGACGAGTGGACGCCTCTCTCTTGGCTCAGCCAATCTCTTTATATAGGGGTCCCGGTTACATTTTTCGGGATTCTTCCGGAACCTTCCAGAACCAGGGTGACGCAATTTTGCGGTCAACCGACCAGCATGAATTAGCTGTCGTGTTTCCAGATGTGGCCGATGTTCTTCTTTAAGTTAACCGACCCACCGTCCTAAATCCATTAGTGGCACCGTTACTTAGTCCAAATGGGGACCCACTGTCACTCGATTTATAATTATTATCAGACTCTTGACGGCAATAGACATCATAAAGATGTAGACACACTGGCTCCGGCGTACTGACAGTTTTTTTTTATTTATTTCCACTTAAGCGACTGCATCTGTTTTGTTGACGGAAACCCTCTACACAAAAGGCTTTGTTCGGACCCCTGGTTTCTACCTACCTCTAACAATAATTGCCCGCTGAGAAAAGTCAGCTTCCGTTCTTCTTTCGTGCGGGTCATGTAACGGATCGTTATACTACCCAATTTTATCAAAATTTTTTGTATAGTTTATAAAATAACGCGCGCAAGGGTAAAATTTTAGAAAACGAGAAAAATGCCATTTAATATAAAAATTATTCCTTTTAACCGCGTCATTATACATTTGATCATGACTCCAGTTTTATTTGGAAAAAGAAGGGTACCCAAATGCACAGAAAAGAGGGTAGTGTAATATATAAAAAATTCAAAATTTTAAAATTTTGAAATTGTGTGGTTATGCATAAAGAAACAAACACACAAACCAATAAACTTTTTAATTTTCAAACATATGTAACTTAAACGCTAAAAATTTGAGTCCATGAAATAGACTCCTAGACTTTTAGGAAAAGAATTGGTTGTTAATGCCGGCGATAAAATTTTCATGGCAACCAAAACCAATCGATGATTCAACTTAAAATGATCACATATGAACCTAATCTATTATTTAAGACAAATATTAAAGACAATTATTGACGTCCTATCTAAGTTCAGCGATAAAAAAGATATTGAAATAATTTAAAACAAGAAATTATTCAATGAGAGGATTGAAGGAATGACTTCATAATGCTACAAGAAAATGTTATTTTTTACTTATTTATTATGTGATAAATTGAATTGCCTGCACTCAACCGGGGAAAATAGAGTATTAATAATGGCATTAAACGCTGTAAAAGGGTGGATTTCGAATGTTTTAAAGACGACAGTATTTTTTGCTGTGATAGGAAGCCTATTTATACCAATTTATTTTAGAATCGGTTCGATCGTTTAGGAGAAGCTAAACTTGACTCGCTTTGAATTCTGCTAACCCTAAGTCATCCAGAATCCAACATGGATGCCTCTATCCATTCCAGGTCCAACCGCTTCACAAATTCGAGGACAGGCAGACAGATAACTTAGGCTATTATTATAATACTAGAAATGTTTAAACATTTATTATTTGCTATTTTCACTGCTACTACATCTCTATCTTTCTTTGTGAACATTATGAGAGAAATGCGCTCTATTTTAAAAATGAGATACTCTTCAATATGGTCTCTTAATACGTCTTTTTTAACCTATATTTATGAAATTATAAAAAAATCTGATCAAGAAGAGTTGTGCTGTATCAAATAGCTGTATTTTCGTACATAAAATATTTTTAATTGATTTCTATGCTCTCTAAATGCGCACACAAACTCACATACTGTAACAAACGCAATTGTTATCATTGTTGTGTTTACAAGGTTTTGAAAAATTGCAATTGTTGAAAATAACAGCGAAGACAATGTTATAGCTCTAATATAAGAAAAGATTATTGCAAAAGAGAGTCTCTGCAACAAAGGACTTTCCTATAGACACCGTTTTAAACTAAAAGATTTCTCTTGACGGTTTAAGTGCTAGATAAAAGAATTTGATATTTACTTAAACGATTGACTTTGTTTATTTCGAATTTGGATAAAAGAAAAGCATCCAATAAAATTGATCTACTTGCTGATCGTATAAAGTGGAAGAGAATAATTTCTAGTGCAAACTTTAGAAGAAACAAAGTAATATGCACATCGTTGAAGCCGATCGCTGTACTCTGTATGATACAGCTTCGGATTGATAACATCTATGTTGTAACGGCGTGATTTAGCGGTGTATCGTCATCAAAGAACTGTGCTTTGAGAGGTGGACTTGTGTGGATACAAAAGGATTGTTTTCCCCGGCACCATGAAGTCTACACGGCTGTGCCCTATAGTAAAGGAACAATATGCCAGACGACACGACGCCTTCACTGACAGCCGAAAAAAATGATCACGGGAACGACAAAGGATTTGCCGCTTCTCAGATGTAGCCGCTAAGAATTCCAGGGACCCTGGGTTTGCGGCCGATGATTGTTTAACCTGGACCAATCCAGTTGGTCGAAGGGGAGGTCATCGCTAGGTGACTCAATAATGAAATTGTGGGTGAGGCCCCTCCCCTAGAAAGAGACAAAGAAGATTTTTTTTTTTTTTTTTTTTTTTTTTTTGAGAGAGAGAAGTTAGCTAGCAACCAGCTAATTCAGAGGTCGCCTTGACCAGTCTCTCTACCAGAGTTTTTTTTTTTTTTTGGCTATAATCCCACCTTGGGATCTTTTCTTTAAGAAGTAGTCCGCATCGGCTAACTCGGAGGTCGCTTCGACCAGTCTCTCCATCGGAGAGTTTCATTTAGCGAAATCCCGTCTTGGGATATATCTCTTGCTGAGATTGAAGCGATACCCTGGGCTTTGGGTTTCCGTATTCTAATATAATCCTCTTCAGGATTGTTTGCTGTTCTACAGAACGAACTGCGCTAGATCTCCTTCAGTGAACTTTCGAGAGAGCTACGAATTGTTTCTTCCGTCTAATCCCCCCTATTTCGGCAGAGACTGAATTTAGTTTAGGTACCCGTCTCTACTCAGGCCTACGTGTACTAATCACTTACCTGTGATCGGATTGTTTTCTTTATAGTTGTGAAATGATGTATATAGCAGAAGTGTAAATAAATCCATTAATCAAGATACACCCGATTCTTCCTTGTGTCACCTGAAACAGGGACCGGATACGTTACAATGTACTGGCCAGGGAACATCCACGCAAGCCCCCTAACTATGTTTTCAACTGCAAGTGAAAGTTCTGAAACCCTATATGTACTGGCGAAAGGTCATCCTCGTAAGCCCCCGAAGAAACCGTACCAGCCTGAAATTAAAAATCCCACTTACATTTATATGGACAGATTTTTGGATGATTGCGAACAGTTTCAAGAACGATTGGTTGCTTTTAAAAAGAAAATGGACCATGCCACGAAAGCTCAGCAAGTCATATCTGTGGTCCTGTAGTGTTATCGAAACCTCGTCGAGCGAGCTTTAAAAGACGAGTAAAAAAACTATTTTTCGGTTGTTTTATTGCCAGTACAAAAGACTAAACACTTATTACGCTTTACATCATCAAAATGCAATGAAGACATTTAATGGATAAAGAAGTAAATTTTTAAAGTTTAACTACAGTCTCTGCAAGAAGTAACATTCACAAGGACTTCAACATTAAGAAGATCAAATATCATCTAGGTACAACTTTGATATACTCCCCCAAAATATTACGCGCCAAATATGGCACTCCCTACGGACTTTTTAGGATTGCTGTTTCTTATTTTGGTAGTTTTTTCAACTTTTAGGTTTTTGCTGTTGCCAAATTTAGTATTTTCTTGTACTTTGTACCATTTGAGTTTTTTTTTAAAGTTTTGTGGCAACAATTTTTGGATTTCATATATGTTTTACCGCCATTTCATTCATTCGCCATTTCTTTGTGAAGTGATCAAGCGGATTTCTGACTTGCTGTATTTTGCTGCAAATCTGGTTGTATTTTCCAATTATATTTTTTTTCTATTAATTATTTTTATCTTTTAGCTTTCAATATGCCTACTGTATATAGTGTTGTTGAAAAGTTTCAGGGAATTTTGAGTCGGAAAATTGATAGTTGTGCTTCATTTTCGTTACCTTGCGATGTACATGTTTCGTAAATCATGTTTAGCGGCTAATGTTGATTGTTTCAATAAATTTATTGAAATTGCTGCTGTTGTAAATTGGGAGGAATTCAAAATTTCTGTATAAATAATTCTTTTTATTAGATTGCCAACACGTATTTTCAATTGTATTTGTTAAAATTTTTGTGTAAATTGCATATAATATGTTATTCAGTGTCATTTATTTGTATTTTTTATGTATTTATTGTATTTTTTAGGTATTCTTTTTTTGTATTTAGTGATTCCGTATTTTTTATGTATTAATTTTTTGTATTTAGCGAAAATCCATCTTGGCGAAAAAAAGGCGCCAAAAACAGGTATTTTGCTTGGCGAGAAAAAAAGTCGCCAAATTTCCGATTTGGGTGGTTTATCAAAGTAGTTGCATCAATTAAGTCATCGGTTCTTTTTGACTTTCTCATACACCACTGACATTCGAATAACTTCCATCTGTGAAATTCCAGATGATTTCTCCTATGAAATTCAATATTATCAAGCTCACTTATTCTTCTACCTCCTGACCATCCGGCTAACTTTTATATTTCTATGTTACACAAGAACCGCTGTCCTCCAGCTATGTGACTGTTTCCAACATTTTTCTTATAAAACCACTTCCGGCTAACTTTCATTTTCCCTCTCACAAAAACCACCACCACTCGGCTCAATTTCTCTTGTTAGCACCAAGTTCAAATCTTGTATAAAAACTGTATTCTTGTAAGCAAACCCGAGAAAAAATAAAATTTCAGTTATTTACTCAATCAGTGCTTCTTTTGTATACAATTTTATGCACAATAGTGTTGGTCTTACTTATGTAAACTCTTAATTTATTAAAAAATAATTTTCCTTTTTTATATCAAAAAAAGATGAACAAACTTATTGCTTAGGCCTTGTATCAACATTTTAAAAATTAACTCAATGTGATCTATTAAACCGCTTTCTAGTATTGGGACAAGGAACGGACCCATCTTAATAGTTCCAATTTAAATCGCCGAACGCTATCCGATTGGTTAGGGCACTGATCGTCGGTACCGGAGTTCGTGGGTTCGAATCTCACTACGGCATGGATGTTCGTAGCTGTTCGAAATCGGCTTTAAGCAGTAGGCCCCGGTCTCATTAGCCCTCGTGTGCAAAACAGTAGACCGTAGTTCTCTAAACCAAACCAATTTAAATCAACGCAATTAATGTTCTAAAACGTTTAAAAAGGTTATGTTTCCTTTGATATTTTCAATTTTATAAAATTTATATTTATAAAAATGAGTTGTGGTAGCCCAGTCGGCAAAGGCAAGAATTTCTTAACCGGAAGTTCGAGGGATGGCGGGCCAAAAATTCATTAATTCCGGTTAGGGCAAGTAAAATAGGTTCGTGGTCGCCGTGCCCTCGATCAGTCAAAAATGAAAGTATGGGTATACATGTTAATGCTTTATGTCCTCGAATGTGTCTCAAAAATTATTTTCTAGTGTCCTCAAGTCGGTGGCGTGCGGTCCATATGTGCAGGGTGTGCACTGCACACCCTGGCAAAATTATGAGGGACAATAATTTTCTGCCCCTATGTCTACCTATCTTTATATGGTATATAATAAATATTATTTATAATATATTCAAATATTATGTTCATTTGCTTCCTTGTATTCCCGCAGTGCGTGCGGTACTAGGTGCTGCACCAAGTAGCGCGTTCAAAAGCAGACGAACATAGAAAGTTCTGATGTGTACGCACTGCGCACTGAATTGAAAATCATGCTTTATATGTATGGGCTACTGGAGAAGAACAGAATACTATAGCACTGAGGCAAGTGCAGCTA
This sequence comes from Pardosa pseudoannulata, assembly GCA_032207245.1. Lineage (NCBI taxonomy): Eukaryota > Metazoa > Arthropoda > Arachnida > Araneae > Lycosidae > Pardosa > Pardosa pseudoannulata. Next base: position 208,637,368 of record CM063498.1, on the reverse strand, counting down.
TTTTTCCTGCACTTGGCATTCAGAATGCGGTTTATTAAACGTTGTATTAGAGCGGGGACTTAGGTGCTGATGCGCTTTTGGTTTTTTTAACTGATTAACTGGTCATACGATTTTGCAGACGGTTAATGTTTAAATTTATATATTGTAAGACTTTGTTTTCATGGAAATATAAAAGAAGTATTTCATCAATATAAAGTGAAATGTTTTAGTGTGGTAAAGTAATTTCGGTGATGTATTATATTTGTTGAAATAATTCGCTGAAAAACAATGTTGTTTTGTTTCAAAGAAACGAATTTTAACAGAACAGTCCAAATTTTACCATTCATTGTGTCTTACAGACTGTATATAAGTTATATCTGTAACACCATATCCCTGGTTTTGTTTTGAAAAATTGTCAAGATGTTTTTCGCAGAATATAATTCGCAAATGTTAAAAACAATTAATAAATATAATTTAATCCACTGACCGAACAAGAAACATTTCGTTCTATTGTGCCAACTTGCAGTGAAATCCTCTGCACGTGGAATAGACGTTCGGTTTGTCGACACCCATGAGCACCCGGATGAGTCACCGTAGAGGCGGGCGCCGTGTGGTGCTACGTTTTCTGAACATATAAGTTTATCGTGGAATCCCGAAGCGTTGCTTTTTCGACGTCGATATGACACCATACAACAAAAGACATGATTTTTGCTTCAGTTCTAGTAGAATTCTCCTAAGTTTAGCTATTTTTATAGTTATTACTCGACTACTCGTAGGTAAGTATTTTATTTATTGTAATCTTTAAATTTATATTCATAATAAATAACACGTTTCAGAATAGAGAACTCAGATGTCTCAATAATTAAAAATTTATGGGAAAATCCATGTTCTCTGCACACCCTGCATGAAAACCTACCGCAAGCCACTGCCTCTAGTTTAGCTTAGATTCGGGGCCGCAGACTGATGTGTCCCCAATTACTGTTTAAAAATATGGTCGGCATACTCTTACGCGATCTTGCAAAATACATCTGCAGAATGTGCAAAACCCGCCCAAGACCACCTAACATCCCTGTCGTGTTACCTCAGCAACCAGTAGATGGATATTACTCAAGACAAAGGAATGACCGTGCTGCGAGTTTTCAAGCAAAGAAATGTTCGGTTCCTCAGTCAGTATGGAAAATCATAAGCCAAAGCTGGTCACGAGTAACATCGCCTTTGCCGGTTCAGTTTTGGTTCGAAACCCTGGCCACGACCTTCCGAGCCGTTCAAAAATGGCAAACAAACAAAACAAAAAAAAAAAAAAGATAATAAAGATATGAATGTGACCTCTCGAGTTTTTTCCCCTTTATAGCTGAATTCCCGGAGGAGCCTAGTTTTAGGCCTGTCCCATGCAACCGTCAGGTAAAAGGTCCTTGTCGTGTAAAAACACTTAATAACCAACTGTTAGAAGAATGTGTCCATTTATCTCAGTTCCGAATCGCAATGTTACAGAATTGTCACACAATAAATTACACAGCAAATGATTGTGACAATTCTTTAAGCAGACGCCAGAGTGCCAATGATGCCGTACAATGCGCCGTAAACATTCCCTCATGCATTATTCAGAAATGGATCCCCGACATCTGTAGGGTGTTTGGCGAAATCCACTCTCGCCAATGCCTCCGAGATACGGCGCTCGTTCTTCCACAACCCCTGACGAAAGAACGAAAAAAGAAATAAAAGACGCAAATCTCTTCGAATTGTGACTCCCTATCTGCAATCTTTCTCCCCCTATCGCTATGATGAGTTCTAATGACAGATCCGACTGCTAAGTACAGACTCTAAGTGCAAATATTGACACGTTTCGCGGCGAGACAAATCGTTCTCTCCCAATCACGGATCATTATCTCGGGGGAGGGGGGGGGCAGGGGTATGAATTCGGAATGGTCTGCCCGTAATCACAAAGCGGGACAGCACCAATACTTTTTCTGTTTGACTTGCTAATAGTGTACACACAGCCGGGGGGGCTGCCGACGCTACAGTAGCCGATTGAATTAAATGATGATTGAAAAGTTTTAGGAGCAACTCTGGACAGCTGTCGCAGATGCCACGAAGGATAAAAACAAAGAACGTCCGATCGAATTCCAAATATGTCCCCGACGCAGGGAACTCATAATTGCCGTTATCCATCTTCTTTAAAAGAAATTCGTTTGCTGACGCCTTCGAATTGACACATAAGAACACTGAAATAATAATAAAAAAGAGTGAAGGCTGACCGACGCTATTTCTTGGATGTTCGAAGCTAAGGCAAAGGGGCACGCACTACCAAAAGAAAACAAAATGGGACGAACTCTGACTCGACGTCGATGAGTTGCTGGAGTAAGACCTCAATAATTCGGCACAATTATTGCTGGATCTTTGCAATAAGAAACAATTCCCGACTGATCTGATAAAATATTTACGTTTAGAAATGGAAAGTCATTCGGATCACGAAAATGTAATAAAATCTTCCTTTAATAAATCATCGATCCAACTGAAAAGAAAAAAAATGCCTAATGGCTCGCGTCTGAAGGAGGTGCAACAAGTGGTTGGCAGCACTACAGTCTACACTTTTGCTACAGGTGGGATCATGAGACCTAAACCTACAGTTCGATGCCGATTCAGAAAGGTTAAGAACATCCATGTCAGCAGTGGAAATCGCATTCGCAGACTCCGGTACGGAAGAGAATTGCTATACCACTCTTCCTTCTACCAAGACACAACGAACGAACTGATCGAACTATGACCAAATTGATTCAGGCCTTTTTTATTCAAGAAAATATAAAAATCCTTTTAAATCTTTGATGAAGGATCTTCATTGTCTATTTTTCAAAATGCTCATAATAATCCCTTTATCACAACAAAAACGAAAGATACGGAAACAAAGTGGCTTGTGATGTTAACGTTTATAAAAACAGAGCTTCTACGGCAAAAGTTTTACGGCATTCGATTCTTACAATTTTGTTTCAGAGTTCCGTGTAAGTAGAGTGTAATAGAACCACGTATATTAAGACCCATCGTTATCGCTTCCTTCTGTACTTTCAATAAATTAGAACTCAATCCTGCTTCAAAATGTCAAGATGAGGCTTTCTACTCTTTCCTCTCAATGTTTTTCTAACTTCGATCATTTTGAAAGAGTTAAAAGAACATGGCAGTTTTTTGGTTTGTAAACAAGAAAGATAATATAGAACTGTACTGTGTTGCTACTCATCCCTTTGGTGTACGGGGTCTAGATCGGGGCTGTCGACTGATATAAATTCTTCCAACAGACCCCGTCACAATGTGCGACTGGATGCATCTTCACTTTTGAGTGCAAAACCATAATGGTTGAAGTCTGACTTAACCGGCAATGTGTCCTCATAACGAAATGGGCATGTGTGTATCCCCGTAATTTATAAACAAAAAACCTGTCACCTCCAGAGGTATCGTTTGAGAATTCGGAGGACAGTGGGAACACAAACTTATTTTGCGTGACCCAGCTGCCATTCGGTGGATCTTTCTCCAGCAGGAGCCTCGATTCCACTGGTTACGAGATCGTTGCCATCTCCGACTGAGCTATCTCGGTTCACTAGGGTGTGTGCGCCAGGTAGAACTGAATTCGGGGTCACAAGCAAGCGGTTACAGATAAGTTTGAAAAGAAATGCAACTGCTGTGACGTCGCTACACCCCATTGGCTTCGCAAAGAGATTTTGTTAAAGCCCAGGCCAAGGCGACTTTCTTTTGACACTAGACTAGAAAGAGTTTTCGCTTCGACCACGCCCTGAGATGTCCGAGGTGATTGGCAGTTCAGACGCGACGCTGAAATGTGAGACTTGAGACGCCAAAGAAAGAACTAATCGGAGGCTGGCAGAACGGCGACGCGGGAAGGAAAAGCCAATGGGAAGAGGCGAAAGGTGACGTCAGGCAGCGCGAGTTTTTCGCCGGAGAGTACCCAGCACGAGAACAAGCTGAGCTTTCGACTTGCGGCGGTTCTTTTTTTTGGGGGGGAGAGCTTTTCTCCAGCTTTGTGTGGGACTCAAGGAGTCCCATACAAAAACATCAACAGAAACATTCATTCTGTAGAAACATCAACAGAATGAATAAAAGATGAATGCATTATTTTCATTTGGAGATTGTGCCGGGTGAAACCATTCCCCTTTTCTGAGCATCTGGTGATAATTATTACATCCAAGTTGGCATCATTTAGACTTAGAAGAACTTTCGTTCAACTTGTGCAAGATAGACGGATCGGGTCCTATGAAGAAGTCCTGGAGAGAAAGCCTCGGCTGCAAAGGACTTTGGCTCCGTAGTTGGTCCTATAAGATTTGGGGCATACCATTTACACAATAAGAGAGCTCTCACGTCGGCAGTTTTGGATCTAAAAGCTTTCCTCAATCAATATTCGATTCTTTCTTTAGACTAACGGGCGGAATATCATCCCGTAGTAGCAGGAAGAATATCTGATGGATATCGACCGAAAAAGGCTTTTATTTTTCCATTAGGAGCGGGGTCACGGAGTCAGATTTGCTCGATTTAATGAAAACCAAACAGAGTTCGCGCCACCGTCCGAAAAACTCATCAAGCCGCCGACTCCCATTACTCATCCAATCAGATAATGGTCGGGATGGTCAGGGAACTCACACCTGTCGGCCCGATACGCATCTTGCTCCCTTTCGAACCTTTCCGCGAGAGAAAAAGAATCTGCGGCTAATGAAGCTGTTCCCGAAGGTCGGATGACGAATGCAAATATTCGACAGCGCGGGAAAGAAAGGATGCTTTTTTATACCATGGCAAAAAAAAAAACTTCTTGATATCGGTAGTAACGCTTAAGTTTATAAGGGCGTAAAACATTCTAACTACTCGAATATAAAATATCTTCTACCCGTTGTATGGTTGTTTATTGTTTTGCATTTGCAGCTGTCATCAAACAACCATCATCAATAAATTTATCATTAATATGATTTCAAATTTATTATTGCAGGTTTCCACAGAACACGACATACCCATCGTTCCTCTCCATTTAATATTCCTCTTTCTCCTCTGGATGTGCTATTAAATGGACCGTATAAAAATGATCAAAGACGAAATTTACGAACAACACGAACATTTATTGAACAAAAATATGGACTGATTCGGTTGACAGGAGGCCTGCCATGTTACACAGAGCTCACTGGATCTCGTAGTGAGGAAAAAAACCCTCGAACAGAAACCTCGCGCATGCTCAGTACGCGAGCGTGGAACGTAACATCCTCTTTTCGAAAATGGATGATTCTTTGTCCTTAACTCTTGAGGACCCACATGCTAGAATTTCAGTTGCCCTCCGGGGGGCGTTCGTGGGTTCGAATCCCACTGTGGAATGAATGTTCGTAGCCGTTCGGAATTGGCTTTAGGCTGTAGGTCTCGGTCTCATTAGCCCTCGTGTTGTAAAAAGTAGACCGTAGCATTTCTAAACCAACCAAATAATTTGTCTTCCGGCTATTGGGCTGGAAAGCCCAATAGCCGAAAATTTGTATGTTTTCTTCCCCCCCACCCGTTCCTAAGTAAAAAGCTTCAAAATCGAGTACAATAGCAATAAAATGTTTTATGTCATCCAGCCACCAGTAGTGTTTCTCGACGTCTTGTAAAATTCTAAGGGAAAACAACGTCTAACGTCGGATGTTTACCTTGTCCTCCGTGTACCGCTATCAGCATGACGCGTGGCTATGAGCAATCACGCCTCTAGGGGGAGTGAAATGTTCTCAGATGGCTTCGGCTATTCTGGAACCCAGAAGTCTCGGCTATCGAAGGCTATTGTAGGAACGAAAGGGTTGAAAACTTTAAAGTCGTAACCTTGGTGGGGAAGGGTCAGTTTCAAAATTCTTTGCATAGATATTTCGTGAGAGCCACAGGAAATGTTGGCGTTACACTTCTGGGAAGTGAAGAACTTTTTAAATTGTTCTGTTTTACCGCGCGTTGTAATGAGGAAATGAAATACAGTGGACTTCGCTTAATGTGATGGCGGTTCATGTTATCCATCGCTTAATGTTATCAACATCACTGGTTCCCGATTTTCTCTATTCATTTCTATGTTAAAATTGTCGCTTTATGGGATCGTTACATCGGTTCAGGGAATTCTTCTTAGAACCTCATTTTAACTGGCAAAGGAGTATTCACAATGTATTCAGAAGGAATCCGTTCTTTTCTTTCATATCGTTCTTGTTTTAATTTCCGAGAATTCTCCCTCTTCCTAGGGAAAAAGAGAAAAAACAAAGGAGTGGGAAAAACACGTTCCCGGAATTTATTAGAAATACGCACACCCTTCTGGTGGTCAGTGGTCGTCAGATAAGCAGAAGGCAACCCATTCTTATCGGAACTGAGAAGGAGCGTATTCCCATTTTATGCCTTGCTCGCTTACAGGCAGCTTGTCGATAGGGAAGCCAGAAAGCGAAATGATTTAACAAAACAAAAGATCGAAATTTTAAATCGATATGACAGGTTGTCAAATAGGAGTCGGCGCAACTGAACATCTCACAGATTCTGAATTGCACTGAAAGGGTTGAAACGTGGAAGTACAACACCGCTCCGATGACTTCAAAAAACATTATGATTACGAATGATTTATCCATGAGCTTCTTAGAAAGAATTGTAGGCTGTCCACAATGAATCCATTATTTTTATTATGTAAACAATTCTTATGTTTCTTAAAGGATAATATAAAATACATAAATATAAGGTGTGTGTTTTCATTTTATTTTGAAATTTAGTCCGAGTGAATTAAAATGGGGAGGGGGTAAATTTATCTACTTTTGCATATCGTTCATTGTCATCAATCGGTTATTGTTATTGAAATCACGGTGTCCCAAACGAATCCTATTAAGTGGAACCTATTGTATTTAGAAAAATTTGTTGGATACCGGTTTAAATAGAGATGAAAATGAGTCAAAAGAAGAAATTAAAACATGGTTATGATGATGTAAAAGGAATGTTTCTTAAAAAAAAAAAAAGAATTACAAATAGGAGAAAGATAATTTTAAATCTAATGAGAGTGCCTCCGGAAAAATAGCATTATAAAAATCTGGAAATTTTAGCGTTTCTTAAAATTTTACTCCTTCTTTGAGAGCTTAAAGTCTAATATCTCACGCATTTAGTAAAATGCACTAACATAACCTGATAAAGAATACTAACGGAGTTTATATATATCAGTGGCGTGCGGTCCATATGTGCAAGGTGTGCACTGCAATTATGAGGGACAGTAATTTTCTTCACCTATGTCTATCTATCTTTATATGGTATATAATAAATATTATTTATAATGTATTCAAATATTATGTTGATTTGCTTGCTTGTATTCCCGCAGTGCGTGCGGTACTAGGTGCTGCACCACGTAGCACGTTCTAAAGCAAACGAGCGTAGGAAGTTCTGATGTGTACGCACTGCGCACTAAATTGAAAATCACGCTTTATATGTATGGGCTACTGGAGAAGAGCAGCATACTATGGCACTGAGGCAAGTGCAGCTATTTTTCCTGCACTTGGCATTCAGAATCATCCGAAGGTACGGTTTATTAAGCGTTGTATTAGAACGGGGACTTACGTGCTGAAGCGATTTCGGTTTTTTAACTGATTAACTAGCCATACGATTTTGCAGACGGTTCATGTTTAAATTTATATATTGTAAGATTTTGTTTTCATGGAAACATACAAGAAGTATTTCATGAATATAAAGTGAAATGTTTTAGTGTGGTAAATTAATTTCGGTGATGCATTATATTTATTGAAATAATTCGCTGAAAAACAATGTTGTTTTGTTTTAAAGAAACTAATTTTAACAGAACAGTCCAAATTTTGTTCACCCTGGTTTTGTTTTTAAAAATTGTCAAGATGTTTTTCGCAGAATATATGATTTCCAAATGTTAAAAACAATTAATAAATATAATTTAATCCACTGACCGAACAAGAAACCGTTCGCTCCATTGTGCCAGCATGCAATAAAATCCTCTGCACGTGGAATAGACGTTCGGTTTGTCAGCACCGCAACTGCGGGCGCCCTGTGGTGCTACGTTTGCTGAACATATAAGTTTTTCGTAGAAGCACGAAGCGTTGCTTTTTCGAAGCCGATATGATACCACAAAACACAAAACATGATTTTTGCTTCAGTGCCAGTAAAATTCTCATAAGTTTAGCTGTTTTTATAGTTATAACTCGACTACTCGTAGGTAAATATTTTATTTATTGTAATCTTTAAATTTATATTCATAATAAATAACCTGTTTCAGAATGGAGAACTCGGATGTCTCAATAATTAAAAATTTATCGGAAAATCCATGTTCTCTGCACACCCTGCATGAAAACCTACCGCACGC